>OZ024840.1:4414400-4894400 GCA_964017145.1 Agrocybe praecox
ACAATGCGTTAACTCACCGTATGACTCAATGAAAGGACAGAAGAGAGGGGAGAAAGAAAGGATGGCAAAATACAATACTGTACGAGAGTATATGGTGGCAACATAACGCGTAACGCACCGCAGCGTTGTGCGAGTCAACAGCTAGTCATTGACTACCGGTGACCAGTCAGTGATGGGTCAAATGACTAGTCAAGTCCTTCTGTGACTGATTGACTGTGATGGTGCATCAGTTACGTCGCTTAAAGTACATGAGCGGCCGAGTAAAGTTTGAGCAGTCATTTCGTCAACATCCACATCAATATCCGAGTCCTCAGCGCCGACTTCAAGATCCAATAACTGGTATATGTCGAGTTCTTCCTCAAATGTCCTAAGGGCATGACCTTCGAAGATCGTCTTCCAGTGTGTGTTATCGAAGTCAAAAACTAATAAAAGTATCTTACTATAAGTAAGCGGCCTATCTACGTGTCATAATCTTGAGCGCAGCATCAGAACGTCCGATGTCTGACATCTACAAAAGAAAGCGCGCACATTCTGGGTCATCACCGCTCGGGCAAAGCCGAAATGACCTAAATTTAGGAAATGGTGATTGACCAATCAAATGGCGCCATCATAATGACTAGTCAATGACTACCCAACGCTGAACCCGTGTACCTGTAACGCATAACGCAGCCCAGGTTGCTAAGACGGCGGCAAGTATTTTTGAGCTCTTTCTTCACGAATTTTCTACAGATTTTGTGCTTCTACGCGTACTATATAATTCTACGATGCTAATAGCTCATTCCATGTAAGCATAGTAGTCTGTGATGGGCCCTCTGTAAGGTTTTTTTGCGGGTAGTGATTAGATCCTTATTATAGTATATACTGCGTGGGTGCGATCCTAACAAGCAATTACCATACCAAACACAAGAGAATACTATGTACTAATATGATAATTGAAGAAAACTGTAACTAAGGCTTTGATTTTTGGTGCTCGGTGCCGAGTCGATTTCCACCCACGTTGCTTATTTTAGCTTTCGTAACGCATAACCCCCCCCCCAGGTTGCTAACGCACCCTTATCGGGTTGCCACCATACACTCTCGTACAGTACTTAGCAACTTTGTGGCTTTTAAACCAAAAACTTTCCTTTGTTCTATTTTCTCTTTGTGGCTAACTAGCAACCCGTCTTTAAATTGTCAATCAGCCTCGTGCCCAACGATTTGCTTTCGGGGATATGCATATGCAGACCAATCTCTCATTGCTAGTTCCTGGAGATGGACGTCATCAAAGAAAGTCGGGGTACACTTTCAAGAGGCGGCTGTGGACGCCAAAATAGAGACAGCGAAGAAATTCCAGAGATCCGGTTTAACAGTCTTGAACCACAAGCCTTTATGAAGTCGGTTGGAATGTAGCTGCTTATGGCCATTACAGGAAAATAGTGAAAAAGTATCATGTTGCATAGTCGAAGTTGAAAGAATAAGTGTTCGCGTATTGAGTTTTACCATAATATCATCGCACATACAACGCAAACATCTGTATGACACCTCGAACCATCCAGTGGTAATACACGCTCGTGCGAATAGACTACTTGAGCTTCTTCTTGCTAAATAACACAGACAATATGATCAATATCTCGCCCAATAAACGACCAAAGTGATACTCACGGGCGGAGCTGTGATGAATGTCCGCACGACCTCTTCCTGCAGTTGGTGGCACGGGGAGGGAGACGGGCATAGCATTTGCGGCAGATCTGCTTGTCGCAGTTGTATTTGCCGGCCAAGACCTTCAAAGAGGGCTCAATGATTCCACCACGGAGACTGATATACATCCCAAAATCAGCCGACCGTAGCAAGGCGCAAACAAGTCCATTACGCACCGGAGAACCAAGTGAAGGGTGGACTCCTTTTGGATGTTGTAGTCGCTCAAAGTGCGGCCATCCTCAAGCTGCTTTCCGGCGAAGATGAGACGTTGCTGGTCGGGGGGAATGCTGCAACCCAACGCATAAGAAATCCCTTTGTAACCTCTCGCTAACCCTTTTGCTGACTCACCCCTCCTTGTCCTGGATTTTGGCCTTGACGTTGTCGATGGTGTCGGAAGACTCCACCTCAAGGGTGATCGTCTTTCCCGTGAGGGTCTTGACGAAGATTTGCATCTTTTCAAGAAGAAAAGTCCTTGAGTGCGATGAGGAGAATAGAAAATAAGCCCTGCTCACCGTGAATTATGATATTGGGTGTCCTCTACTGACCTTGAGAGGGTGGGAATCTCGGCATAGGGTTCTGTACAGCTGTCATTTGGTGGCTGAGTTTAGGGCAGGGTGATCACATGATTGGTTCAACATCGTCGTTTTAAAGATTTCCTCCTTTCTTCCATGTTCGCTGTCATGTTAACCCATTTTTACTCTTCATGTTTTTCCCGTTCGTCGTTGTTTGGATAGCAGATTTTAAAGGGTGTAAGGTTATTTCATGCATGGTGAGCATCGTTCTTTCAGTTTCCTCCCCTTCTTTCCACGACTCCCATTGCATGATGAGAAATCTTTCGTACAAACTCAGCTCACTTCGATGCCCAACGGGTTATGAGAAGAACACGCAAATCTATCCTGACTCCTCTTTTCTTTTCTAAATCACGCGTTCCTTGAATGTCTATTTGTGCTAACAATTCCCCTCAGTTTCAGGTATGTTTTGCGCGCAACGCGACGTGTTTTTCTGTATAACTAAGGAATTTTTTAATGTTCGGTAAGTCCACTTTTCAGTGTCTATGTCTTGTCCATTGCCAAAGGATGTAAACGCTTTCTGCAAAACCATTGGCGACGTGCTTGCACTATGGGTTTTATTCCTTCGGGAACCATTCAAGTCTCTGAAATTCGATCTTTATTTGTTCAAATCGTCTCATTTAGACATATGCTTACCATGTTTTTTTCAGATTTTTCTGTTGCTTCTTGTTCGTGTTACACTCTTCGCAAATGTTATTTTTATACAATTATAATATACCGTCGCGTTCCGGTATCTTCTAAAAATTCCATACATTGGAATGAAGTTATAAGAGTCAGAGACCCCAAGTTGTGAGATAATGTTACCCAGTCTCTGCCAATGAATTTTGGTCGTCCTTGCACTTGGATGTCCTTGTTTTTTGCACATATGAACCGGAAAATAATGTAACCTTTTCATGGGCGAATCCAATGCACATCCACGATAGTAGCAAGGGTTGCGCGTCATGCGACACATTAGGGGGATTCACAGTAGCCAACTTTTGGCCAACTTTGCTTCAACTTTTGGCTCAACTTTTCTGCCAACTTCGGATAAGTTGACATCAAAGTCGGACGAGATGGTGTGAATGGCCCGCTAGCCGCCAATTGATCAAACTTATTGGCAATGACGGAAACTAATTCTTTTACGTTCGATCTCTGAATATTAATCGTGAAGTTTTTTGACAGTCATATTAGCAAGACTACAATACACAAAGTTCGAAAATATCAAGGGGAAAGTGTCATAATTGAATGAGTTAGAGGTAAAATAGTCATGTTGGCTGTAAAAGTTGGCCATCAAAAGTTGGACCGAAAGTCGTGCTCGCGAGCTCGACTTTCGGAAGTTGGCCAACTTTTGGTTCCCAACTTTTTATGATCGGGACAAAAGTCGGAATCAAAAGTTGGGCCAAAAGTTGGCTACTGTGAATCCCCCTATTGGTATTTTTTGAAGAAAAGATAAAGAAAGTCGCCAACAACCTCGAAGACCTACTTACGTATACTTAGTGTGAAATTACGTGCATCCCTCATCAGGATAAAGCTGGCATGGATTGAGGAAATCAATCGACTGACAACCCGCGTGATGTGGTTATGAAAAGCTCTCCTCAGGAACTTCTTTCACTCGCTGGGCTAGATGCGGACGTTACATGCCTTTCTGAACCTGTTGGTCAACAACTAGGATTCTGTTATTATTTCTGGCAGCGCAAATGAGACTACTTACTTCAAACCCACCAGAATTTGTAGGAAATAATGAAAACGAACCTGATGTAGCAGACGGCAAGGACTGCGGACCGACAGACGTGGCGGCGTGGAATCCGTAGTCGAGGCCAAGGAGGAAAATGAGATCCCTACACCTAAAGAGGAAAGCAATTCGGTCGTCCAATCGTCTGGACAAATTAGGCGCTCAACTCGTACGCGAGCGCCTATCAGGAGAGGATGAGAAACAGCGTTCTTTTCATTTTTTACGTTCTTTCTTTTGACAACTTGACAAAAATCAAAGTGTTAAGTATCATAGTATTGAGCGTATACTCACATTCAAAATAGTTTTGTTCGCTAGGTAAGGGACAAGCCGCATTTGAACCGAACGGATAGACTTCTAATCATTAACTTGACCTACGATCGTCTCGTCAGCGGTTTCAATGCGACTTATCTGAGGACGATCTTCGTCCATTGTCTCCCACCATTCCTGACTGAATATCTTGAATTCCCAAATCCACCGACAGGAAGACATCCCTTCGAAATGTTCCTCGATAGTTAATTCCCGTCCGTTGTCAACTTCGTCCCACATTTTCTGTTTGAAATTATTGAGCACTTTACGGGCGTGATTTATCTCTATGTCCAAATTTGTGATTAATGCACCGTCTGCGATTAGACAGTCGAACAGGATTTTTGAAACGTAGAAATGGAGTAGGCGGTGTCGCGTCTCGTTTTTGTGAGAATGTAGGCTGATAACGATACTGTGGATTATATCTTTGATGATTTCTTCCATTTTATCGCGGATTCTAGGGGATCTCAGATGTTTCATTCCCCAGGCGCCGCCGTGTAAAAGTGTGAACAAGTAACTGTATCCGACATCTGTGTTCCGCCAATCTTTCCTATACGATGCCTCTGGTAAGCACACCCTTTGTTTCTCGTTCTCTAAGAACGTTGCAATCGTCCAGAATTGTTGAAATTTGAATTCCACTAAGATGGAATGAGTAAATAAAGTCAAGAACAGCGTGAATTATACATGAATGTATTACCGTCAGCCTCGAAATTCCTTTCAAACGACGGGCTCGGTGATAGACTGAGGATATTTGGGATTGGATCTGCAAACTGGCGTGCCTCGAGTAGCTGCAATCCCCTATCCTGCCTAATCGCGTCATGCTTAGCTATATAAGCGCCCTGTATGGCCCTTATTTTTACTTTTGCGAGATGCTTCTGAAGAGTAGACGTGTATTTTCTGACCTTCGTTAGGAACATAGCGAGGTGTTCGAGATGTAGCAGTGTCGGCGAGTCGTCGGGTCTGTACCAAGCTCCTAGCATTGAGCTACCGCTCATGCAGTCAAGAATGCGGGGTGAGAACAAGCCACGATCATTAAATATATGTTGGAAATATCGGTGATGGTACTCCTGGAAGTCGACGTGGTTTGATAGTTTGTACATCGCCGCAAAGTTGATTGAGAAGTCGCCACTTCCAGGAGAGGTTACGATCGAAGAAATTTGAGAGAAACAATGATACGCAGCCGATATGTAGCGCTCTTTTGCTTGTGATACGAGCCCTTGTCTTGCTATGTGCCGAGTCACGTCGCTGAATCCGGATAGAATGCCATAGAGTGGGAATGAGTGTTCAAAGGGTAGTTGGTCTAGGGAGGTTGCGTGAATTTCCAGATGTAGAGGATTCGTAGGTGCAGGCGGCCGAGTAGGGTGGGATGACTGATAATAGAAGTCTGCAAAAGAGATCATATCCCGCAGATGGATCCATCCAATGTCCGATTTTTGCCATTCTGTCTTGCTCCAGGACTCGGATAGCACTTTCATAATCTTTCTGTGAATATCTAATGCTGGCTTAGTATGAAACATAGTCAAGTTGGAAGTCAATCGTAGTGCATAAATACATAGCGCATAAAATGCCCTAGACTGAGGTGATTTGAAAGGACAAGGAGACGGGGTTGGAGTAAGTCGCGTTGAAAGCAATGAATTCAGGTATATCCCGAACTTTTGTAATGTTGGTAGTGTTGTTGTGGCCACAAGGAACATCAAGGTAATACCGGTAGCGATTGTAGTCGGGACGGAAATAATTTTACCAAGTGGGCGGATGAAATCGATCATCCCCACTAGGAATAATACCAAGGCGCCCTCTAAGAGTACGGGCAGTAATTCGAAGATCAGTGGGACTTTCCATCTTCGAAGGCCCTCTTCGCGGATGCGAAACAAACCGAATATCTGCTTGGTGTCAAGGTCAGGGTCAGAGTAGTTGCGATGCTCGCGCAGCCATTGGAGCGATACAATCCCAACAAGCACCGTTGTCAGACTGAGTATGAGACTAAGAAACCAAAAACTATTCACACGAACGAATAGCGAATCCTGGATAAACGGTGTTGTTGTGGGTAATGTTGCTGTATTGTTCAGCGGGTCTTCCATGCGTTGTAGGATTTGCGAAAGCAAAAATACCATATCATCTTGCGGGTCGGGACTGAGGGTCTTATACGATTCAATCACAAATGTCGTTACTACAGCAGAGAACAGGCCTGCCTGTTTGCAAACAATCAGTAACGTAGTCAGAGTGATGGTCTGGAGCTGTTCAGAATAACTAGACTTACAAATATCAACAGATTTTGGACTTCGTCTTTCCAGATATCACATTGCGCTCCGCTGCTATCCAGTAGTGGATTCAATATAATCGACCATGGGTCCCCATCTGGAGGAGGCGGGGCATGTAGGAATTGTTTATCTTCAAATTTCCACTCAGTAAAGCTTGGAGCGTCCTTCATCGCATTTAACATGGAATACGACGTTCGCAAAATGTCAGCAACAAAAAGGACCCGGGTGTTCATGTAACACTGAATTTCAGCTGCAGTGGCAGTGCTCGCGTGCGAAATTCAATCACGGTCACGAGAACGTGGAAGGACGCGACGGCAAATTTGGCCAATTTACGAAACTCGCTCTTCAACTTTCCACATCACCAATTCCCAGTAATGGGCAATCAATCTTCAAAGCCGGGTATCGAAAAAAGCACCTGCTTCAACTGCGATGGAGCTGAAGTCTTTCATGTCAACCTCTGTCACAATCCTTCTCTGTGTCGAACGCCAACCCATCCTTGCTATACATGCAATAGTCTCGAGGCACTGGAAACACGGGTACAAGACACACTTGCTAAGCTCAAGAAACTCATGGTCAAGCACCAAGAAATGAAGACCCGGCTCAATCTTTCTCACAGCCCCATAGTTGATAAAATGCCTGTGGAAATCATGTCGAGGATATTCCAGTTCTGCACACAGGCCTCGACTCTCAAAGCCCCCGACTTACGCCTCCAACCTTGGACGAAGATATTCTTTCCATTACGACTTGGTGCTGTTTGCAGGAACTGGAGAGAGATAGCTTGGTCTACCCCGCGAATCTGGACCTACCTATCAATTTCCCTGCACAGGGACAGTCGTCCTCAGTACATATGCCTCATCCAGGAATGGATTCGTTGTTCTAAGGCTCTACCACTTACCCTTTGTCTTTCTCAATATGGTTCCGTTGCTGTTAGAGTAAACGGTGATGTCATTCTGTCGTCATACGAACCCCTTTTCAAGGAACTAGCACGGTCCTCCTCCCGCTGGTCTTCCGTTCACATCGACATGCCGTCCACTTTGATAAAGAATCTAGTCCTCTATTGTCGAGATGCATCTTCTATTCGGGATCTATCCCTTATTTCAAGTACAGAGGTTGACGACGTCGACGAAAACGATAATGTTTGTCCAGGGTGGGCTACCCCGCCAGAACCGGAATCGGTATCAATATATAGATTTCTACCCGCTCAAGTCAATCTCAAATGGAACAAGGTCACCTCAATAACTGCCAGCGATTGGCGAACAAATGAATGCATCGGGATAATTCGCAATTCACCTATGCTTGTTGACTGTTCGTTCCTGCGAACACGGCCAATTTTACCTTCCTCCGACATCGAGTTGGGAATGCCGATAGTGCACGATAGCCTTCAAGAGCTTCGTTTTGAGGGCAGAATGAGGAGGATAGACTTCTTTGCTGCCGTCGCCTTTCCGAACTTGAAGTCTCTCAAGTACAAATTCTATGACGACAGTGACGACTATACCTTCGACGAAGACGATGTGACTGCTCTGCAAGGTTTTGTCGCGCGCTCGGGTTCTCAACTCAAATTTCTCGAAATCGAGTACTTGACTCTAGCGTATGACGAGCTTCGGCCGCTGTTGGAGGCCGTACCTTTGCTCCGGAACCTGTCCCTATTTCCTGATTTATGGGGCAGTGACGACGATATATTCACGGCGAAGCCAATCTTGGAGCATTTAGCTAGGACCAGGATGATAGCTGCAGTAGCCAACGGCGATACTGATAGCGGAAGCTTACAGTCGGCAGAGCGTTTTCTTCCATGCCTTGAGGTCTTCAGCTATCGAATGGCGAAAACAGATTTCCCTTGGAAGTACGTTCCGAGAATATTTGGTCCTCCATCGGAGTTTGGGAATCCCCAAAGTCGGCCGTTGAGGACATTTGAACTTGTGTATGACTGCTTTGACTTTGTGGAATTTGATGCAGCTGACGTCATACCTGAGGGCGTCCTTCTGCCATTGATAGATTTGGGGGATGTTGGCGCACAGATAGTGTGTACGGATGCTCGGTACAGTCATAATTTACTTGAGGAATTAATACAGGAGTTCCACAGATCGATTGGTACGTTTTTCTGTTAACTTCATACTCCTCGAGATATCTCGCTGGCCTCTGAGTCGGGCTAATCTTAGATTCTGAAGGATCATTGAGTGATTAACTTATAATCAACCAAAAGTTGGCTGTTCTCCGCGGCTTCACAAGTACATTACTATCACGCTGCAATAGACATGGACGACGGCAAGCTCATTAATATCATATTCGACAAAAACAAAGAACTTAAATTCATATATAAAGATATATAGCATCCATATATTTCAAACGTAGTCTATCAGTACATATTAATTTGCTTTCCATCGCTTCCCTACTGGTTTTTACTGAAGATATGAGTAGTTCCGAGAACAACGATGAATACAAGCGCCAATGATAATAAAGTAGGGCCGAGCTTGGTTATAGTCGGAATGAGCCCTTGGGAACACGCCGTCTTAATGTGGTGACATTCTTGACATATGTAGTGTAAATCTTGCGAGCGGCGTACGTATAAGTATGGTAAGTTTAATAAATGTTCAGCCAATTTCTTTATGGCGTACCTGGCTTGGATTTCTCTGGTATTGTGCAATCGCCGTCTTTGGACAACACAATGTAAGGAAGATAACACCCAAAGAAAAAATCAAGAACATACTTTCATGGTAAACGTCGTTATCTCGCGAGCGAGCTAGAGCGGACTGCATGCTTGAGTCTGGGGTAGAGAAATAGCTGTGAAAAGAAGGGTTAACGTGGTGATGATCTCAGGGACCAGAAATATATGTCAATCCGTACTGAGAGTTCGTGGTGTTGCAAGAATTTGTGTACGCGACATGTGTCGAAGAATCGAATATTGTAGCGTTTCCTTTCTTAGTAAAATTGAAGTTTGCCACATAGTAGTGTCTATGCACTACAAAGTGTGGAACTGGGGATGGGGTCGAAGGCATGTGGGACGGAGGATAATGATAAACCATTCTAGAAATCCAGAAGTGAGTGGAAGGCAAGGGTGGATTGGAGCTGGTATACTGCCAATAGACGACCTTATAACGGATTTATGGCCGCCGCCGAGCTTGCCATACTTAACTAGCAGGCTGCAAATAGCATCGCAGTTTACCATCACGAATTACATCAATATTGATGGCCGCTGTTGGCGGCAAGATAACACCCTGGGAGCCATTTTAAGATACCAGGATCGCTGTACAACTTTACGTGTTAAGCAAGGAGAAGGTTCTACTGACATAGCGTTCTATATCCACCATTGACGGTCGGAGACGAATAGTGATGCCATCACAACGATCACGGCCATCACGGCCATCACGGCCATCATTCCCATTGCATGTCATATGTCATATAAGAGACAGTACAAGCCGCAGTATGCGATTATCCTCATTTATGTGTACTTCAGACACTTGTTGTCATTGGAGGCAACGTTAGCAATAGAGAGCGGAATGTGGGGGGAAACGTTTTTATGACTCCGACCTCATGTTTCATTCTCCGACAGAGGTCTCGTTAGTGCTGCCGCCACAGCGCCGCCACGTGTGTGAGGTGAATGTGACTGCACTGTGAGATTTCAAACTCAGACACACTTCACAGCCTGATACAGTTACTAACTGTGAAGTTCCGCGTGAATAACGTAAGAAAATACATGCTGGCTAATAATCTGGCCTTCTATACGTATCCGACAGTCAAAAAAACTCTTGAAATTACGTGATAAAGGTTTATATTATCTTTCCTCTATATGCTGGGTCGAAGAAACCACATAATAGATGCGATATGTTGCACAACTTCTACGAGCCTTTCAGTCGACTATAATTAGTAACAAGCGACTATTAATATCCCTGATGATCAATGATTAGTAATCGTTCGCTCTATGTTTTCGTCAAGTTTTCGTTTGGCTCACAAATATGAGGTATAGTGTTGAATTTTTTGGAAGAAAAAGTACGCAGAATGAATTATTTTTTTGTTATAGAGTTTATCCATTCAATTTTTGGAGCATAATTCGGTCATGGTTCTTGTATAATCACCCCCTGCATGTTTTTTGCGTTGTGTGTGGGAATATTTTAATGCAGCCATCACGGCACCTCACAGCGCAATGTGTGTCTGCTGTGAGGCGTGTCACAGAGGCACTAATTTGGCTTCACGGCGGATTTACTGCACTGTGCGACAACACTACAGATACGTAAATATGGTCCATGGTTATATAGTTTAAGGAGTAAGCTCCAGGTACATTCATTCCTTTATTAACTTGACGAGAGATGCAATACAAATAGCAGCTACCACGACGAGAATACCCATCTCGGAGTTGACCGCAAGAACCGACGGAAATGTTGAGTAGCCGTCCTGAGTTGGAATACGATTGATATCCCTTGGTGTGCCGCTGCCGCTGCCGCCCTCGTTTACATCAACGCTGCCTTTATCTTTATCGGCATGCTGCCCGTGCGGCTATAATAAAAATGGCATTAGGCATTTGTTTTGAATACTCCGGACTTGATGGAGTGGCTCATTGGACCCAAGACGTACATTGCTTTGGGGGTCTAGTACGAGTACGACCATCCTGGGATGGCATATTCTGAGCATCTGGAATGATGAGATGAATAAGGGTTGTCAAACTCTATTTTTACTTCTACAAAAATAGACGATGACCCATACTTCTGGGCAAGGGTATACCTGTGTTACCCGAATTGATAAAACTGTGAGGCAAAGAAATGGTGAGCACAACAAACATAGGTCGTAAAAATGACAAAGAACACGTACTGAGAGCATGTGGTATTGCGCGAATTCAGGTAAAAGTGGTGCTTTGAGTGATCATATACAGTCACGTCTCTCTGGATAGTGAGGTTGATGTGCGGGCATCTGCAGTAGCCTCCTCTCTCCATCGTATGGGGGGAAGTACTGTACACTGTGTCGCGACCCGCCCACATTTATGGGTAACGAGACTCTATCCACGTACACAGCCCCCATAGCCATCACAAAATACAATCTGTAAAAGGTGAAATCCCCGGGTGATCCCCGGGAATATTTATGGTGTGAGAGGGTACATTGCTGGCACCAATGTCTATTTGCCTGACCAAAGGTACGCCCTCTGTGCATTTTCAATAACTGTGCGAACGGAATCTCGGGAATACCATACTTAGCATTAGATAAGAATTAATGCGGGACAGGGCTTTTGCATCTGCTATTTCTTTCAAATTTCTTTACGGATTCTCGTTATACTTACATTTTTTCTCCAAAGATGCATTACGAACCTCATATTCTACCCATATATCACAAAAAAAAAAAAGCGGAATTTCTGCACTTGTTATACGTATTTTAGCTGAATATCGGCGTGTGCTTGCCATCACGTCCGTAACGCGTCCGCGTCACCAGTGTCCTGGTGAATAAATAACAAACAGATACATAAGTTATGCACAGGTTATCGAGTTCAAATAGGGTTCGCTGATTCTCTAATCAAACACCCAACGCCAGCACGCTTAAGCAGCCTGAGTCGCCCAGCTAGTCGGATGGAGCAGCGAGCCTTCCTCCGCCCTGCGGCGGGCCTTACATTTACTGATATAGGGGCGAATCTGAAAAACACCCTTTTTCGGGCTTGTCGGGTGGAAATTTTTGGGTGGATGGTGTTTCGGAGTCCAGGCACCACCCGTAGGGCCATTCGCAGGTTATGTATATTCATTGAACTTGAGTAGGGATCAGCCCCAACAGTGGTAATCAGGCCAAATACCTGCTGTGGTCGAGTACTTAGATTAGATCAGATTATCTTATGATAATGTGACAGTAGTGGGTTCGCATAATGCCATTAATTGCATGATCTTGGATAACTAACATGACCTTCATGAGAATACCCATTGCAGCTCCTTGTTTTGTCCTTGTCCATCCATTTGACTCTGACCATACAACTTTTGTAAAACGATCTGTGATTTCACCGCCTCTTGGAGGACAATGACCCATCCCAGGATGGTGGTACTCATGCAAGAACCCCAGAGCAATGTATGTTTTGGGCCCCATCAGCCATTCGATCAAGTCCCGAGTATTCGAAATCTGGAATATGTTTAGCTTATGGTTCCATCCACGTGTATACATCATGTATCTTTGTAAGCATTAACTATCACAGCTGCGACGATTTGCCCTGCCCAAATCTGCTTTCATTCTGGAGCAATGCGAACTTACTAGGGATATGCATAGTTCAAACTGGGGCTCGAACTGAGGAGCGCATTCGTCGTAGGCCTCGGACTCCCAAATCCAAATCCAAGTCCAGATCCACCATTGGTTGCCGTCGATGCTGTGATAGGCTTCTCGCTCCCAGTCGCAGAAGACGAGGAGGAATCACTTTCTTCACTAGAACGGATACGGACAAGCGGATGCACCAGCCCTGAGGCCTGAATATTGAATTCCCACAATTGCGCTCAATTCAGCCGAATCTACTGTCGGAAGCAGTTCAAAACAAAGCTTCGCTGAGAAAATGTTACGCCACCTCAGAGGTATCATCCAAGCTCAAGCGCTCAATGCCGTTCCCGCTAAGGATTGAGACCAAGCGTAGGAATCAAAAAATCCACTAATACCTGCATTTAGCCAATCCTGATTGGCGCTCAGATACAGGCCTGATGACGATATGAACGACTCACCATACTCTGTGCGACGATAGTGCGCGTCACATACTGGTGAACTCGTTGAACAGAATCCTATGGGGCGTAAAGCTTATTAGTAGAGAAAAGGGAAGAAAGGAGGATGGGGATCTATGAGACGACTGGCCCACCTTTTATACCTTTTTTCCAAGCATCTGTTTTTTTATTCTCCGCGCGTGGCTGACGTTTGTGATTTCCAAAAAAAGGATCAAGTACTTCCAGATTTGTAGATGCACTTAGACCTATGACGTTTTATGCTCCAACTTGGAGTGATAGCATGTTAGCGCCGCGGATGGTAATCCCGACGCGCTCAAGCTGTCAGCATATTCTGAGCAGATATGAGGTAACGTTCATCATTGGCTTAGAAGGAGTGGACCAAAAACATAGGACTTCATGCTGCGTACTATCATCAGCTCTCAGCTTGGTGGTGCTGATGAGGTCTTGACTCTTGCACTTGAGCTTGAGGTCTTGTCCTCGATTTCAACGTATACAACGATCAAGTTGAAGGCGAGGCCCGTACAATCAATAGCGCCGTACAACTCATTTATCGCGATTCGCAATGAGGCCTGGTATACCTGTGGCATGAACGAAAACCCACTGTGATCATCATGGGCCGTGCGTGCAGGACTAAGGAATCCAGGCAACATACCTTGATCTCGGCCGCCCACCGCCCACCACTATGTTGGCAAGTAAGCACCAAATCCCGGCAGCCACAAAACCGCGCAGAATACAAAGGACATCGGTTGCCTTCGAACGACACATTTGATAGATTCTACCTCGACCTGCTATCTTGCATCCGTCTTCGGTTAACCTCACTTTTTCCATCGTTGTCGTCGCTTATCGACTTTACCGCCATCCATATCCCTATCGCGGCTTCCCTTTCCCTGTTCTGCTATCCCTCATCGACGTGACTGCTGCCTATTCTTGCCTAGGCGTTTACGTCCCGTCAACATCACTATCATCACAAAGAGCACCAACACGAGCCGTCTACTTTTCCTCGCTCTCTGCTCTCAGAGTTATGCGCATCCCTTCCATCTCATTTGATTTGCTTTGTATGGCATCCCGTCCTACGTCTTCGACTTCCTATCTTCTCTTCAGACCTCCCACTCGCTCCGTCTCTTGATTTCTCTCTCTCTCTTTTATTTTATTTTACGCATCTCTTTCCCTCTCCCACATTTACCCTTTCTGAACGCTGTTCCCCTCAGACTTATGCTGATATACTTGCTTTTTTATTACATTACTTCGCACCAACTTGTTGGCTCTTCCGCCTAAGTAGCTCGGTATTATCACGCACGACAAGCGCTTTGGTACTGCATCATAGTTATAATCGCAATTGTTCTGTCGTGCGCCCCTCTTCTCTTCTCTTTCTCCTTCTCCTTCTCCTTCTCCTTCTCCTTCTCCTTCTCCTTCTCCTTCTCCTTCTCCTTCTCCTTCTCCTTCTCCTTCTCCTTCTCCTTCTCCTTCTCCTTCTCCTTCTCCTTCTCCTTCTCCTTCTCCTTCTCCTTCTCCTTCTCCTTCTCCTTCTCCTTCTCCTTCTCCTTCTCCTTCTCCTTCTCCTTCTCCTTCTCCTTCTCCTTCTCCTTCTCCTTCTCCTTCTCCTTCTCCTTCTCCTTCTCCTTCTCCTTCTCCTTCTCCTTCTCCTTCTCCTTCTCCTTCTCCTTCTCCTTCTCCTTCTCCTTCTCCTCTCTTCCTCCTCCCCTCCCGTTCATTCTTCACCTTCAAATATCCATTTTTACTTGACACTCGCGCTCATTATCTATGTATCGCAGTACGACGCTCCTAATTCAACTTTGCCTTAATTTACGACTTGACCTTGTCGTCATTCCTTCCCCGTTCTCCTTTATACCACCCTTCCTCCTGCCATTGTTTGACAATTATTCGAAACAATATTCAACCTCGCATTGTACCATATTTCTTTCTTTCCTTCGAGTGGATAATATTAGATCTTGTATATTTTACGACTAAATACAAATCTTATATCATGAGAGCCAAATCTGGTCAGAGTCGAAGCGCAGCGTCCGGCGCCAACTAGTTGGAAATTTTGATTGCTGCCAAATTGCTGCACTTTGATGTCTAAATATGTTAGCTGGGTGTGCTTACTTCCGAGGATTTTATCATACGTACATGGGTCTATGCGGATAATCATATCCGTTGCCCTGCTGCGATCGAACTCGGTTCAGGTAATTCTTCATCTCTTGGCGTACGAGAGCTCCGCGCCTGGGAAAGCCGCTTCTAAGTAGTCCGTCAGGTTTCCGCGTTTCCTCTTCACATTGTTGAACGAGTCCTTTAGAAAACCCAGCTCGAGGAAGGAGGAAGACTATATAGCCGAGAAACAGAAAATACATTCCGTCCCCAGAGTATATGGTGTGGTTTAATGTCCATTGACCATTGTCCAAGGTCAGTGCGTCCAACAAACTATCTTCCAAATTGTGCGTGTACGAAAAAAATGGACACTGCTTTACACAATGTAAGGCTGCCCTTGCGTAGGCAGAAGGACCTATAGCGTAGCTGCCTGATTGGTCTGGGTGCTGTAGAAAGTGCCGAAGATGCTGCAAATGTTGAGCCTTTCCTTCTTCGAGCGCCAAGGATTCCCTAAGATGAAGCGTATCATAATGTGTACTGAACTTGACGGGATAATGGTCGATGTGACCGGGAACAATTGGTACAAACACGTCACTCCCCAGGTGATATGCGACGCATAAGAGCAGGATCCCCTCGTCCTCGTAATAGTGCGGCAGCTGAGACAAAAATAGCTGTTCGATATATTCTTGATGCTTTTTCTCTATTACAGCCCAGCGCTCATCCAAAGGGGCCTACGTGGAAATTTGAGAATATTAACATCAAATGAAGATTTTTCCTTACCATGCGTGCACAGAATGGAAGCCAGAACCAAAATACAAATCGTCGGAGGTCTATACGAGAATTGTACTGTCCGTTCTTGTGGTTTTCTATTTCCTTCAATATAGGGTCGAGAAATAAAAACTTGTTGGCAATACTGATTAGCGAAGTTGAGCTCTGGCATAACGGAAATTTGCTTGTAATGAAGTCCTCAAAGATTTCAATATCATGGTTCATGGGATCTAGGAGAATTTAGTTTGAGATGTTCAACAATTTCTGGGAACACTCTTACCTTTGATCAGGTACTGAATTATATTTGCAATATGATCTGATCTGTATTGATCAATGTCAAGGAAATGGTCTCCGGACCTCACCGGGTCGAGAAGGAAGTCATGAAGTGAAGTGTGTAGGATTTCCACATCCTCCACGTCCCTGTCCAAACACCCAGAGAAGACCTTCTCGATATGGATAATGGCGCCTAGATCACAGACCAAAATCTCGAGCTCCCCCGGTTCCAATGACATAAATGCAGATATGTCAAATTCATAGCGTCCAAATGTGATTAAGCGATGTGAGTAGATACTGAGCATATATAGCACACGCTCTGTGTCTGCGGCGGAGTTGAGGATCATTGTATATAGCGCATCCAGCTGCGCAAAGGGTAGGTCACCTTTCGCCGGTCGTAGATTATTCACCACATCGAGACGGTGATCGGGTCGATGTCTTGTGGATTGGCAATAACGAAATACCGTTGCTGCATAAATGAATTGTCCAGACGACTTTCTGACGATATCTTCCAGAATGCTGTTGGATGGCCAAGAAGCAGGGATTAGAGATCTAAATGGGTGGCTGGTCTTGATTTCCTCAAAACCGTCTCTGAGAAATGTGCGAATGTCGTCGTCAGGATGGAATGTGTCGTCAAGGTAAAGTCGTGAAAAGATCCCGTCCATTTCGTTCGACCTAAATTCGAGGTTGATTGCATGTTCAGGACGACTGGCTATGAGGAAGAGAATGGGTAGGCCAAATTTTCGAATTGGGTTTGCTATCATTCTAAGAATCCTGGCCTGCATGACCCCGTAACCACATTCGTCGAGACCGTCTATGACGATGACCCGCCAGAAGCCCCAAAGCGATGAAACTCGTGAATAGCAGACATTGTAAAGCGGGTTGATCACCAGCTGTGTGAACTGATGTTCCAATCCCTTCGTGAAAATGAAGGGGTCCGCATCAATCACGGAGAGTATTTCGCTTTGGATCGCAGGGATTGCTTGATAGATCTGGTACGCAATCGTTGCAACGAACGCGCCTGCGTGGTTCCTCGTTGAATCGGACCTCCAAAAAATAAAAGTCGCAAGTACTAGCTCATTGAGAAGACACATCTCGATGAACGATTGTGTAATGGCAGATTTTCCTGCTCCTGCAGCGCCGGTCAGCCACATAATGTGTTTATCCCATGTTTCCCTGTCGCAAAGTTGAGCCCAGTTCATGATTCTCTTCAACACAGCAACTCGGGTGTTTGGGTGGCATTTAGGGCGGTCAAACTGGGCCCCAGAGTCGTGAAACGCGTTAGGTGCCGTAGCCTCTCTCAGGATGTCGAATGACGCTACGGATATTTAGATCTCCGTGGTACTATGTAGCTTGAATCTTCATTGCTCACATTTTCGTCCGTCACTTTTTACATTGTACTGGTTATATGTACCGCCGAAGAAATTGTTGTTACCAGCTATAAAGGGAGTATTGTTGATAACACGCCGATTGTCGCCCATCCCTACTGCGAAGTCGATATTCGAGAGAAAGCAACAAATCAGATCACAGATGCTAGCTGATGAGGGAAAGCAAGGAAAGTGGCGCAGCAACGGCCATGCAAACCTTCGAAACCCTAGATATACGTACAAGCCATGCATTGGCTATGCAGCGTGTAGTTATGTCTTCACTGCCAACGCGTCTCAAAGCTGTTCGTCGACACAGCCTTTTTATAAGGCGCTGTGCTGTATATTTGGGTACCCATAACATATGGAGTCTCTGCGCTGCCATTTAATAGCGGAGGAGTACAGCCAGAGCATGCGTACCACGGCCATGAATAAAAGAGAATGCGTTCCCAGAAGAGACCATCTTGTAAACGCAGGTCAGGCTTCAGGGCTGACTTTGAAATGGAGCTCTGACCGAGATCCCAGCCTGTGACAATGCCACCAACGCATCCCTGACTCTCGCGAGCTCTTGAAGTTCCTGACTTCCGGTTCATGTATATGAGTCTTTCTTGGTCTTCATTAAATTTTCAAGCGCGATGTATGTGATCTCCTACATGAAGAACCCGGCGCAATGTTCGATAGGGAATGTTTCGAATGCAATACCATAACTCTTTTTCTTCCCCCCTTTCATCCGAGACCCCAATAGTGCGAGGTATTATGCGTCAGCGCTTTGGATCTCTTCTGCCAACGGCAACCCCCTCTTGTTGGCCTGGCACTTCACTAGTCAACTCGTCTTCAAAGTTTTGTGGTATCATTGCCCTCGCACCCCGGCGACGGACACAACTTACCTGCCCTCCCTGATAGATCCACTCGTCTCGTTCTCCACTATCTGGACCGCGTTTGAACGCTCAGCGTCAACGTTTTAGCGCTTCTTGCGTGTGACTCGTAGGAAAAAAGGGAGGAGCAAGAAAAGAAAAGAGGTAAATGGACCGGAATCCTTTGATTCGACCAAGTACCAGTCAAACCGCTGTAAGCAGTTCAAAATTAGGTCCTAAGATTCTGGCGCGACTAAGAGGAGTGTGGGAGGAAAGCGAAAAAAGACAGAAGAAAAGAGAAGAAAGGTGACAGGAGAGAGGGAAGCCAAGAAGACACAGAGAGAAAGAATCAAAATCCCACAATCATGTTCGAGTCAACAGCTCAAACAAAAATTCAGGATTTGAGCGCGACTGGAGAGAAGATCACACTCGATTCACCCGAGTCCAACACCCAAGATTCTTGCGTGATCAAGCCCGAACGTTGGTAGGGATCTACATATGAAGCATCTTGATTAGCGCTCAAATTTCAAATACAAACTGATGACAATAGCCTTGTTCAACCAAGTTTCCTCAAGATGAGTGCGCAAACATAGCTGCATTCAACCAGTATATGCGTAAGTAAAGAGGTGAACAACCTCCGATGGGACATACCAGCAGGAGAGCGAGCGTTGGCATAGTAGAATTGCCCATCAAAGGGCGGAAAACGCCAAGAGGAACCAGGTTTTAGTCAAGTTTATCTAGAAAACATATCTGAGCAGAGAGGGATAGAGCTTCATTGAAAGGGTCGGTGCTTTATAAGCGACAAACATTTCATGAATAAAAAAGGATAAGAAAAGAAACGGACTTCGTCTTGCCCCTCCTCTTCAAACCAAAACATAAAATATATCAAATAATAACACCAAAATCTCTTTCCTTCTCTCCTTCCGGAGTACCTCCTGCCTTCCTCGCACCACCAACACTCGGCCCAGGAGCCTGTGCGAGGCACCACTGACGGACAAAGGCTTGATATAAGGCATCGTTGGTATTGGAGCCCGTCTGGCCTTGTACGCTAGGAGTAGGAGTTGTACTGAAACTTGAGTTTAAACTGGGGCTCGAATTCGGAAGCGCATTCGTCGTAGGCCTCGGACTCCCAAATCCAAATCCAAGTCCAGAGCCACCATTCGCCGCCGTCGATGGTGCGATAGGCTTCTCACTCCCAGTCGCAGAAGACGAGGAGTCACTTTCTTCACCAGAACGGAGACGGACGAGCGGATGATGTACTAGCCCCGATTCCTTCCTCTGCCTACGCGCCTACACTGGAGCCTGAGGATGAGGCACCGGCCTGGGTAATGAGAAACTCGGCGTCCCAAACGCAGCTGCTATGTCTGACGAAGAGGGTATTTTCTGGTGTGTTTGTGGTTCCGTAGGTAAGACACCTGCCGACGAGGCGTCCGAATTGTCTTTCGCCTCCTTTGCAATGCCATTGCTAGCACCAGAAGCCCCGAGTGAAGACATCGAAGGAGACATCGAATAAGGCGGACTCGTTCCAAGGGCTAACATATTCGAGGGGCTCATGCCCATTGAACCCATGGCCAAGGAAGTAGTGGTACTGAATCCTTCCAGCGTGCTCATCGGTATGGGCGTCGTCATTGGTACAGAGCCAGGAGGAGAAATCCGCCCCTCGACGTTGTTATCCTTAGCCGTCGTCAGCTCAGAGTCAGATCCTGGCGCGAAATCTCGCAGAGTTTGAAGCACCAGATCAAGGCGCAGCATAGTTCCGCAAAATGAGCTTCCTCGGCCTCTTATTTATGTTCCTTTCGTCGTTGGTGTTCTGCGGCTGCTGCATTGGTGTCGCACGATAGGGAAGGGAGTGGGACCGACTGGGATATTTGAGATGGGGCGGAATGTGCGTAGTATGTTGCTGTTGGAAAAGAAAGATAAAAATAAGTAAAATACCATAAGGAAAACACGACGACATACAAGGTGCGCTGATCCTCCTATACATCTATTAATCCTCCATGTTGATAAAGAACCTGAACCTGTCCCATGCCGGCGCAGCTGTCTGAGGATTGGACAAAGAACCCACATCCGCAAAGTCCGCGATGTCGTATGGCGAATACATGTTTCCATCTGCGCTTGGTGGTCTCAAGAACGACGCGGATAGTTCATTCAGACTCTTCCCGTGCGCAGCGAGCGCGTCGTTCGTCGTGCACCAGTCATCGAAGGTGAAGCAGACAACCACGGTTTTGGCGTAAGTGACGTTTCGTACGAGGGTGCCGGTGAGTGTCAGTGGGCGTGAGGGCTTTCTTGATCGAGTGGATGAACCAGAGGAGGATCATGGAAGGGCATATTAGTCTTCTGGGTTTCTTTGGGGAGAAAACGAGACGGCAAGGCAGAAAGATGCCAATATTGATGGCAAGTAATGATGGCAACTTTGCCAACAACGACGACGACGACGAAAATTAATTTGACCAAACACTGCACCCGTCGACAGCACCGAAGGAAAATAATCTCCCCCCCCTCTACGTCCTCTTTCACGATCACGCCAAGGTCTTCATCGTAAACGTCAACTTCACGCACTTC
This sequence comes from Agrocybe praecox, assembly GCA_964017145.1. Lineage (NCBI taxonomy): Eukaryota > Fungi > Basidiomycota > Agaricomycetes > Agaricales > Agrocybaceae > Agrocybe > Agrocybe praecox. The sequence goes on from OZ024840.1 coordinate 4,435,487, forward strand.
AACTTCAAGCACCCCAAAAAGAAAAACACAAAACTCACCAAGATATTCCTAGTCCAGAAGACTCCAGATCCTCCTCTCGTGGACGTTTATACTCTTCCTCGTCTTTGGATGAATGAGACGAAGGCGGAGAGTTGAACGAGCGAGAAGATGCCCCGCCGCCGCCCAGGTGGAACTTTCGCGATGGTGAAACTGTCGTCGTGGGTGCAGACCCAGAGCTGCTGGTAGTCCCATGCACGCGCCTAGGCAACGATCCCATCGACCCAGCCGCGTTGTTTGAGTTATAGGCAAACGACAAAGCAACACCGGGACCGGTAACAGCCGTACTGCTCAACGCAGTGATATGCATATGCGAATACGACCGACGGTGGCTTGGCCTACCTTGCGGAGCGCTCAGCGGGTGTCGTTTTATCGCCATTTTGTGTCCCATCTAGCGAAATTGTGATTGACAGGCGAGAGTGGGGAAAGGAGAATTCGCATGTTGATGTGGATGTGGATGAGAAAGGGGAATTTGTATTCGATAATTAGGCTTTAAAATCGAGAAAGTGACGACAACAAAGAGCGATCTTCCTCTGCATCGTGCTGGACCTCAATTTTACTTGCTGCATCCTTGTTTTTTGCCATGGGAATCACAATGTTCAAATACACAAGCGATGCTCCTGCCCATCTACGCAAAACTCCTCAAACGCTTGTGCTCAATCATATATCATTTTATCACTACAGAGAGGAACTCCCTCCCAGCTACGCCGATTGGATTATCCGTCTGTCCATTACCGTCTGGGATCCAGTAACAATTACATCGTCAAGGAAGCCGTAGAAACAGTGCAACGCGAAAGTATACGACACTCAACTTGAATCACCCCAATCTACACTGACAAATAAAGCATCCTCTATTCGATGCGCCATTCCCTTAGAACAACCACGTTTAATCTTCCGTCGGATCTCACGTGCAGATGGAATATCTGGTAATGTCCAAGTGGACAATGAAGCAAAATTAGGCGCCCGTACAGGGTCCTTACCAAACGACCAGCTGTTACCCATACTCATGCGTGGGAGGCTACCGCTGTCATAGAGGTGACTCTTATGACTCAGTTGATCGAAGAATAGCGGGATCGAAGGTCTAATCACTTCTCTTACTAGACCGCAAGGAGGTCTATTGACGCAAATCAGGACTCAGTACTCAACACTGGGTCGGCAGTCAAAAGATCTTGGGTTTATCCTCTCAGGCAAACTTAGGCTAAATTTTTACTACTCAAATACATCAGCAACACAGGCAGATTAAAGGGCGCTTTCGGTGATGTTTCCCCCTCTTCTAAGGAACAATAAAGATTAATTCTTACTCTCTAACAAACAAAGCACGCTGTGGCAGTGCAACCTGCCCCAAGCTGATTAGATTAGATCGTGTACAGACTCTGTGACCGACGCGTACATAGCCTAACAGAATCATCCGTTGACCACTACTGCCATCGTGCAAGGCTGCTCGAGGCGCTTCTGAGCCCAGCTACGCCATACAGCTGCATACTGGACTGCTCCAACGCCTGCTAACCCCAGTCCTCCGCTAAAGAGAATCAGGGCATGGGTACGGATGACCTATATACTCGGTATGAAATACATAGCATCTGACTTTCCATTCTATCATAATATACACAGGGTCGGCCTAAAGAAACACCGTTCCCGTTCATTTAGACACTTTCGGTCTTGATTATCACCAAAACAACAACAACACCCATAAAACCGATGGTCATGACTAGCAATGCAGTCGCTATTATGATTGGCGGTGAGACGAGATCTGATGATATCCGTGAAACCACCGTTCGTGTATTAGCGCTTGTGTAACTTTGAAAACCCAGTCGCAACTCACGCTTAGGAGTCCTCTTCTTGCTCTTCTTCAATCCATGACTTGACGATTCGATGTAGCATGCTAGAAATGCATGTCAGAGAGCTCAGTGCTTGGACATATATCCAGTGGCTAGTATGCCTCGGTCCGCGTTACTCATAGCGTACCTGGAACATTCGCAGTTACGCCCGGCGCTTTCCAAGGTAACTGGTGAACGACAGTGCTACAAAAAGGTCATTCAGGGGTTCTGTCTTCATCACTCGAGTACAGTGCGCACATACCTTGTGGTGTTGCATGAGTGAGAGTACGAGGCATGAGTAGAATGATCCCGTACGTAAACGTCCCTTTGGAAGGTCAATATGAGATTAAACTGCATTGGATACTGATTGAGAGGGTGGGATGATGGTGCCCTAGCATGCGTAGTATGCATCATAGAAATGAAAGCGTGAGCGAGGTGGAAGGTTTGCGATGTTACTAGCTTAGTGTAGGGAACTAGCCTGTGAACGGCTTGGAAATAAGGCGGTACAGAAGAAAGGCATTAGAATTGGGGTTTTCACTTATATATCTTCACCCAGTTACTGACAAGCGGACACAAGTGTGGATAGCGTAGGGAATCACTTTGATATACTAAGCTAAACTTAGTAGAGGCTATTCCAGCTAGACGTTCTGTATTTGTGGCATACACGCAAAGTTTTGCGCTCATATAACTGAACGTTCAGCGTTCAGTACTTATGTTTCTACTGGCTGTCGATATATGGAAGGCCACCAGACGTTCCAATACATACTCCCCTAGTGGAAAATATTGCATACATTCGAGACATATAGGTATATGCCATTGGTTTTGTCAGAGATAAAAATGTAATCTGATCAGTAAGTCACTCCCATAATCAAATCCTTGTACCATTGATCAGTAAAAGGATACCCGGTGTATCAGAGAATACAGCTCAAAATATCGACTGCGACATCGTGGTACATTCACAGCCCCCATGGACGGCATATTTATAATTTTTGTCCTGTTCCAACTTCCGAATCTCGTCTTTCTCTCCCCTTATTTGCAACCCCTGCATGTACATGTATAGCTCTCATAAATCACATATACATAATATACGACGAAAGCAACAGGCACTAGAGCCGATATACTTGAAAATCAAAGCCAAAGATAAAAATGAAAGATGGTAAGAACTCGTCATCAACTTTAACCTTCTAAAATCAGAAACTACGGAGAAACGAAGTGGCAATCTAATGTACAAGCGGCTTCTTCGCCGACAAATCAATGATTGCTTACTTATGGGCTCAGTTGGTCAGCTTCGCTGATGGCGGATGTTCCTAAAACGATACTCATATGTATTCGGATTACTTATAAAAGGGTATTGACAAAGTCATCGCACTCACCTTTGAAGTCTTAAAAGCTGGTTATGTGGCACATATATAACCTAAAATTATATGGGTGAAGCTATGTCTTTTGCCACAATGTACTATATAATTAACCATTGCAGGCTGTGATCGCTATCTGGCATACAGTGATTATAAATAGCCCGAAGTGTTCGAGTGATGCCATCACTACGATCATGGCCATCACGGCCATCACACGCATATGGGCACAAGTTTTCTGTTTCCTTTCACGGCGGGCGCCGACACCTGTATATCGGAAATACAGCCTAATATATACTGGTCGCGTGTATATATTGACCTGTATTTCCAAGATACAGGTGTCGGACATACTATAAATGGGAAGCCCGAAGCCTGTATCTTCGACATACAGGTTAATAAATACACGCGACCTATATTTATTGACCTGTTTCTCGGAGTAACAGGTATCGGCGCCAGCCGTGTTTATGTTGCATGTCGTATGTCATACAATAAGTGATACAAACCGCATTATCCAATTATTCTGACTTATGTATACTTAATATGCTCGTTGTCATTGGATAGAAAGCGGCGGGGAGACAATTTTTGTGACTCCGACCTCACCTTTCATTCTCCGACAAAGCTCTCGCTTACAAGTTACCTCTACCGCCTCGTATTTCTATCTCGCCTAATTATTTCACACGGGCCACGCGGCTGATTCGCGTAAACAAAGAAAACACCAGTTGACAATTGTCAAACTTCCTTCATTACCACCACTATGGCCTTATCGGACACCACATACAACAAACTTTTACAGCTGTTATCGCTGCCTCACGAAGTATTGCCATGTGGGAACGGATCAACACGATGCAATAAATGCAAATGTCATGAGGATTTACAGGCCCGGATACAAGAATCGATCAACGATATCGCGAAATCGTTGTCGGAACTTCGAACAATTAGAACTGAGATAAACGAGGTGCACAGCCAGATAGACAGGAAACTTCCTCCGGAACTCATGTCGAGAATCTTTGAGGAAAATTTGCCTCTGACCGACGATCTTGGGTATAGTGCACGAAGCGACGTGTACCAACCTGTAGTCAGGCTTGGAGGAGTATGCCAAAGATGGAGAAACATCACAAGGTCGACCCCTCAACTATGGAAAAATGTTTTGATACAGCTTCACGTCGACCCCACACCAGATTATATCCTGCTTGTCCAGGACTGGATCGCTCAGTCAAAGTCTCTGCCGCTTACACTGGCTATAAAATATTACCGAAGAATGGGCACAGTAGACTCACGGACCTCCCTTGAATCTCTGTTCAAAATCGTAGCACAGAGCTCGCACCGATGGCATTTCGTCGACATAAGTCTTCCAGAGGACTACATTTACTTACTGCTTTCGAAAGCCGAAGATCTATCACAGGTGCAGAATCTGCGGCTCAAATCTGATGGGGCACGACAGGATGCGAAATCTCTATGGAAGGAAATACTGGCACCAAAACCGTATGCAGTGCGCATTTCTGGTATCTCAATAAAAAAAAATACACATAGACTACAGCTTACTCACCCAAATTGAGGTCAACGGTTGGGACTTCTACGTCTCCGAATGTGTGGAACTTGTGTGTTCTGCGCATATGCTCCAAGCATGCAAATTTATATATGTATCAGGCCTACGATTCTCGACAGCCGCCGTATCCCCGTCCCACAGCGAGCCGTTTGTGCATTCAAATATTCGCACATTCCATTACAGTGGAGAAAAGGAATCTATCTATATCTTTTCGCACTTCAGCTTCCCCTCTCTCAACGCGCTATCATGTTCTTTTGGCTACGAACAATGCTCGATGACAGAACTTTCCCAATTTCATAACTTTTTGAAGCGCTCTTGCTCCCTCCTCGATTCATTAAAACTTTATGGATCGGTAGTCAATATTTCTGCGTCGTTAGACCAGATCTTCAACTCCACTCCTGCTGTCACTAAAATGCGACTTTCCGCTCTGGGTGAAGATGACGATTCATACCTTGACCAAGAAACGGAGGATGGTGATATACTTTATTATACGTTGTCAACCCTCTCCAGTACCACATTACGATCGGCTTCTCTTCTTCCCAACCTTGAACGCTTCGAATATTCCCCACCAAGTCCCATTCCAATTGTCTTGGGAAACGTAATCGAAGGTTTTGGATCTCTCAAATACATTGGCAAACCAGACCATAGGCCACTGAAAGTCATAGAAATTCGAACCCGTGGAGGGAGTGTGACTACCGGGAGCGAGAAGTCTATACTCCGCGGGCTCGAAACGGCTGGCGCAAGCATTAATTTGGTCGCCCGCTTTCGTATGTTGTCACTTTCAAGTCGCATAGAACATATAGCTAATCTTGACCACTTTTTTAGAAGATACAAGTGATAGTCAGTCCAGCGACAATCAACTTGCTGGCAGCACGAGCGAGTCTTCAGATTATTGAACTTTCTGTACTCGGATCAAGTTTAGTTGCCAGACATAGTATCTGAGGAGAGAGGGATAGAGCTTCATTGAAAAAGTCGGTGCTTTATAAGAGATAAACGTTTGTACGAACAAATGACGCTATATAGGATAAGACTAGATCAGATCCCTTAACATCGGACAAAATAGCTCACTCTGTGCCCGCCTCTGTACCAAGTCATTACCCGACAGCAAAAAACATAGCAACGTTACACCACAGTCTGAATCTTACAGCCATATGCTTATGAATACTACTCAGTAGCATAAAACGTGATCGATCTTTCTCATGAAGCTATTAGTTTTCCCTTCTTATCGGCTTTCCAGTTCATTTCATCAGAACTTCGTCTGATCATGATCTTACCTCGAACTTTTGGCTTGAGAACTTGATATTGTTGCCTATAGGTTATAGATTATTCATTACAGGTGTGGCTTGTGGTGGAATATTACAACGCACTATAAGCTTTAGTGAGACAGCCAGAGCGAATGGTCAAAAAACGCGGCTTCGAGCTTCTTAACATGGCGTTTGCATGGTGTTGGAGTATCTCGATGCATCGGTTCTATTGCGAATTGGAGGCGATTACATTATGATCAGAGAAAATATATCAAGATTGGACGAGAAGCAAGCATAGAAGGGAGCACAACATGACAATCGAATCGAAGAGAAACATGGATTCCCGTTAAAGCAAACAGAATGCGTTAATCAGTTACGGAAAAACCCGGCCTTCCCACCTCATGTCATGTCATGGAAAATGCCGAATTTTCGGTATCGAGGATGCTCTATAATTACGTGTTCATGTTGGATGCTGTGGAACAACATTGAATGTTCTTTTTCCCTTCGAATTGAAATGATATTGTTCCAAGGGCCAAGTCGAACGACCTCGGAGAGAACTTGACATATGTACCTCGGTCTGTAAAAATGAACATATGCATACGTGCTTAGGAAAACCGAAAAGTCGATACAACTCCGAGCGTGCCCGTTGGACTCCGCAGGATTAAAGTTAATACTTATTCTCGGTACCTACTATCCGAGGTCAAGAACAACTCGTACATATGAAGATCTAACCAAGAGTAGTAATAAAAACGGAATAGAACAAGACAGAAAATCATCATCGGAAAAATGCGGTCATTGACAGCAGGAGAATTTCGCACGACGTATCTAAAATCTAATTTAAGCGAGGTCCTTTCTTTTTTATAACTTCAAACGTTACACGTAATATGGTAGCATGTGTGTATTTCTTTGGTGGTCGAAAGAGTCTATTTATAAGCTTAACATATCAATGACAATTGATAAGAACGTTGTGTTTACTTATCGCTCCCGAAGGGCCTGTGTAAAAATAACGAGTTCGGTCGGAGTACGTTGTCCGAGGGTTCGTTTTATTCACTTTGATTCTGACAGGGCGGATGAGTGAAAAGATAGGCATTAAAGATTGAATTAAATTATTCTCTGCTGCGTACGTAGAGTGTGGCAATGAATCTCTCCTCCCATATGTGCTACTAGTTTGGTTTACGTTTGGATGACAAGGAAACTATGAAAGTGGATTGAGATATTTCCTACCTTGTCGGACTTCGGAATAGCTTGGTCGAAATGGAAAGTAAGTAGAACGATAAGGATGGATATATCATGTATATAATGCGCACTTAGTGCGTATCCTTTCCTTCCTACTCGAAATGATCATCAGGGGGAGTAACTTGAAGTAGAATGTAGTAGCAACCTCAATCCAAATGCGTTTGAGTCGTTTGAGTCGTTTGCGAAGATAGAGGCTCACACATACACATCATCGGACAAGTCATCGGCGGCCGTCGTACAGAAGTACTACATACCTCCCACCGTGGAACGGCAGCGGCTTCCAGAAGTTATCGCGCTAAGTGGATACAGATAACGGTGGAGCTACGAAGGTTATACCCGTCCATCCATCCCACGACTCTAACGACGTGTATAACGATACGACGTGTTGGACCCTCCTACCCAGCGCGGGCCACTCTTGCCACCCTTCTACACACGCCTCCACTAGTAGGGAACGAGAGGTCGGTGCTATCGCGCTTGTCTGTGTGGTGACTATGTGTGTGTACGATGGTGTCTTATCGTGGCTCCTCTTCCTATATATATATAGTAGAAAGGCTTACGTTTCTGTGTCATCTATTTATACTACATGCCACCTGCGTGGTAAGTAGTACATCCGGGCTTGTTTCTATATAGGCGAATGTATATTTATATCAGCCTCAGTGAGAACGCCACGGATACGTGGTGTTATGTATATTATTATATCAATTCATCGTTGTTCGATATCGATATTGGATATACGCGATGGGGATGCCTTAGTACAGCTATCCACGAATCACGAACGTGGACCGGGCTTGTTTACCGTTATGTATGTAATGTTTGTTTAATTCGCCGATGAGGTCTATATACAGTAGCTCCTAACGGTGGGTTAAATTTGAACGATAGGAGAAACATACATAGGACGAACGTGCTTGCTTTGCACTACATATATGTATGTAAGTCGGTGGGCTGTTTTTGATGGTGGAAAAAGGAATAGGAATGAACTAGGAGCTTGTCGGAATCAACCAGGAGCTTCAAACTTTGAGCTTGACTAGGACTCTTGAGCAGCAGGAGAGTGGCGTTGCGTCGTGCCGAGTCGGTGCCGTGGAATGATAGAGGTTCTGTCAATGGTATAGATACAGAGTCGAAGTATTTATTCTAACGTGCCTCAATCACCCACGGTAGTACGCAGCTCTATCATCATTTTCACAATTCATGAAGCCTAAAGGTCTAATGAGCTACCGATACGGTACCTAATAACTCGGCCATCGGCCATGGCACATCGGCAAAGCGGGGCGGTTAATTAAGCGCTAGCGTCAGGCCCTGAGCTGAGCGGCTATACGTGCGTGGCGTTGGGGTGTCTCATGGCATCATCTCATCACAATCCCACCACAGAGCCACATTGTTAGAGTTTTGAGACGCAGAAGGAGAGCTTGTGGATGTAGATGTGGATAGTATAATTATAGTTACGTTTATATCGTTTATAATTTTATTTGACGGCATGTTGCCGAGAATTATCCACTGAATACGAGGGATTGTATTGAGATTTGGATATTGGGTTCGCTTCTTTGAGTTGGTTCTGCATGACCTCAATGACGGCAATTCAGTCGAGTAAGTACGGTGTGTGTAGCGGTCTTCGTCGTCGTCTTTGAAGTCGCTCAGATTTGACTGATACTGATGTTCGTCATGAGGAAACTATGGCACGAAGAACGATACAAGAATTGCACCATTATCAGAGAATATCCCTATATTTCCCCTTTTCTCATGTCATCGTGGTTTGATATAGATCAGAAGTTGGGAAGAGGAAGAGTGATCTTGAATGCATATCGAGGAATTCAATTCGATTGAAGGAGGATTGAATATAAACGAATGAATAGGCCAAGGACGACTTGAAGTTTTGAAGTTCAGAAGATTTGGGGACGAAGCTCGTTGTTCGATCGATCGGTACATGAATAGAACGAGGAAGAGGAAGGAGGTAAGTATCAGATATGTGAATAGCTATGCGAGTGATTGATGCGTGAAAGCGGGAAAGGAAAGAAGGAGGAGAAGGAGAAGTGTGTGGAAGTACTAGATAAGCAGTAATTGTATCTCAGGAAGATGAGAATGATTATATATTTTGTCGTTCGATCGTTTTGGATCATTTTCGTTCCTTTGAGCCTTCGACTTTGTCATACGTACTAGGGTATAACCCATCGTGTAAAAGGACGCACATCTATCAGATCTACCATCCACTATGCTCCTAATACCTCATACTATCCCTACATACTACTAAATACAAAGATACGATCGATCTATTCATTCAGACCAACCATTGAGTCTACTACATACTACATACTCCATCCATCCTCCCTCACATTCCACACCCCGGAATTCTGAGCCCAACCCCAACCCCAACCCCGATATTTTCTTCCATCCCAATTCCAATCCCTATCGACCCTCATTCCAATGTAAATGGCAATCATCATCCTAAGAACACCTGATCTCCAAGCACACGCCCTGATCTGATATTTACCGTGACGCGCACCCCAATCACCCGCGTGCGCGACGCCACACAGGGCCCCTTCCATCGGGCGTATTGATGTATATGTAATACTGCTTAGTTTCAGAGGGTGGCGGTATGCATGCGCCACGCGGCGTCTGGTGGCGTATAGAAGAAGAAGAAGAACAAAAAACAGAAGATCTACTCGTAGGGAGGGTGGTGCGGTGTGGTGTAGTATCGATTAGAATTAGATCAACGCTGAACGATGACTTTGATACTATGGACGCGTGAAAAGTTATTAGTAAGGAGAGGAAAGGGAATCTTGATCTTGGGAAATTTGGAGGGTGCGGACTGGTTATGGATAGATGATCATGTAGAGGAAGAGGAGAAGACTTGAAAGTGAAAAGATTCAACTCGCAAGAAATACAACGAACCTAGTCCACTTCCCTCAAGCAGCGGTGTTGTTGCCCTGAGCAAGTCTCAGTCATAGCAGTTTCTACGATGAAGCTTTGAAGCCTGAGAAGACTCAGATCTAGTAAATAAAGTAAATTTAGACGAAGATGAGTAAGTTAGATTGCCGGTTGGTTTCCATAACCGACACCGCAACTTGCCGTACGTGCCTGCCCGCCTAGCCCTTTCACTCCCACTCACTCAAGTCTCTTTCTTTCCGTCGAGAATCAGTAAATGTTCATCATTCCATCTTCCAGGCGTGTAAGTGCATATGTAAGCCTATCAGAGGCCAGGAAAACTTGGACACGTAGCCTAGGTCTTATATGTACCACCTACCGGTCTCCAGGCCCGACTCGGCCTGGGCTGGCCAACATTGCATTGCATAACAGCATAGGACGACGGAAATTACTGCACAGCTCAACGCGCACCTGTCAGCGTCTGTCAGCGTAAGTATGTAAGCTGTGTCAGGTAGACGACGAGCACGATCACGACAATCATGGAATCGGTGTTGGTATTGGTAAGGACGGTGACAGCTACGGGAAATCGGGGGCGATTCCGAACCCTCTTTTTTATCGTGCCATTCAATCTGTGTCCATTTCCGTCGGTTTCTCAGTGTTTCTTGATCTTTCTTGATGCTTCGGGAATTGGGAATTCTAATTTTCTCATCACTGTCATGAACTATAATAGGAATGGGAATCGGTTCGGATGGACAGGACCCTGGATTGGATATTGACGGACGAGGGTGGCTATTTTGTTCATGTCGTATGTGGTGGTATGTTTTTTTTAGAGTTTCAGGAGGAGACGAAAAATTCCTTGTTTCCGTTCTTCATACATAGATAGATAGATAGAGTGGTGAGGTGGCTCCCTCTCCCTCCTTCCTTCCTCCCCTCCCACCGTTCCCTCCACTCCACCCCTCTAGCCTCGCGCGCTCCACTCCATTCCCATTCTTCTGGTTCTCCCTCGTCTAGTGAGACTCGAGACTCAACCAACACCGCCTACGTACGGCAGCAGCACTCATCTGCATCAGATTCCACTGCTCCATCAGGAGTTGGACGTTCATAACACCGGGATTATTAGGGTTTGAGTGGGAAGGATTCGGACGAGGGCGCAGTGGATGAACGAAGAATTGACGTCATAATACACCAATCCCATCGTTTGGTTCGATTCACTTTCTCGCGCTCTTTTGCCTTTTCTTCGCTGCAGAACGGTGGGATCAGCAGCCCCGAACGTGGTTTCGCTGGTGCGTCCATACGCTCTTGCTTTCCAGACTGTCAATTTAAATTAGTTCGTTTCAAAGGCTGCATACGGTACGGTTTCCTGCACGTCGCCTGCTCATCTGGTTGATTCCTTTTCTAACTCGCCTTATTCGTCCTACTGACGATCTATTATCCCTCCGCATATAGATAAACCACTTATCCATCGAATAACTGCCTTTCTATCTATCTATTCTCGTCTATCGGAGAGTAGCGAACGACGATAGCTTACTGTGGTACGTTTTTTGGTCCAACATCTGTCTTTCCCTCTTTTTTTTTTTTTCCTTTCCGAATTGGCCCAATGTACAGTCGTTTTGATTGTAATCACCACACAATTATCGCCCTCACGTCCCCTTTAAATCACCCTCTCCATAAATTGCATAGCGCTTATCTTCCCCACGCTTTATTTCACTGGTCCTTGCCCTGAATTGAGGCCAAGGGGCAGAGACTGGCCCTTATTCTCACCTTCATACATTCGCTTCCGACAGCCATCGTATACATACCTCTGTATACGACAAATTATCTCAAGCTTAAACTCACACAAGGTTGTTTGTAGGAACGAACGAAAGGAAAAGAACTGACATATTGAGTTCAATTAACGCGTTAACGCGAACGAAGAGGTTATTTGCCAGGTATGTTTTCTTTCTCGTTCTTCCTTGTTTTCTATTTTCTCTTCACTTTGTTTCATCCCTATCCCTATCCCTATCCCTATCATCATTCGTACAGACATTGATGTGCACGTACGGATGATATCCTTCGCTTCTTTCGTTTTTTGACCAGCGCCGTCCTATTTTCTTTGCTCTTTCCTTTTAGCTGACGCCAAGTTCTTTTGAACGACCAGGAACGAACAGATATCTTTCATATATCATCCATCATCAACGAAGGAGCGAAGGGCTTTTATCAGGTACGTTTTTCTGTGTTCTTTCTTTCTCTTTTCAGTTTGCTTTTCAAATCCGGTTTTTCTGTCGTTATGATCCCTTTTTCCTTCCTTCGTTCGTTTCGTCTTGTCCACTTTCCTGGGATCGAACGTACTTGCATAATTTTACTTATCTCAATCATCATTCCATATCATATCGGAACCTCCCTATCTCGACTTTGGGATACTCTCCACCTGCACCACAATTCTTGACGCTCCTCCCTTATCCTGCCTTCCTTTCTTATCCCTGCGCTCCTCGTTGCTTTACCTTTTGATCTTTCTTATCATTATCTCTACTTAATTAACGGTTCCTTTCGAACCCGCCGCGCATGCCTGTGCGTCGACATCTGCTGTCATCATAGACAGATAAGCTCTCGTATTCTCCTTGCTCTCCTCCCCCCTTTTTAAAAAAATCTTGGTTTTTTTGTTTTTCCATTCCTTTTACTTATCTTACTGACGGTTCTCCCACCTTTTGTATAGGCCAACACTGACTGTTAACTGACTGTTGTCGAACCAACGAACGAAGACTGTTTACTGCGGTATGTGTTTTCTCGTTGATCATTTATATTTTTCTTCACTTTGGTTCCAACGATTATATTCTTTATTCATTTCTTATTCGTTCCTTTCGTTTCTACATACGACTTCCCTCGAATCGAACAGAACGGACGGTAATTTTGATTCAAAGCATATCATACCGTATCGTATCTCGAATTCCACACGCCGACACCCTTCTCAACGCTCCTTTTCTGATCCCCTCTTCTTTCTTTATCAATTCACTCCTCTCAACGTGCTCCTCGTTGCTTTACCTCCTGATTAATCCTTATCCCTATCATTATCATCAATCATCCAACAAACAGACGTCGTAATTAACGCTTCGTTTCCCTTCGAAGCCATTTAAGCCTATGTGTATGCCTATCTTATGCGTCGACGTCCGCTGTCGTCATAGGCATTGGTGTGCATGGCTGATATCCTTCGTTTCTGTTCCTTCGTTTATTGATCATCGTATTCTCTTCGCTTCGCTTTGCCTCTTCTTTCTTTCGTTTCTTTGATTTTATTTGTCTAGGCCACAGCGTCATTTTACCTTTCCTTACTTACTGACGAATTTTCGGTATATAGACCGACCACTAACGGACCACGAACGACCATCTATCGATATCTATCCGCTATTTAGTATCATCTATCAGCAACGAAAAAAAGAGGACATAGAGATGCCATACATCGGCCCGTCGCCTACGCTCTCTCCTCTTTCTCATCCACATCAACATCAACATGCGAACTCTCCTCTTTCCCCCCTCTCGCCTCTTGGTCTATCAACCACAATTTCGCTAGAAGGGACACAAAATGACGACAAAACGTCAACGACCACACCCATGTCACCATCACAAGGCAGGCCAGGCCACCGTCGGTCGTATTCGCATATCAGTGCGTTGAGCAGTACGGCCGTCACTAGTTCTGCTGGTCCCTCGTCGTCCAGCTATAACACAAATAACGCGGGTGGGCCGATGGGTTCGCTGCCCAGGCGCGTGCATAGGACTAGCAGCACCCCTGGGTCTGTACCCACGACGACGTCGACAGCGTCGCCATCGAGAAAGTTCCACCTAGGTGGCGGCGGGGCATCTTCGCGCTCGTTCAACTCTCCACCTTCGTCTCATTCGTCCGAAGACGAGGAGGAGTATAAACGTCCACGGGAGGAAGATCTAGACGAGGAAGATAGGAAGTTGTTGATGTTGCCTCCGTTGAAGCTGAGAGTGAAGAATCGGAATACGTTTGCGTTTGGTGCTGGTGGTGGTGATTCGCCCTTGGGTTCGCCTCGTGTTTCGCCGGTGGGGTCTCCTTTACGCTCGGGATCGCCAGTGCAGCCCCCTCAGCCAAGTGCGGGTGTACCCTTCCCGATGACTAAATCACCCTCCCCGCTCGCTTCGCCCGTGGTGGGCCCTGCAACCATAGCAAAGAAGGATGCAGGAGGATTACTAGCGCCTCCGATGATGAGGAGGGCCGTGTCTGATTTTTCTGGATCCAGTTCTGGAGTTGTGTTGCCTGAGGCTTCGACCTCGCCATCATCAGCTACGCCAACACCCACACCGGCAGTTCGTCCCGCACCACCCGTACGTACGAGCTCGTCTCCTATCCTATTCTCGCATCATCGCTCGCATTCGCAGTATTCCCTGTCGAATATACAAAACCTCAACCAACAACAGCACCCGCAGCCGATATTGTTGAGTAATGGAAAACCCCTCCGGAGCAGCTTGAAGAGCTCGAGTTCGTCGCCGAGCATTCCGTTCCCGAGCCAGAGCCTTGTGCCGAGTATTATGTGGCCGGATTTGCATCGGGATCGGTATGCATCGTTGGAGAGTACGGCGAATAATGCGAGTGGACATAGCCACCAGAGAGCGGCGAGTGCGCCTGGTACGCCGAGGGTTGGTGGTGTGGGTGGGGAGTTGGCAGGTGTGGGTGTGGGTGAGGTCAAGGACGCAGATGCGGATGCGGATGGACAAGAAAATGTGTTGACGAGCTCGATCGATTCGTTGAGTGGGACAGGGTTATCCCGCACCGCATCTTCTTCCTCCTCCATCGCATCTGGTCTAGGTTCGCCTTCGGACGCATCGTCTCCGGCGACTTCGCCGCCTTTATCGCCTTCTTCGTCTTCCGCGGTGTTGTATGGCACAGCAGCCTCGGGGCAGTATCACCCCCACCCGCCGAAGAACGTCCATTTCCCGAGTCAGGATACGAATTTGGCGACTGTTAAGATCTTTAGGAAGAGTGCGAGGCCTGCGGCTGTTAGTCTGTCGAGGATCGGTGGGACGGGTGTAGGTATGGATGGTTTTGGGATGTCTGGGTCGTCCTCGACATCAGCGAATGCTGCGGAAGGTGGTCTTGGTGCTGGTGCAGCCCCCGATGGGAATTCGTTGACCGCAGACGAGAGCCAGACAGAGACAGAGACGGAGGGTGAGGGTAGTGGGTATGGAAGCGGTGGTGGTGGTGGGTATGGAGGGTACAGTGCCAATACGAGCTCGTATGGTGGTTATGGGAGTAGAGGCCATGCGGGGTATGGTGCTTTTTGGAAGGGGCTTGGACAGGGGCGCTGGGGTGCCCCTCCTCCTCCTTCTTCGTCGTTGTCCCCGTCTTCGTCATTGTCGTCTTCGTCGCCGACGCCGTCGGGGGGTGCTGGACGAACGGACGGATATCAGTTCCCTTCTGTCCCGACCCTGATGAAGAGCGGAGAGAGTTATTTCGATGTTGATACGTCGGCTTCGTCTAGCGTGCCTATGCGTGTATATGGAGGAGGAGGAGGGAATGGGAATGTGTATTTGGAGAGTGTGGGATTCGTTAGAGAGGGCGTGAAGGATTTTGGTGAGTTTTTTGAGTTTTGATATGTTTTTTGGTCTTTTGTTTTTGTTCGGTTTTTTTCTCTTCCTTTTGGGTGCTTGGAGTTGAAGCGCACATAATTCTCTTCGGAATTCTCATGGCGGCAAGGTTAAAGTTGTTGGTCAAATTAATTTTTGTCATCGTCAACGTTGTCGTCGGCAACGTTGCCATTAACAATGGTGATGGCATCGTCATCAATATTCTCCTCTTTTCCCCCTTCTTTCTCGTTCCTTTTCTTTATTTCTTCATCTTCAATCACGCCCCAAAGAAACTCAGAAGACTGACATGCCCTTCCAGGATCCTCCTCGGCGCCATTCACTCAATCAAGCAAACCCTCGCGCCCACTGACACTCACCGGCACCCTCCTCGTACGAAACGTCACTTACGCCAAAACCGTGGCTGTCCGATTCACCCTCGATGACTGGCACACCACGAACGACGTGCTTGCTACGCATGAGAAGAGTCTGAATGAACTACCCGCGTCGTTCCTCAGACCATCAAGCTCTGGTGGAAACGTGTATTCGCCATACGACATCGCCGACTCTCCGGATGTGATTTCTCTGTCCAACCCTCAGACAGCTGCGCCAGCATGGGACAGGTTTAGGTTCTATATCAACATGGAGGATTATGCGATATCGTCTGAGGCTTCTGCTACGGCAACTCTGGATAAACGGACGATGTGGCTCGTTGGGCGGTACAGTGCTGGGATCGACTTGGGTGCTTCTCTAACTTCCGGTGACGAAGCTACGGACAATGGACATGTCGACGGTGGATTACACTCCCGCACGAACAGCTTCGAGAGCATAATCATCCCGCCTACGAACCGAGCCGAGGAGTGGTGGGATAATAATAATGGGAGGAATTATAAGATTGCATTCCGGAAGGTTTCTGCTCCTGCTCCTGTCTCTGTTGGGTTAGCTGCGAATGGAGGAGTCTCGTCACCGTCGAGGGAGAGAAAAGAGGAGGTTTCCGTCGGTTCTGGGAATGTGGGCAAACCAGAGATGTATAGGAGGATCAGCGCACCTTGTACGTCGTCGTCGTCGCTCTCCGTTCCTCTCCGAATATTTTACTTACATGTTTTCCCTACAGCAACGTACTATGCTCATCCTGCCCCTCCTCAAATATCCCAATCGGTCTCATTGCCTCTCCCTCTGTCGCCATCGTTCGACACCAATGCAGCAGCTGCAGAACGTCAACGACAAAAGGAACAGAAAGAAGCGTTAGCACAGAGCACACTTGCTAGGTTGAGGAAGCTGAATTTGAGGAACTATGCAGCGCCTTTATCTGCTTCTATTCCTGCTGCTCGTTCGCCTTTATCTGAAGGAGGCACAACGAAGAAGGCCGACGTGGATATGACGCCTATGCAAACTCCCCGGGACTTGGCGCCAGGATCGGACTCTGAGCTGACGATAGCGAAGGATAACACCGTCGAGGAGCGGATGTCTCCTGGCTCTGTACCAATGTCGACACCTATACCGATGAGTACGCGGGATGGGTTCAGTACTACTACTAGCTTGGGCATAGGTTCGATGGGCATGAGCCCTTCGAATATGTTAGCCCTTGGAACGAGTCCGCCTTATTCGATGTCTCCTTCGATGTCTTCGCTCGGGGCTTCTGGTGCTAGCAATGGCATTGCAGAGGAGACAAAAGATAATTCGGACGCCTCGTCCGCAGGTGCCTTACCTACGGAACCACAAACACACCAGAAAATACCCTCTTCGTCAGACATAGCAGCTGCGTTTGGGGCGCCTAGTTTCTCATTACCTAGGCGGGTGCCTCACCCTCAGGCTCCGGTGCAGTCGCGTAGGCAGAGGAAGGAATCGGGGCTGGTGCATCATCCGCTTGTCCGTCTCCGTTCTGGTGAAGAAAGTGATTCCTCGTCGTCTTCTGCGACTGGGAGTGAGAACCCTATCACACCAACGACGGCGGCGAATGGTGGATCTGGACTTGGATTTGGATTTGGGAGTCCAAGACCTACGACGAATGCGCTCCCCAGCTCGAGCCCCAGTTTGAACTCGAGTGCTAGTACAACTCCTATTCCTACTCCTGGCATACAAGGCCAGACGAGCCCCAACACGAACGACGCCCTGTATCAAGCCTTTGTCCGTCAGTGGTGTTTCGCGCAGGCACCTGGGCCGAGTGTTGGTGGTGCGAGGAAGGCAGGAGGTACTCCGGAAGGAGGTACTCCGGAAGGAGGGAAGGAAAGGGATTTTGGAGTTATTATTTGATATCTTTTATATTTTGGTTTGAAGAGGAGGGGAAAGACGAAGTCAGTCTGATTTCCTATCTTTTTTTATTTATGAAAGGTGGCTGACAGGGTGCACGGTTCGTAGATCAGGCCAATTAAAAACAAATCAAAAGGCACCCGAATAGGAGGCTATTTTCGTCCTAATCTTTCTATCCCCTTCTTTCTGCGTTCGTTATTTTCCTGTCTCGTTTTCTTTTCCTATATACCATTTTCATTTTTGACCACTATGCTCACATATCCCATTTTCCACTATCATCCATCATCCATGTTACATCATGTCATCCACACGAACACACAACGACTTCATCTATAGAACAAGTCGCTTATATCTCATATATCATCTCTATGCGAACATTCTTATCTTACTTTCGTATCTTTATGTATTTTTTTATCGGTATATACTTGGGTTCTGTGTTTTATGTTTTTAGACTCCGTTTTCTTCATAGTCATATTTTCTTTCCTATCGTCTCTGAAACCCTCGAGCAATAAGTCTTCTTTGGTGTTGTGTCCTTTGCCGTCTTCATACCCATTTGAGTGGGCACAAGTTAATGTTAACTCACTGTTATTTTTGGCCACCATTCAAAGATTTGATGTTAATATTCAGGCCTGCCCTTCGCAATGCCTCCAACCTCGCATCAAAATCAGGAGGAATGTAGGCTCTTCGACTCAGCGAAGAATAGCTGTCTTGCAAGTCGAGCTCTCTAAGAGGTCTCTGACCTGGCTTTCCAATGGCGTTCACCGGACCGAAGACGTCGAGTAATCCTAACCAGAGATCCCGGGCAACTTCGAGATGACAAATTGTGGATTGAAATCTTATTATTTGAAGACAGGGTAGGAATTGTTTTTGGACGTCCGTGGCCGTCGTTTGCGCCAGTTTACTGAGCAATAATGCAGGATATTCTTCAGCAACACGGTTTGGGCCTAATCCTTCCAAATTTAACGAGATGAGCGAAGGTGCCGAGGATAAAATTTCCGATAGTGCACTATATGACACGCAAGACCCATTCATAGAGAAGTTTTCTAGTTGGGAACAATTATGTTTGAAGAACCGTTGAAGTTCCAGCTGTTCGCTCGAACCAAGTCCGAAATGTCCCCTGGTGTGAAGTTTGAAGTTGCATATCCCAGGGAAGTTCACAGTGGCAAAAAATTCCATAATATCGTCATCAGTTCCAGAAAACTTCAGGGTACGAAGACTCTGATGTTCGATTGGAATATGAAATTCATCGGAGAGCTTTCTGTCTGAGGAGTACACGTGCGTTACCTCGAAAGTAACCAACAATGGGGCATGTTGAACGAGATTGATGCAATCAAATGTGCTCCAGAATTTTGCTTTAACATGAGTGAGGCCAGTTAGGTTGATATTTAATCCCTCCAGGTACTGACGTCGATCGATCTGTAGAATTTCCGGCCGTGGTCCTTCTTTCTCTTTTTCTTCACGACCCCCTTCTACTTTTGATTTGATGTCATTTTCAAGCAGCCAAATTCCCCGTAATGAGGACACGTCTCGAGCGAATAATGGGAAGAGAAGACTGTTTGTGATATTTGAGGTTATATACTCCCATCTTCGCGAGTACTGACACAAAGTATCAAGGAGAGATTGACAAGAAACCGGTGAAGGCCGACCGTACAGGAATAATGTGAGTGGGAGTGATTTAGATCGGGAAATCCATTCTTCAAGAAACTTGATACGTTCAGGGCCGCAATCGTACGCGATATGAATGGAAAGATGCGTCCAGAGCTCAGGTGTTGACAGAGCTACTTCTCGCCAGTGTCGACAAGTCGCCGTAAGTGTCAATGGCGAATATTCGGTATCTCTGGACTCAGACCACTCCTTGGACTTCTTTATAGTGGACGAGCCACCTGTTGAGGATAAATGGAATATCATGGATAGGATTTCTGGAGGCATTTTGCTGATTATGCTGCTGTGTGCCTTGTTTAGTTCTGTCCTTCTCGTTTGACGCTCCTCCAGAAGTTTTCGAAGCGACGACACTGTGTCCTGAATTCTTTCGTCCAAATCGGCTATTGGAATGCATGCCTGGCAGCCTCCTCGATTGGAGCAGTGCGATGCGTCGTCATGATGTATAAGGCTATGGATTTCCTTCGTTATTTTGTAATCGGTGCAGGCCATGATTATTGTCTGGGTTCTGCAGATCTGAACGTTCAATGACTGTCACGGCGGGCATGCATATGTCAAATGCGGTGACTCATTACGATGTCAAATGTTTGTCAAATGCAGTGATGACAATTAAAGCCAAATACGGACCCGCCACCCGGCATCGTTGCTTTTCTGCACCTTTGACGAATCGTAGTCATTGCCCTTCTGTTCCAAAAGTGTCGAATAACATCCCTCTTGTCCCCTACAAATATTAATTAAAATACAAAAAAGTTATGTTTCCACCCATGCACGAAACTTATAATAAGGCGCAGAGTCGTCGCGCCGGATCAACGCCAGATCCAGGATTAATTAAAGTTCCAGCCTTACCGTGACTGGGATATTAATGGTGATAGAGTATGTCTACTAAGAGTGTGTGCCGGCTGCATAATGTATCTACAGAAGAGTTTTCAGAAACGTCTTTTCTGCGAGGGAACAAAAAGAATCGTTAATGTCAGATGAAGTTCGTCAATTGACGGCTAGCCTCGGCGAGTCAACGTGTGTAGAAAGGTGGCAAGAGTGGCGGGCCGCCCTGGGTAGGAGAGTCCAACGCGTAGTATTGCTATACACGTCGTTAGAGTCGTGTGATGGGTGAACAAATTATAACCTTCATGGCTTCACCGCTATCTGTATCCACTTAGCGCGATAAAATTCTGGAATCCGCTGCCGTGCCACGGTGGGAGGTACTTTGTACGACGGCCGCAGATAACTTGTTTGATGTGTGAGCCTCTATCTTCGCAAACGAACGCATTTGCATTGAGATTAGTACTGCATTCTACTTCAAGTTACTCTCCCCTGATGATCGTTCCGAGAAGTGAGAAAGGATACGCGCTAAGTTCGCTTTACTTTATATACATGATATATCATCCCTATTTTTCTATTTGCTTTACATTTTGACCAGGTTATTTCGAAGTCCGACGAGTCAGGAAATATCCGAATCCACCTCCAGATAGGATTCGTCTCTCATTAGTCAGTAGCATCGAAATTCATCATCGTTATCCAAACGTAAACCAAAATCACAGTAAAAAGAAGAGATCGGTTGACACCGTATTCTACGTACGCAACAAACAAAAATTCAATTCAATCCTCGATTTGTACCTTTTCATTTCTCCGCGCTGTCAGAATCAAAGCGAATAAAACGAACCCTCGGACGACGTAGATGCTATTTTACACAGACCCTTCAGGAGTGATAAACACACCATTGTTATCAGCGGTCATTGATATGTTAGGCTTATAATTAGACCCTTTCGACCACCAAAGAAACACGCACATGCTACTATATGTCTGAAATTAAAAAAAGAAAGGACCTCGCTTAAATTGGTTTTTAGATACTTTGTGCGAAACACCTCTTGCCTTGTCTGATCAAGTTCTGTTTGTCAACAACCGCATTTTTCCGAGGAAGATTTTACATGCTTTGACATTTTTTGTATTTTCGTTTCTAGTGCTACTGCTGATTTGAAGTGGTTAAATTCTCATGCGCCTTTTTCCTGACCTCGGATACTAGGTACCGAGAGCATGCATTAACCTCATCCGCGTGGACGGGTACGTTCGGAGTGGTATCGACGTTTTTGTGTTCCTAAGCACGTATGCATATATTCAGTTTGTAGACCGAGGTACATATGTCAAGCTCTCTCCGAGGTCGTTCGACTTGGCCCTTGGAATAATGTCATTTCAATTCGAAGGCCGGGAAGAAGAACATCCAATGGTTTTCCACGCATTCAACATGTAAAGCGTCTTCGATACCGAAAATTCGGCACTTTCCATGACATGAGATGAGGTGGGAAGGCCGGGTTTTCCCGTAACTGTTAAACGTATTCTGTTTGCTTTAACGGGAATCCATGTTTCTCTTCTCTTCGATTGTCGTGTTGTGCTCCCTTCTATGCTTGCTTCTCGTCCAATCTTGATATATTTTCTGTGATCATAATCGAATCGCCTCTTATTCGCAGTAGAACCGATGCATCGAGATACTCCAACATCATACAAACCCCATGTTAAAAAGCTCGAAGCTGCGTCTATTTGACCATTCGCTCTAGCTATCTCACTGAAGCTTTTGGTGCGTTGTAATATTCCACCACAACCTATACTTGTAATAAATAACCTATAATCTACAGGCAACAATAGCAAGCTCCCAGACCAAAAGTACGAGCTAAGATCATGATCAGACAAAGTTCTGATGAAATGAGCTGGAAAGCCGATAAGAAGGGGAAAATAATAGCTTCATGAGAAAGATCGATCGCGTTTTGTGTTATTGACTAGTATGCATAAGCATATGACTTTAAGATTCAGACTCTTGTGTAACGTTACTATGTTTTTTGCTGTCGAGTGAATGACTTGGTACAGAGGCGGGCAGAGCGAAGTGAACGGTTATTTTTGTCTTCTGCGCCAACGAATTAATGACGTCGTTAAGGGATTTTATCTTATCTTATCTTATCTTTCATATTTTTTTGCATATCTATTTCGAGCGACTACATATGCTTTGGACTCGACTAGAGTCATCTGTTCGTACAAACGTCCTTTATAAAGCACCGACTTTTTCAACATGAAGCTATATCCCTCTATCAGATATGTTGTCCAGTTAAAACCTCAGGTTCCAGCCCCTCCTCCCGAGTTCTGAAAGTTCAATAATCTGAAGACTCGCCCGTGCTCGGGAGGCCGGTAAGTTGACTGTTGATGGACTGACTATCATTTGCGTCTTCTATAAAAGTGATCAAGATTAGCTCTATGTTCTATATGACTTGCAAGTGACAACATACGAAAGCGGGCGACCAAATTAATGCTTGCACCAGCCTTTTCGAGCTTGCGGAGTTTAGACTTCTCGTTCCTGGTAGCCACGTGACACCCTTCAGGGATTCGAATCTCTATGACTTTCAGTGGCCTAAAGTCTGGTTTGCCAATATGTTTGAGAGGTCCAAAACTATTGATGAAATGTTCCAAGAGAATTGGAATGGAAGTCGGCGAGAAATATTCGAAACATTCCAGGTTGGGAAGAAGAGAAGCCGATCGTAATGTGGTATTAGAGAGGGTTACCAGCGTGTAATAAAGCATATCACAATCCCCCATTTCATCGTCATCGTCTGAATCGTCACCTTCGGCCAGAGGGGAAAGTCGCATTTTAGTGATAGCAGGAGTGGATTTGAAGATCTGGTCTAACGACGCAGAGATATTGACCACTGATCCATAAAGTTTTAATGAATCGAGGACGGAGCAAGAGCGCTTCAAAAAGTTATGAAATTGGGAAATTTCCGTCATCGAGAATTTTTCGTAGCCCAAAGAACACGATAGCGTGTTGAGAGAGGGGAAGCTGAAGTGGGAAAAGAAATCGATAGATTCCTTTTTTCCGTCGTAATAGAATGTGCGCATATTTGAATGCACAAATAGCTCGCTGTGGGACGAGGATACGGTGGCTGTCGAGAATCGTGGGCCTGATACATATATAAATTTGCATGCTTGGAGCATAGGCGCAGAACGCACAAGTTCCACACATTCGGAAGCGTAGAAGTCCCAACCGTTGACCTCAATTTGGGTGAGTAAGCTGCAGTCTATGTGTATTTTTTTCACTGAGATGTCATAAATGCGCACTATATGCGGTTTTGGTGCCAGTATTTCGTTCCATAAAGATTTCGCATCCGGTCGTGCCCCATCAGATTTGAGCCGCAGATTCTGCACCTGTGATAGATCTTTGGCTGTCAAAAGCAGTAAGTAGATGTATTCCTCTGGAAGACTTATGTCGACGAAATGCCATCGGTGCGAGCTCTGTGCTATGACTTTGAACAGAGATTCAAGGGAGGCCCGTGAGTCTGCTGTGCCCATTCTTCTGTAATATTTTACAGCCAGCGTAAGCGGCAGAGACTGTGACTGAGCGATCCAGTCCTGGACAAGCGGGATGTAATCTGGTGTGGGGTCGACGTGGAGCTGTATCAAAACATTTTTCCAAAGTCGAGGGGTCGACCTTGTGATGTTTCTCCATCTTTGGCATACTCCTCCAAGCCTGACTACAGGCTGATACACGTCGCTTCGTGCACTACTCGCAAGATCGTTGGTCAGAGGTAAACTTTCCTCAAAGATTCTCGACATGAGTTCCGGAGGCATTTTCCCGTCGATCTGGCTGTGCACCCGGTTTATCTCGCTTTTCGTTGTTTGAAGTTCTGACAAAGATGTTGTGATATCGTTGGTCGATTCTTGTATGCTGGCCTGTAAATCCTCATAACGTTTGCATTTGTTGCATCGTGTTGATCCGTTCCCACATGGCAATACTTCGTGACGCAGCGATAAAAGCCGTATAAGTTTGTCGTCTGTGGTGTCCGATAAGGCCATAGTGGTGGTAATGGAGGAAATTTCGCAATTGGTGGTTTCTTTGTCGGCACCAGAAACGGTTGAGATTGGTAAGCAGACCCAACGATGACCGAAATGACCTTACTGACCTTTTGTGACCACGTGCCGCGTTAACGTTAAGGGGCGAGGACAACATACGGACAACATACGGAGGTTGTACGGAGGACGGGGGTGGGAAAGCGTTGAGGAAGCGAGAAGTTGTCGCTCAATGGGAGCGTATTACAGTACATACCTATTATACACCACAACCTAAGCTTAAGTTTAATTCATGGCACATGCTGTTCTTTTGTACGCCCTGGGCTCTTCCTCCACAGACCACTACCATCTCGCATCTCGTTTTATCTTGCAACTTAAGTTCCTAATCAACGGCATAATTCTGAGTTCATCTATCTTAAAGTAGTATCTACAATTTAAATTTCATACGTCTCGGGGTTGCAAATATTTTTTTGGGTTGACGAGAGCAACTCAGATATACAATGATAGATGTGTAAAACACTTTATTCAATCGCAATTTATACACCAATATTTTCAAGAATGTTCCTTCTAAATATGTTACGAGTCCTCCGTACTACAGCCCAACCTTACTATTTAGAGACGTAACTGTGTATGATCACTCAAATCACAATTTTTACCTGAATTCGTGCAATACCACTTGCTCTCAGTGCGTGTCCTTCGTCGTTTATACAACCTATGCTCATTGTGCTTACCATTTCTTTTGGAAAAACTTCAATACCATCATGTCAAGAAGGTCCAGAGTCGACTGCGTTTTTCTGGACGGTTCACAAGTATCTCCATTGATGTTCCATTACAAGTTATGCCTGTAATGAATAGCCCGCGAGCTATGGGCAACAAGTTCTCAGGCCAAAAGTCCGAGCTGAGATCATAATCAGACGAAGTGATATCCCTTTCGCTGGTACAGTCTGACTTTCGATATTCCAACTGAAACAGGTCGACCAATTCAAGAGGTATGTACATGACACGGGAATTGTGGAAGGTTGTGGACGCAAGAACAAAAAAAACATGTGGTAAAAATTCCGAGGTATTCTAGTCAAGATGAGATCAATGTGGACATTTTTCAATTAACTATATCCATACAAAAATGATCATGGATCTTACCACTAAATAACGGCTGGGAGTGTATCGGTCATTGACCGCAGCTCCTCTGAGATATAATGAAGTTCATGAAATCCAGTGTAGCAACAGATCTCAGGAAATTGTAAGACATGATACTCGGATTTGACATGATATTCCAATGCTATTGGGATTCTGTCAAGCCCAAGGACCCGATATTCAACGATGGACCCAACATCCTTGAGCTCCTTTAGGCGGAAGAGTACGTCCCGGGGTATCTTGTGCTGCAAACTGTCGTCGCTTAGCACGAACGACTTCAACGGCCTTCGAGTTGGGCTACCAAAAGATAAAGGTGGCCCAAAAATATCGGGTACTTGGGTCCATGGGAAATCGTAATAACACTCATACTCAAGTGATTCGAGACGAGGGAGAAAGCTGACCGACCCATTGATCTCAGCTGTGATGGTAAGATAATGAAGGAAGGGACCTGGCTTCATTTCTTCGTCTTCTTGCCCTGACACTTGTAATCGCAGGTGAATTAACGAGGGCACAGTTTTTAGAATTGATTTGAGATATTCCGACGTCAATGTTTCGGAGTCCAAGTTTAAATGAGTTAGCGAGAAGGAGGAGCGCCGGAAAAAAGGTAACAAAGATGGGTTGTCCCAGGCGCTCTGGTCTTGAGGACCCTGAAAGGGCGAGAAGACATAATTGAAGTGGGTCAAGCCTGGCAGAGTAATCTCTGTGAAGAATTCGGAACAGAGATCTCTGGATTCGAAATGCAAACTCCTAAGAGAACTATTTTGGAGGACAGTTTTTGGAGTCAGGGGATCGATCTCGATTCCGTGAATTCCTTCAAACCGGCATGTTTGGAGTTGAGATGCCCGTTTCAGAAGATTTGCACAGTCTTTTGCAGCCGTATTCTTTGAGCACACCCTAGTTACACCCTCCCAGTCAATAGAGACCTCCTCCAGGAAGAAACTCGATAATGATACGCTCCTAGGACAGAGCTGGTAAGTTTTGAAGAGACAATAATCTTCGTTAACGTCGATATAGTATCGGGGATCTCGTCGCAATATGACGTCTTGTATTGGGGATGGGTGCTGAATCTGGTTGCATAAGTATTCGAAAGACGGTATTTGTAAATGAAGGTCAATCTTCCTCCAGCGATTCGCGCACACCGCAAGTAGGTCCAAACACATCAGCCAAGTCGCCTCTCCACGGTCTTCTTCGTATATTTCGTCCGCATACTCGCAGATATAAATATCGACGGGGGCGTTTTTTGACCGAACTATCCATTCTTCGAGCAGACGATATCGATAGGGGCGTTCTGAAGGATTGAATCTTTCCAGAAAAATCTCACTCCAGAGTTGCGGTGACGACCACGCAATTTGACGCCAGGTGCGGCAAACTGCACCAAATTTCATCCTCGGAGCGACCACTTCCGATTGCAATAGCGTATCGGGAAATTCATCGTCTGCATCCTCGACCCTCTGCAGGCACGCCTCGAAGATCTGTGAAATGATCTCCACTGGTAGAAGACGAATGATGGAAGAATGTACGTGATTGGTGTCTGTTTTCAGCTCTTGCTGACGACGAAGAAGATTTCGTAGACGTTTGACGGTCTGCTCTATGTCGCTTTCCACCTTATCCATCTCGCGGCAGGATCTGCAGATATCGTTTCTGATGGCATTACAATCCGACTTTTCGTAGTTCACTTGCGAGAGGTCTACCAAATTGATATTGTCTTGACAGGAGTTGCACGCCATAATATTGCTCGAAAGAGGAAGGGATGGGAGGGATAGCAAAGAGGTGGTAATGGTTTGAGAAATCGACTTTTATTTAAATCTTATTCACGGCATATTCCAAAGTTCGTCGGAGAAAATAGATTAATTTATTCGGCATAGTCACTATGTATCGGCGATGCGCGTTGCCCAGTGCGCAGCTGGCAGCTGCGCCGCTTGAGTGGACATGGACTCTGAGAATACCATTCAAATACCCGCTTTAGTAGGCAGGAAAAGTCCATCCCAGCACTTGAACCCAACGTCGTTCGTAATCTAACAAATTAATTAGCAAGAGAAATACGCTGGAAGAAAATGGGCGATACGCACGGTCGTCGAATTACACATAACAGCTACTGGTCTTAACGTCTCTGTGCGAGTTAGGACGTCCTTAACCAAAATATTTGTAGCTAAACCTTCAATTAGACAAGTAGGCTAATCAGATATAAACATGCCAACCGGTGTTCGGGTAGAGGTCGAGAATCGCAATTTCTCTGCCAGTAGCACCTGGAACAGCATACCTATATAACGAGTTAATTCTAGCTTTTCCGGTAGTGGAAGGTATCGTTCACCTACCAGCATGGGTCGCTTATACATGATCCCTCAACAAACGGTTTGCTATGATGAAAGGTCAGAGAAATTTTCGCAGACTTGTACGCGTGAGGAGACAAACTCACTCCTGTATTACGCCTGCAAAGTTCTCGAACAGCATATCTTGAATATGTGTGTTGTTCGGACTATCAGTAACAGGTCGCTGCCCGATCTACGCCGTTCAGTTAGATACTGCAAACGCAGATAAAATCTTAACAATACCCCTTGATCCCAATAGCTATAGATAAAATATTAGCCGCGCACGCTAGAATGCGTTCTTTGTAACTTACTTTTGTGTAACGTAGATCTACATTGTTTTAGTATAGTATCTTAAATCGATGAAGAGGTAAATAGACCCACGGGGAAAGGAACTCCGTCAAATACGATGTTTCTCCATGTTATACTGAATGGTATTATAAAACATTTGAAAAATGGACAAATTAGGAGACTTACTTCCTAGCTAAGCCATTACCGCCTGTCCAACTCTTGAATCTGGCGCCGTAGAGACTATTTTTCTTTGTGATGCATGAGTAAACGATGCGATATCGATGCAGAGAAATAGAAGTACCATCACGACATTTTCGATCCTTCGAACGATACAATTGAGCAAATGGAAAGGTAGAATTAAGAAAATAAACTTACAAGACGTCTTGAACATCCGCGACAGACCCTCCTTTCCCTAGCGAGCCAATCGAGAGTCCATGTCCACCTTCGCAATAGGAGTCTCTGCCAGTTTACGACCCGTCAAACACTTACGCTGATGAATATGGGAGCGATGCCTACCTGAAGTGAATGTTTTTAGCCCCACTTCCGACGGTCAGACAATCGTCTCCGTTTTGAATGTGGTTGTTTTCGAAAAGCAAGTTAGTCCCTCCTGCCGCAAATCCTGTACGGACGCATTAGACAAATTGATACGTAGAGTATTACGAGGCTTACCGTCACTAGATATAACAGTAAATGCCTCCTTGGTAAGTAACGATGATATCTATTATAGGTGTATACTGACGTGTTAAAAGGGAAAGACTAACAGTGTGGCATAAATTCAGACAAAACCTATATGAAAGAAGATATTTTCGGACTTACATCGGTATCAGAAACAGCGACGATTTTGTTATTGAACGCATGTACGTTGCTTGCTCCGCTAGTGGCAAAATTCCACGCAATGGGCTTGACATACGTTGAGTAAATCAGTAAACGGTTGTGAGGTGTCAAATGCACATACTTTCCATAACTTCATGTCCCGAATAACACCATTATTAATCTTGTTAAATCCCCATCCATGCGGTCTATTGACTTGCTGTTGGATATCCCACCACTGCGTAGCGTCAGAACATCTATTTTCAACGAGAACCTATGATCTATTCCTCACCGCTTGACCATGTCCATCGACCCAGCCCCAGTTGGGATCCGTTGAGCCCCGTAAGGTGACATTATTTCCACCAGTAAACGTGAACCTGTAAAGATTCAGACTTGGACATATCGTACAAGAGAGACGCGTACCATGAGCCTGCGAATGACTTTGTATACCAGAATAGGTGAGAAATAGTGTGAGAAGAAAAGGTTGTAAGAGGCGTACAGACGATCCAACGATAGCTAAAGATAATTTCGAGGGTAAGCTCAGGTGAATCGCGATATATAAGAGAGGAACACATACCTTGAATAGCGGGGATATCCGTTGGGTAGGTCAAATTCCCCTCAATCCTAACCTCTACGTTGTTGAAAACTGGAAACTTCACTGGTGTAAAGATGTTGTACGTGACCCCCTTTTTAAACAGAATAGTTGAATCCGAAGAATAGCTAGAAAGAGCGGCCAATAATCCAGGTGTATCATCTTTTCCATCTTGATGTGGAACAGTAAATGTTTTCCAGGCGCTGACCGAGCTCGCAAGGGCTATGATACAGACTGCTTTTGAAAGCGGTGACATGGTGGGTAAGTAATGTCCATCCAGGGCATTTCCAGCAGTTAAGTACTAAAACGCTAAATCCCTTTACGTCGCGAGGCTTCGGCTCGCGATAATAGTGGGACGTTAAATGTTCTTGTCGTAATTCTCCGTACATGTGAGCAAGGTCATGGTGGACGTGAAGAAGAAAAAAGGGCATGTGATGTCCGACGCCAAAACATTCGGACCGTGCGGACCGTTAGAGGATCTAACGGTCGGCAGTAGACCCGTTACATAACATAACTTGTTTCGTTGGGCCAGTGACGGCGCGCGCGGGAAGGCCTCGGTTGTGTACTTAGGATGCAATAAGTATGTAGTGCTCATTCCAAAAGGATGTTATCACCTACAAATCGCTCATATTCTACATAGTGGTGACTGGTAACATGCAGGTGCGCAAGGGCCGGGGTTGTCAAAGAGTCGTGCTAATATACATGAAGCTATTTCAACCAATACCTATCGGTGGACAGCCCAGCGTATGGCTATGACGCCCGAGGCCCGAGGGGAGTCATGGCCTTTGAGGAATATGCTAGTTCGGGAGTAGGGACAATGGACTGCTAGTTTATCATTTTGTGAAGTGAGCCAAAAAGGTGAGCGCTTGAGAAGAAATATTCTTCATCTCCTCTCCGAAATTCTTGATCTAGGAGTTTTCAGGATCGTTGAGGGCGGGCGCCCGATAGCATTTTTCGCCTTTTGTCAATATACTGAAATGGGTTTATTTACCATGTCGAACCTATAACTAGTCTGAATAAGTCGCATACTAATGCCAATTCATTCGGTGTGAAACCTACTGGTTTTCCTCAGAAAGTGTTACGGGTTGAGTTATGAGGGGCTTATGCGGCTCCTTTCCAAAGTCATCGACGTGCGTTCACAAACACCAAGTACTTCTGATGCACGATGACTGAAGTCATCGGTAAGCCGTGTTCTTCATCTTCTATAATCTTGCAACTATCGAGTTCACACAGGAACGGTACTGAGATGGTGCCAGTTTGTGTCCGAATTTGGCGTCTACATGTGACTGCCTGAAGATGTGATTGATTGTTTTAACTGCAGCTCGCAATGCCAAAGCTCCTGACATCAACGTCTTTCAAGCAACGCGTCTCACAATGTACATCTCTGTAGGTAGTAGAAAGCAACCTTCCGGGATGTCAGCAGCGCGCTACATTTAAAAAACTCGGGCTTAGCCCTGTGTACATATTAGATTTTATATAGTAAGCATCATAGAAAGGTTGTAAATAAACGATATGAAAAAGGGTAGGTCTCGCAAGTGTTCGCTCGAAAATAAACAGCCGATTGTGCGCGATGTTGATTAGGTAGTTAAAAGACTCCTTTTTTACAAGGCGTGGATCGGCATACAAACAACGCTGCCGCGATGCCATCTGGGTTTCAATTGTGATCAACGCGTCGCGCGTCGCGCTTTTGCGTCTTGCTTTCCCCTCCTCCCACCTGTACTGTCTGGCTTTGATATTTTGTTAATACCCTCTCTCCCAATCATAGACAGTGATAACTACGGACTCAACCAAAGCACATCTATGTGCTATACCTTACTTCGCCCCCAAATTGCATGACTATGGCGACGGCGCGTACTCTTTCCAGAGGCGATAACGACAAATGTCAGTCTAGTGACCGCATATATGCGTGAAAATTGAGATATTCCACTTACAATATTTGGTAAAGCTCACCAATCCATGATTCCACCCGCACATACTCAGTGTCGGCGGTTTGTAGACGTCTGAAAGGGGGACTTCTTCACATTAAGTATGTGGATGATGCATACATACGCATGCACTTGATTTATATATGCTTTAGTCTGATCTTTATCGCAGGAACTTATAAAATGGCTGGTAAGGATGCCCTCACGCAGCGCAATAAGTGATCAATCATTTCCGACACTGAATGCTTCATATGTCCACCTTTTAACACGCATATATTGATATTTTTCAACGCAAGGACGCCTTAATCAACGACGAAACGATAGAACCGAGGAAATGCATTGAATGTATTCTAGGTTTTATTCAACTGAACATAATTCTCAAAACTTACGCGTGACTTCTCCACCAGACTCTCAAACAGGAGCGCCGCTCCATTTGAACGCGTGAAGGCGAGCATTTTAAATTTTCAGCGTACCGGTGAGTGGCAGTCCATATTCTAAAGTTTGTACACTTTTGCATTGATTTTTTCACCTTTGGAACAAATAAATTCCCATTAATTTTCTACGTGAATCCATTCCATATCTTATGTATCTCCTCTTTTTTCAGTGCACGACAAATCGCTTATCCCAGTTTGGATAAGCGCCAATCCTCCACGCGACGAGGATTACATAACACGCGTCAGCCTTGTGCTCACCAGGAAAAAAGCACGCGCTCATACTTTGAGGCTCTTTCCGTCCCGATGCTCGCAAGATGCCAGAATAGTCTGTTATCGCAGACTCGATCTGCTCTTGCATCTTTTCCATCGACTAGATTATCTGCAAGAAATATGTCCTCCAAATCCTATGTTTTCCCATACGACCACCAAACTTCCTCGAGCGTCGTTGGGGGTGTCGACCCTGCCGCGCTCTGGTCCTTGACTCCCCAGGGAGACAAGCCTCCCAAGGCGGGCACTACTCGCGTGTTTTTCAATACACCCAAGGACGCGACCACCGTCGTGTCTTCCCTCGGTGGTGACTTTGCCAAAAAGTCCGCCAATGCAAAGAGGGAATTGGTCAGGAAGTCAGTGGCAAGCGCTGTGAAAGAGTTGAAGAGCTATGACGGCGTGAAGGAGGTCCAGGTCGAGGCGTCAGTTGACCCCCATGCTTCTGGTGGGTTTACTTCTAGGGTGTTCTCTTGAACTTGACTAATTGTATTACACGTAGCCGTTGCTGCCCATCTCGCACAATACGCATTCACCTTGAAGACCTCCCCAACTCCTTCTCGTTTCGACCCTCGTCTCAAGGAACCTATCCCTGAAAAATTGTCCATCTTGCCTCTCGAAGAATCAAAAGAATGGGATCGTGGTGTTATCTATGGACAATCGCAGAACTTGGCTCGCACGGTGCATCAGTTTATGTCCATCTGTGTTCATAGAACGAAAGTTTACTCATGAGGAACTTATTTTCAGCTCATGGAACTACCAGCTAACATGATGACACCCACGGTACGTTCATTATACTTCTGAATACAAACAGAACTAATTATAATTTTTGCAGATATTTTGCGAACGCGTCAAGAAAGAATTCGAGGGCATCCCTAATGTTGAAATCATCGTCCGCGATGAAGTTTGGGCTGCTGAGAAGAACATGAACGTCTTCCTCTCTGTTACTCACGGTACTTCTGAACCTGCCAAGTTCCTCGAAATGTAAGTTTATCATCCCACTTACATTTCTCTGTGCTGAATGATTCTCTTAGTCACTACAAAGGTGCTGCAAACAAGGAAGAAAGACCCCTCGCTTTCGTGGGCAAGGGTATCACTTTTGATTCTGGAGGAATCAGCTTGAAGCCCGGTGCTGTACGTCGCTTTTAATCTTTTTCAACCTGAAGCGGAACCTCACACTCTTCGTAGGGCATGAAACTCATGCGAGGTGATATGGGCGGTGCTGCAACCGTTGTCTCTTCCGCTCTGGCCATTGCCAAGTTACAGATCCCGTCTGTTTTCTTCTCGATCTTTTCTCTTCCAAGCTAACATGTTCTTCCTTCGGTATATAGCATCAACCTCGTCGTAACCACCCCCCTGACCGAAAACATGCCCGGACCCAGCGCTACCAAGCCCGGAGACATCATCTACGCGATGAACGGCAAGTCAGTCGAAGTTGACAACACCGATGCTGAAGGAAGACTGGTTCTCTCCGATGCTATCTACTATACCGCAACGGAGTACAAGCCGCATACTTTAATTGACGTCGCTACTCTTACTGGGTGTGTTCGTTCTCCTATATTAATTTTCCCGCCTTAACGCTGATGAACTTCTTCGTTTCCAGAGCCGTCGTTATTGCTCTCGGAGAGGTATACTCTGGCGTATATGCCACCTCTGATGAGCTCTGGACCCAGCTCCACCAAGCCGGTGAGATCGAGCACGACAGGTTCTGGCGCATGCCTTTGGACGACGAGTACGGTCCTCAGATCCATTCTTCCAATGCTGATTTGCAAAACGTGCGTCTCTTATCTTTTTCCATCTTATTTTCTCTTTTCTTCCCCTTCTTTTGTTGCACTCGTATCGTATATATTACTTGTACTAACACCGCATTCACTTTACAGACCGGAGGCCGTCCCGCAGGCTCAGCGACCGCCGCCCTCTTCCTCAAACCCTTTGCCGAGGGCATCGAGCCCAAAGAAGGTGAAACCGAGCCAAGCATGAAATGGGCCCATCTCGATATTGCAGGCAGTATGGAAGCCACCAGGACGAGCCCATACCAGGCTCTTGGAATGACCGGCAGACCTGTACGGTATGTTTAACCCCCTTTACTCGTTTCTGAGTTTTCGTGCTCTGGTTTTTCGCATGGGCTTATCATATTCTTTTCTTTGTCTGGAACAGTGCGTTGGTCGAGTACGTCCGCCGCCTTACGAACGCTTAATTTGCGAGAAGCATAAGCGGGAAGGAAGCCACTGGAATTCCACAAGGCAAACAAAAAATTGTACACGTACCATTACCCACCATACGAACGATTTACTTACATATATTGTTACTTATCATCATTATGCCAATGCCGTACATAATCGCGAACACAACTTTCACTACGTTGGCTTGCTTTAATTCACAAAAGGAATCACATCCGCCATCAACCCGAAAATGAATTTGTTTACTGTACCAATAAATAAGGAGAGTTGTTGAAATCGCAAGTGGTTCTAGATGGATGTACGATATATGGCGTTTTGACCTTATAAGTTCACGAATCAATGAATGGGTCAAATACACTTACCACTACCCACTAACAATCGTAACTTTCCAAGCTTGCCTTGACTTGGTTGGTGCACGTAAGGAGGGAGAGGGAAGGAAAAGGGTATAGTAAAAGCATACAGGTACACAGTACTTGTACATATGTGTATACAATCCAAGAGCACGCGAAAAAATATGAGCAGAGGATAAAGAGGAGAAACGAACGCAGACAACTAACTAACTACATAGATGCTACAAATGAGTATAAAATAAGTTATTATGCTAAGATAACTATCCGTAGCCCATAATCATATATCCATATCCTATCAAAACCCAATCTGTTCGATGAAATTATTCCAAGATGAATCCAAGGGGAAGGACGAGGCAGACGACGCGAACCCTCCTCCTATTCCTCCACCAAGAATTCCAAAACCACTAGGACTGCTAGTATTCGCAATCCCAAAACCGAACCCGCCAATCCCGACCCCGCCACCACTGCTGAAGCCGCTCTGGAACGAAAAGGAATTGATATTACTCGTACTAGTAGGCCATGAAGGGAAACTACTACTCGTGCTCGTGCTGGATGTGTTATTCGCGCTTGACATCACGGTCGTTGAGGCCGTTGCTCGTGGATTGAAATGATCATTATATGTGTCATGTTGGAAAGCGTTGGGAATAGATGATGGTGATGATGATAAAGATGAAGATGAAGAATGTACAGGATCAGGATGTTGTGAGACTGAGAACGGGGCTTGGAAAGAATCTATACGAGGCGGTGGTTGTATGGATTGTTGTGCTGCTGCTGCTGCTGATGCCACTGGCGGCTGTTGTTGTTGTTGATGATAAGAAGTAGAAGGATGGGGTAACCTAGATGGCTCTGGAGACGAATGCGAATCTTGAATGGAACGAGAAAGTCTTGAAGAGTGCCCAGCTCCGTCAGACGCAGCAGCTGCCATGGGCGCAGATGATCCTGAAGGTGGCAAAGGTTGAGTTCGAGAACTCGAAGGAAAGCTTGGCGGATCACAAGGATAATCATAAAACGTTAACTCATAACTGACATGGCTCGTCCTGAACTCTCTCATGTCCTGTGCAAGGACTGGATGGAGATTCTCGAGAGAAGACGCCTGCTGCTGGTGATGGTGATGACTTTCCACAACGTCCGACATCGTCACTGACGTAGCACGAGATTGAGAAAGAGGTTCCATCGACCACGAAGATGCAAATGCTGAAGAACCATCGTGATTTTCTGTGTACAGATAAGTCCTGCCATTCAATCTGTCAAGCTCCTGAAAGGAAATGAGCGGTGCTTCGTCGTGTTGGTGGAACCGGGTGCTTGGAAGGCCCAGTACATCGTAAGCCTTTCGACGGAGGTTTTGAATAGCAGGCTAGGCAAATTTGAGTCAGGCTCCAGTCTAATGTGCATTGAAAGCTGGGAGAACAGAGACATACCAGCAATAGAGCAGCAGGCTGGCATTCCAATGCAGATGAATTGAATAGAGAAGTTAAATTTTCTAAATCTTCTAAAGCAGCCTTGGATAAATGCGATGCCGGAGACAGAGTTGCCAATGAGCACATCACAACCTGAAAAAAAAACATACATGATGAGAGGGGATTGAGGAGCAGTAAAAAGAACCTACAGCAGCAGAAAAACCATGCGACCAAGCCGACTTGACACGAGACAGAAATTTGGGCAAAAACGACCATGTCATGATCAATCCATGAATGATACGCCATGCAGCGCGATACATGGCCAGAATTGAGGCGAAATATGGATGTCGTTGAATATCCGATGGAGACTCTTGCATTAATTGAGCAAAATATGTGCGATGTAAATTGAGGAGGGCTGTCGAAAAAAGTATCAGAAAATGGGCACAATTATTATTATTAAAAACAACCGATCCTCTTACCCATCTCTTTAGTAGAAAGCACCAGCCACCGAAACATATGCACCTCTTGAACCGTCGAATCCCCAGAGCGCTCTTTCTCATCATGCACTATCATCCTCCACGAAGCCGGAACGTGAAAATTCCGGATTCGAAGGTCTGATTCCAAAATGGAAGCATAGACCGGCTGTTTGGGGCCCATAGCACCTTCCAGTATTTCGTGGACTAGTGCAGTGAAATGTGCATTCCAAAGGGTGACTAACGCGATTACAAAACAATTTTGGGGTTAGTAAGAAATTTAATCATACGATCCCGAAGAAGGAACGCACAACTCCCGGCATCAGCGCTATCCATGGGTAAAGGACGAGGACAGTCACATTGGGAACCAGATATTGCAGGAGGTCTCCCGAGATGTAGGCTCTGTAAATAAAAAATGGAGAAAAAGGAAAGACATAAATATAACTATAAACTCGGAAGGAAACACCGGCGGCAAAGAGAGGAACACATAAATGAAAGTATTACGCACAATCCAAGTATCCGAAACGAATAGTCTCCAAAAGAGATCATGCCGCCTGTGAACAGCTTCTTCGGGCAATTTCCAGTGCGTGTTATTAAGGTCTAGAATAGGCAAGCTTTGAAATGAACTGGCCGTTTCATTACATCATAATATACTTAAGAATCACGTACGAAGACCGATCTAAATCGCATCAGTCAGCGCTCCGCAGTTCTAAGTCAAGATCAAGAAATCGAACAAAAAGGTGATATCCCAAGCGAATAACCACAAATATAGAAAGCAAGAGGGAAAAAAAGATTTCCTCACGCACCTTTTGCCCTAATCGCACAGCTTGTCCGATATACATCCAAGCAGTTTCATATGATTTACCATCATCACCGCTAGTATCTGCGTCCATGTCACTGAGTTCAAGATAATGCGCCATGTGAACCTTTAAAATCGAAAAGAAGAAAAATGACAATCAGTGAGAATATTCATATTACAACCACATGATAAATGAAACAATAGAAAGATAAATGTCAAGGAGAGATAGATATTAGTGATAGCAGAAAACCCACATACAAGAACTTGGATGGCATTTAACGTTGTTTCTTGAACAGGCGGTAGAAAACCCAAGGACACTTTTGCCAGATAATAATACTCGCGGGCACCATTCGAGTATGCCTGTTGATGTGGGCTGAAAAGCATTCCCAGGGCAAAGACGATACAGAGCAGTGATAGTGCATGGTAGTGCTCAAAAAATCCGCCGTATTGTCTATTTGATTTGAAAAGCAGCGTCAGTTGAAATTTTGATGATGTAATTCAGCTAGCTTACTTACTTTGCGCGATATACTTGCGGTAAAGTCTCTTCTAGAAGCTCTTTCTTCGAAATGGAAGGATACCTAGAAAGAAAGAAAGGGGATGCGTAAATGTCAATCACACAAAACCCAAATATGGAGACATTCGGAGAAAATGGGGAAGCGAGATACTGGGGAAGCGAAGGACAGCGGCGGGGTGCATGGACGCCGGTGATGATATCCATGATGACTATGTCAAATAATCTGATAATAATGATAGACGTACATGAACCTGCCATATTCAAGGTAAACCTCACACAGATGCTGAGCCTCATTCTGCGATGGTAAGAGATTCAAAACATCCGAAAGGAGGGCATCGTCGTACAACTCGGCTTCGGGGAATGCAACTTCTCGTATGCGCCTGCTGAAACGGGGCGCATTGAAGCTCGTTCGAGATGATGATCTCTGTGATGCGGTCGTTGTTACCTGGAATCGAATGATTAGGGCATGAAAGGCCTCTTTCTGAGGATGAAATGACTCACTTGAGCTAGATACTGGAAGAAAGGCATTAGACTCATGTTATTTGAAGGTTTGAGTCAATATATGCGCACCTCTGAGCGCGCAGTTCTTCCTAGGAAGTTGAATCCCCCTCGTCGATTGACAGTCAAAGTTCCTGAGTAAATCGTTCAGTATATCTAAAATGATAAGGCCCAGCTATAGTTTCCTACCAAAGTTATTGATGCCACTACCATGATCCTCCTCGAACTTGAATTCCTGAGAATTATGTGCACGGGTCGTCGGGCTTGTTCTCGGCGCTGAAGCTGAAGCTGAAGGTGATTTGCTGGACGAGGACGTACTCGGACCCGAAGAAGTGGTGTTTAGCCTTAGCTCGCTCGTTAGTAGCGGATGCGGTTGGTCTGAGAACGATTCTTGTAGCTTGCGGAGAGCCCCTTCGAGCTCGCGATTTCGGGCAGACATTTGCTCGATGCGATCGTGTAGCTCTTCTGTGTTTGCAAGTATCAATCGGCCGCCTTTTCCTGAAGTCAAGGCACCTATTATAAATAATAAAGAATTAGCACGGTGAATATACTTGAAAGTATGGAATGTATGCGCACCGTCAGGGCAAATGGACCCACAGCCTCTGGAGACACACTTCTCGCAGGGTACCTAGAATCCCTCCTGTCAGAAAAGGGCTTATAACACATGCGGTGAGTCACAGCGCCCACGATTATCATCGCCGGCGCTGTTCGTTGTTGAGAAATTGCCTCACATTTCGGTCGCAACGCAGTTTGAGTCGACGACATTCTGCGCATGATGTAGGACTTGACCGTTGATAAGTATGTTTCTCTAGATGCAGGGCTGGTTATATGACGTACACTCGCCCAGGCTTTTTTCTCTGCTTTGGTTCCTTTTCCTTGTCTTTCCCGCCTGAACCCATTCAGAGCGCCCAGGTAGATTTCAGAAGGAAAGAAAGTGTGTCGGCCAAAGCGACATTCGCTGGCGAGTGGGTCGTGGGTCGTCGTCCACCACGCTGTGCACGATGATGATGTCGCGGTCCAAAAACAAGACAGGTGTTTTGGCCTCCTTTCAGAAAAGTAGCGACGTGCCGGGGTTCCTCTTGCGGATATACATCATGATTTTCGGGCTGTGTCATGGTCCGAGTCAGTCATCAACGTGGGAGGAGTGGAAATTGAGAAATTGTCCCACCGTGACCTTGATCTTTTGCGCGTCGGCTGTGTCCGACGTCGCGCACTCTTTCTTTCTTCGTCGTCGTTCATGGTGTCCATGAAATTTCCGACGAAGACGCTTGCCGACGTTCCCGAAGTCATCCTTAACTTGATGCTATAGAATTCCCGGAAATTACAAGTCGGGTGGACTAGCATATGTGCACACACGGTCTCAATTCTTGGCCACGTTTTGTATCCTCAGAGTGGATAAATCTTGGACTAGAAGATGGCTAGGCCTTGTTGACTAGCGCAGGATCAATACTAGCGCGTTTTAAGTTGTGGCTAGAATGGTTTGCAACTATAGCTTTCTCCGAGTCGCTCCAGGGACCAGTAGGATGGCGCTCTTTCTCCACGACCCTCCAACGAAAGAGCAATGAAAAAAACATATAAAAAGAACTCCGCCTTTGCGTGGCGCGTCAAAATAATATCTTCGACATCTGTAAATCTTGTCAACACGGAGAATCTGGTTCTGTCTGGTTGTGCCGCTTGTACCTTTTCCTTTTCTTTCGTTGAAAGATGAAACGCTGCACGTAAAGGTTATCTGTGCTTCTTTTTCATTAGACATACAAATCTTGAACGACTCTTGTGACTATTGACATGACCGTGATCCCAAGAACACGTCCCTGGGCAAGTTTATATTAGTACAAATGAGAACCGAATACTAGGACATTTTTATCTTCCCAGTATATATTTACGCGTTTGTCTATTCGAGAAATCGACACATTCCTTCTTTCATCCCCCCCCCCCAGGAAGACACCATGTCCTCTCAACATAAACGCAATGGTACACTCTCTTCGGTCAACGGAAGGGCCTTGACTATCAATTCTGACTTGCTGGACGAGTATCCTGGATTTCCCAAGGTATCCTCTCCAGGTATGCTATCGGGCAGAGAAGACAGTAGTGCTTCCTCTCATTCTGAAGACTTGGAGCCCACAATTCCCCCAGCGCACAAGCATCGTACAGTTATTCTGTGCTTTGACGGAACCGGTACGTTCTCATCTCTTTACTCGCTCTCCTCCAAGCCTTTTCTAACCAAAAACTAGGCGACCAGTTCGATGACGATGTGTGTATCCTCATTAGAGCCCATACCATTAATCCAACTCCACCCCCCAGAACTCGAACATTGTCAACTTTTTTACGATGTTGCGGAAGGACGACCCTGAGCAACAGCTTGTCTACTACCAGGTATGCCTCCTTATTTCCACCTGCCCACAAACGTCGGCGCCTCAAGCGTCTGTCATGCTCACTTCGCTTCACAATAAGGCCGGCATTGGCACATACACAATCCCCCAGATTGCGAAACCCATGATGGCGAAATGGCACAAGATACTGGATACAATGGTTGGAGTACACCTCGATGCTCATGTTATGGGTACGCTCTTTTCTACTGCTCCTGCCTTTCTCAATTTCTTCAACATCGTCTGACACGTCCCGAACGGTTCAGGGGGATATGAATTCCTAATGCAGAACTGTTAGTAATCTCTTAATCGCCTATGGTTAGTCTGGGAAATAATCCCGATTTATTTTTGGTAGACAGAGCAGGCGATAAGATCTGCCTTTTTGGTATGTTCTTCTTTTTCTTAATTGAAAGCAAACTGCCACCTCATTTCTCCGCTCTTCACCGGTACAGGATTTTCTCGAGGAGCATGTAAATATCATATCCACCAAATCTCGAATGTCTATAACACTCACCCTAACTGACTTTCCTTTTCTTTCTTATGCACAGATACAGCTCGAGCGCTTGCTGGAATGTAAGTCGGCGTCTACTTCATGTCTCGTGATCATTGAATTCTAATTTAATTATTACCGACCCTCCGAACTTTCTTTAATTTTATCACAGGCTTCACAAGGTATGTCAACTGGTATCTTATCCCCAGATGTTGACGTTCATGTCCGAGCAGGTGGGCCTACTCCCCAGGGACAATCACCAGCAAGTACCCTTTGCGTATAAGATGTATTCCCGCGAGGATCAGAAGGGTTGGGAACAGAGTGCAGCGTTCAAGAAAGCTTTCTCAATAGACGTTGATATCGAACTGATCGGCGTTTGGTAAGTCGACTAAGCGTTATTTTTTC
This sequence comes from Agrocybe praecox, assembly GCA_964017145.1. Taxonomy (NCBI): domain Eukaryota; kingdom Fungi; phylum Basidiomycota; class Agaricomycetes; order Agaricales; family Agrocybaceae; genus Agrocybe; species Agrocybe praecox. The sequence continues at coordinate 4,477,088 of OZ024840.1, forward strand.
TACCTTCCTCGGCAATTATTTCCGAACCCAAATACAGTTCATTAATATTCGCTTACTCTTCATTCATTTCTCTAAACGCATAATTGCTGACACCACCAACAATAACAGGGATACCGTAGGCTCCGTCGGGTTTATTCCCAAACGACTTCCATTCACCACATTCAACACGCACGTTAAAGCTTTCCGACAAGCCCTAGCACTCGATGAGCACCGAGTTCGATTCAAGCCGAACTTCTTTAATCGTCCCACGCACGAGGAGATGAGTTTGGGTCTAAAATGGGGTGAGAAGCACGGCAACACTAAGAGTGCTAAAAAAATCGATCGCAGGCACACGCTTCGCAATCATGAACGCTCGTACACGCGCCATTTGCATTGTACGGACGTCGAAGAAGTTTGGTTCTCCGGCTGTCATTGTGGTACGTATGCATTAACTTTTAAACGATCTAATCGATGCTTTCTCGTTTTTTCTTTTTCTTTTCCTTGAGTTTTTCCGGGGGTGACACATTTTAAGACTCACTGGATGCTAACTTAACTATACATACCTTAACAGACGTCGGCGGCGGCGCAGTCAAGAACGAAGTGCGCAACAACCTCGCCAGAATCTCCCTCCGCTGGATGATCCGCGAATGCTTCAGACTCAAGACTGGCATCCTCTTCCACCGTGACTCGTTCAAAGTCGTCGGTCTCGACCCCAGCTCCCTCTGGCCCCATGTTAAAGAACGCCCGGCCCCCGTAACATCGTTCTCCGGGTCCCCACCGAAGAAAACTAGAAATGTGAAAGTCAACCCCATCAATGGCGCTTTCGACGTGGATGATTTCGTCAATGAGGAAGAAGAGGATTTGGCGGACGCGTTGAGCGATAAGAACGATATGTTGCAGATATCGAAATTTTGGTGGATCCTGGAGTTGCTACCCCAGAAAATTAAGTTCCAGGCCGACGATGATACCTGGGTGAAGAAGCTTTCGTGAGTTGATTTCCTTTTTGTTTGATTACGTTCTTCGCGCTTTTATCTATTTCTTTGTGTTAATCGATTAACTAAATAAAATTATGCAGTATCAATCGCGGTCGTCCGCGCGTCATTCACAAACAACGCGAAGAAGGCGTCAAGATGCATCGAACGGTCTTGTTGCGGAAGAACGTCAAGAAAGACGACGAAGGAGTGCCATACGAGCCCGCTGTGAAGCTGCTCCCTGACGTTGTGCCCATCTATGTCGACTAGTCGATACCATTATGGGTACTTCGGATCCACAATAACAGCAAGAAAACGAAACATTCCTTCAAATTTCCTATTTACATCTTGATTATAACCTGATCTATTACACTGGATACTTCGGATCCACGATAACAGCAAGACGAAACATTCCTTTAAATTTCCTATCTGCACCTTGATTATAACCTAACCTATTACACTATGCCCGGCGTTACTGCTTCTCTGTACGATCTTCTATACCCTCTATCATGTAGTATTACACCTTACGCGATCAGCTGTATCCTATGCTTTTCGATCCTTGTTTCCAAGTCGCTTACGAATCGACTTATATATATATATCACCGTGTTTGCTCTTTCTGGCGTACGTACTTACATGCACATATATTTAGTTTTGGCGTTTAGATGGCCTCAGTATCAACAAAGAAATGTTAGACTTTCTCCGTTCTGCTTGTCTGTCATTTCCAGTAATCCCGATCAGACTCTCTGCTGAAGGGATCATTTATACCTGCTAGGCTAGTCTACATCTATAGAGGATGACCGCCGTCATGTTTCAACAAAATCTGAATCTTCCGAATCTTCCGATATGTCTGAGCATGTCATCTGTTAGTTTAACTCCGTTTGTTTTGCATTAAATGACTTTTGTCGGCAATTTTAGTAAGTGCTAGTACTTAACGGGACAATGACCGCCTGACTCCATACCTCAGTCCGAGTGCTCAGACGACACTGTACTTACGGAAAACATATACATTTATGTAAGCTCTTAACTGATCATTTCGTATCACCGCGTTGATATGAAAATAAACGTACGGAAAGCTCGGCGTTCAAAGTATACAGATATATTACGAACAAGTCTGTATTTTTATAGGGCAAAATTCTGATGGTACAATTATCCCCGAACTTTTGCTTGGAATGCGTGGTAGTGCATAGATTTACTAAATACATATCTCAAAACCAACTATTCTACCCGTCAATTTCCCGTATTGATCTGATATTCGACCTCAGCTCTGATGCTCGCGAGGAAGTCATCCTTGTTCTTGATTGGCTTCCAGCCGAGCGCTCGAGCTACATTTCCACGACAGCGCGAGTTCGTACCAAGGTAATCTGATCCCTGAAAAGGCAGTCATATCAGTTCAAGAACCTCCTTCCCACAGTTCATCACTCGCCCTAAAATATTTATTAATCTCTTCTTTGGTAAACGTAGTGGGTTCTGGATTATCAGACTTTCCAAGTGCAACGAGAGCTTCCCCGATCGCCCGTCCAACTTCGTACATGTTATGTTCTCCATTTTCACCGAAGAAATATCCCGCGCGACCGTGCGCCACTTTGTCAGGGGTGGAACGTATCGCATCAAAGAGGACAACGTAAAGATCCGCCACTAATAGCCGGCAGAAGTAGATATCATAATCGTCAATCGTTGGATTAATGAAACCAAGACCTACCTTCGTCGATGTTAACATCTGGCCAGATGTTTTTACCTGCCCCTACCATACCGGCTCGACCGCGAGCAAGAGACGCGCGGATGAGCTCTGGCATTTGCATTGAGATGGGGTTTTGAATACCCTTCTTCACCAGAGGTCCATTGGAAATTCCCCATATTGTACTAGGTAGAACGATGTAGCTCTTAATGTAACCTAACATTACAAGAATGTTAACTGCGAAGTATATAAATTAAAAGAAATGCTACTACTGACCCACAGAATCTGCCTTCAGGATCTCAAGATCGATATTACGGTGGTATTGAGTATCTGGAAGAGCGTTGATCTGATCGGGATTGAGGTCGTCGTAAATCGTGTCTGTTGCGTATTTTCCTTTGGCATCGTCAATGAGGAAGCCTGAAATTTGAATGAGTTCCATCAAAGATGATAGACAAGACATAATGCAAAGGCCCTCACCAGTGCCAGACTAACGAACAACTCGTTTAGGGGGAACGCTTGGACTAAAAATAGGCCACTTACTGTATGGATTAGAGTCGGGACAGCCCCTGTCTCTTCGTGACGCTTTTTCATCCCATTTAGGGTAGCAATAATAGCTCCGTGATCATCAGAGTCTGTCTATACACAGGGGGTATTAAGTATGAGCATAATATCAGATATTAGGTATGCTAGCCAGTTCACCGTTGAGAACACGACATCGTTCGCTGCCGTGAGCCTCTCCATGAGCGGAGCGTCGGAATGAGACCCAACGACTGCATCTACTCCCAGGGCTCTGAGCTTTTCTGCCTTCTCAGGCGAGCGTACAAGCGTTGTGATCTTGAACTTTGAAAAGTCTGGCCGTTCAAGAAAGCGTGCGAGAATAGAGCCACCGATGTAGCCTTCATATTTGAAAGAAGGTTTTGGCGTCTAGCATAGTATCATTGAAGTTAACGAATAAGAACTCGCGTACCGGTCACTCCAGTCATTAGTATTGGTGTTTGGGAAGTCATATCGACGACTTTGGACAGGAGATGTATCTGACAAAGAAGAGGGGAACTAGTCGGTAATATAAACAGAGTAGGTGTCCTTTATATATCTTCTGCTTGTGAACGCTTTCGTGTGGCCCCCGGGTCAGCCACTAGCATGTCGTCGATCTTTTTACTTACAAATCAATATCCCACGGGTTTGTCATGCAGATAGGAATTCTGTCAGCATTTGTAACACTTCCCCTCCTTGTGTTGAATTCCAATCTTGATGGTTAAAATTGATTCGACTCAGAGTAGATCGGACACTTATCTACTATAAATCAATGCGCTGAGTCGACGCTCCCTATAGTCCTACTACACCTATGCAAGTACATAAACCAGCCTTGGGATTGTTTACAGCGGCGGTGAGTATTTTAAGTATCACGATCATCGATTAATCATTTTATGATGTCATTATGGCCATGATTCACGTGATATTGACGTCGCGTTCAGAGAACTTGGAAACAACTTGGAAATATTGATATAGTCTTCTTCGTAAGTATATGTTTGAATCTATTATGATTAAGTCTTAAATTTATAATTTAGCTTTGAGTTTATGTAAAAAGTTCTATACATTGCATGAGTAACTCAGGTCTGGGTTTTGAGCCTTGATTATTTGGCCTATATATTTAGATCGGCCATGTTATTTTTCTCACACTCCGCACGTTAATCACCCCGGGGAATTCAACTTTTCAGGTCACCTCAAAACCTCCGAGAAACCCTGGTTTTGGTTTATAAATTAGGTCGATTATAAATCATGTAGGATAATCAAAATTTTGGGACATCATGAATGCTAATTAAAAACTAAGTATTTGTTTAAATTTTTTGTCACCGTGTAAACCTCATCCGAAATGGGATGTTCAGTTAGGCCAAAATTACAAAAAACAATAGAAGTTTTAGTTAATTTCTAGGCAGTCCAAAAATATAGACTCTATGCATTCCAAAAACCGGAACAAAATTTATGTTTTCAACAATAACTTCAAACGGTTGAATACATCAAATACCACACGTATTTCTGGCATGTTCGTAACTATCACTAAAAAGAGATATATCATCGAAACTGAAACCACGAACACCTATTCAATTAATTGTTTTCAGACAATCAAAAACTCTGAGCTTCGGTCACATTTTCAATTGTGCCCAAAATAAACACAATAGCCAAAAGTTCGGACTACGAGAAATTGAGGAAAAATATTAAAGTTCTGAACGAGCCTTGGATCACATTGATATTATATGTTTCTGTCTTTCTTTCACGAGGACCAAAATCTCCAAATTTGTCTCATTTTTTTTTCCCACTGGAAACAATAATATCATTCAGGTTTTCGTACGGTACAAAATTACAAATAAAAATTTCAATTTCAGTAGACCTTTGGTTTATTGCTAAACTTTTGATTTCACATATGTTTTCTCTGGGCTCCAAATTTTGCACCAAACCTATATTTTTTAGGAGGTTTTCGTGTGACCTGAAAAGTTGAATTCCCCGGGGTGAATGTTGTGATACGACTTGACTCGGACCAGGAGCCGTCTGACGGGTTTGCAACGATATTTATTATAAAGGTAAGCTACTCATATGCGAAACTTCGCTAGTGCTCTCTTTCTACTATCACTTAAGCTGCCCTTCAACGTATCACACACGTTGGAAACGATGACTACTATTCTTGGATTACGATACAACACCCATTATTTCAACAACGAGCATGACCACTCCTGACGATGGCAGGGTACGGTATTGCTACTCCGCACTCGATGACAACTAGGAGCAAGATTTCGGTTCCCATATTGGGCGGCCCTCTGAAGATACTCTATATTCCACACCTCACAGCTTCGACCACACCACACCACCTACCACTTCACGCTTCATAGGTGCAACTTTCGAGAGAACTGTCCAGGACATTACCATACAGCATGCTATATAAATGATGCACACTACAGCGTCCACCCCCGCAGTGTCAACTTTGAACAATAAAGCTCAACACCCCTTGCATGTAAGTGGTAATAAGCATTCATTCGACGACGCGGTCAGCAGTGACTCTCGCCAGTCAAAAAGACAGAAAATTACGGCTCCGACAAGCGATAGCAAAGCTCCAGAAGATGACGCGACTATCAGACGAAGAGAATCCAGCAGGAAGTCGACAGTGCGATACCGTGAGGCAATAAAGGAGGAGCTGCAGGCTCTCCGTGAAACAGTTGGGGAACTAGAGGCCGATAATCTGCTTTTAAAGGCGGAAAATACACATTTGCTTGAACGTGCCAGGTGTTCAGAGGCTAGTTACGGTGCTTTAGTCCTCCGGTTAGCTGGAAAGTTCCAGGTCTATGTCTAGAGGGCTACTACAGACACGTGTCCACTCATGCCCATGCCACTGTCTATCCTTGCAATCGTAATCGGTGCCGTTTCAAAATGTCGTCCCACCTATCCTTTAATATGCTCCATGTATTGTAATAGCTCCACAGTAAACGATTAATTCCCCTTATCGACTACATTTCCAGATAAGGTCAAGTAAACAAGTTGACTTCCTATTATGATCTATACTTTTCCATTCCTGTACTTGTATTCCAACTCCAAAATACCGCCATCTTCTAGTTGAATGCACTACAAAAAATTCTTTTGTCTTGTAGACAGTCATATGTTGAAAACATATGATGCGCAGCATGCGGTTTCCTTATTTTGGAGAGGATATGACACTAGTTTTAGTTATGATGCTGTGTCGTCGGCCGCACGCACGCGGAGACAGGGCTGTGTACCCTGCACCAGCATATGCACGGTACCGTCAATTTCCGGGAGCAATCCGACTTAGAGTCTGGAGATAATTCTCATGGTGCTTATATTAGTAGAGTCCAGGCGAGCTTCTAGCGGTATTAAAATCAATACAAGTTCTGTGTACATACTTATGACATCACAATCAATGATTGAGATAGTAATCTCAGACTAATAATATATTCCATCTCCTTCACGGTCGCTATCTGCCTTGTACACCTGTGCGGTACCTAGAATCAATTGGAATGAATTTAACCAAAAAAGGATCTCTGTACATCAAAGCTATGTATCACCCCGGGGAATTCAACTTTTCAGGTCACACGAAAACCTCCTAAAAAATATAGGTTTGGTGCAAAATTTGGAGCCCAGAGAAAACATATGTGAAATCAAAAGTTTAGCAATAAACCAAAGGTCTACTGAAATTGAAATTTTTATTTGTAATTTTGTACCGTACGAAAACCTGAATGATATTATTGTTTCCAGTGGGAAAAAAAATGAGACAAATTTGGAGATTTTGGTCCTCGTGAAAGAAAGACAGAAACATATAATATCAATGTGATCCAAGGCTCGTTCAGAACTTTAATATTTTTCCTCAATTTCTCGTAGTCCGAACTTTTGGCTATTGTGTTTATTTTGGGCACAATTGAAAATGTGACCGAAGCTCAGAATTTTTGATTGTCTGAAAACAATTAATTGAATAGGTGTTCGTGGTTTCAGTTTCGATGATATATCTCTTTTTAGTGATAGTTACGAACATGCCAGAAATACGTGTGGTATTTGATGTATTCAACCGTTTGAAGTTATTGTTGAAAACATAAATTTTGTTCCGGTTTTTGGAATGCATAGAGTCTATATTTTTGGACTGCCTAGAAATTAACTAAAACTTCTATTGTTTTTTGTAATTTTGGCCTAACTGAACATCTCATTTCGGATGAGGTTTACACGGTGACAAAAAATTTAAACAAATACTTAGTTTTTAATTAGCATTCATGATGTCCCAAAATTTTGATTATCCTACATGATTTATAATCGACCTAATTTATAAACCAAAACCAGGGTTTCTCGGAGGTTTTGAGGTGACCTGAAAAGTTGAATTCCCCGGGGTGTATATTATGGACGATCTAGCTTCTACGATTGCTGTATCTGATATGGCACGATCATAGCCCGCATTGTACAGCTTTGTTGGGGTTATTTCATTGACACTGTACATCCTTTCCTTGTAGAATATTTTAGCATTACATCCCGGACGTAAATTACCCGCGATTAATGGGTACAAAAAATAGAGAAAGACACTTCATTTGAACCTCGATCCTATCGATAGGTATTTGTATCAAAACGATTACTGGGGAGACAATGGACTCGCATCTGAGTCAGATTGAGTTGTCTATACTTCCGAATTCCGCAAAGTATGATGGCTGATTTATTATTTAGTAGATCTTCTGCAGTCCTCTAACTAGCTGCGTCGTCCCTCGGATGCTCTTCAAAACGTAAACATCTCAGTATTCTAGTGAGTGTGCCCGCAACTTATCCATGACGCTTTACGGACAGCTTCCAAATACACACTTAGTAGATATGGCGCTCCCTGAAGTTCAAGGGTATGTATTATTGTTACGTTGAATAACAAGGGTAGTATGTGTTGTTGGATAATCACACTATCGCTCGGACTGGGTAGCTGGGACTGGGTAGCTGGGCTTGGGAGAACGTCTAGAAAGATCCCGCTATATATATGGCAGCAGTAGAAGACAAGGAACGATGTATGCGTGGCGCTGTCATAATCTAATCTAATCTACTTAACGGATGGGGCAATTGGTCAGACTGCACTGCCATAACGTACGTCGTACGTGGGGGAGTAGATGTAGATCTTAAGGCGCCTTAGGCCAATTGACAACTAATACGAAAGGTACTCTTTTTCATTACGCGTTATTCCAAGTCACAGCGCAACGCACATGAAATTTTTTGCTAAAATAAGCAGAAATTGTGGTCAGCTGTGTCTACTCTCAACCATGTGTGATTTTTCAATGTTTGCGGAAGGTGTAGGCGATCGTGAGTGGCTCGATATACAGGCCTACTGGACAAATGGTCCGACTTATAAATTAGAGAAGCCACGAAGATGGCAACTAATACAAAGTGTAAGTCTAATCTTATAATTTTGACTACAATTCGCCCTTATCCTGTACTTACCAGGTTTCCGAACACCTATAAACGGCAGAAACCAGCGGAAACGTTGAAACAAATATTACAAATTACTGATGACTCATCGAGGTGCGAGGCTCGCATAGACTCCTGTAGGATACACTTTGTCAAGAGCTTGTGTCATAGACAGAGTTAAGCGCTTATAGAACAAATTTGCACCGTAAATATCAAATGGCGCGCTAAAGTGATTTGGTTATAACCTTTCTCATCTTAATGGGCTCCCGGAATCCCGAGAAATCAAAGCAACGTAATTAACAAAGTACTTGGTCAATACCCATTCATAAAGGCGTCAGGCAGTGAATCGCTGATGTATCCGACTTTCGCGTATTTAAAAAGTTTTTTTACGTCTAATCTTCCTTATTTTTGTTGGCGAATCCTTCCGAATCAAATTCCCAGACATGGCATAGCAGTATGCTGCAGTACTATATGCATCATTTGATCCCGCGAACATCACTTCATGCAACAGCAAGTACGACAGACATAATCTATCATTTTCGCTTTCCACGCGGATTTGGGGCGAAAGTCGGGTGGTGAAACTCCATGGATGTGGCGAAGGATTATTTAATATGTAATTCTATAAATAGGAGCTTCGACAATGGGCGTTAATCATAAGCAGGCGCCTACGAATATGGTACGATTATGGTACAATGAAGTCCGACCCCTTCCATGAATGAACTCCTGGCATGACGTGTGCTATGGGGGAGGTATTACGTGTTTCGTTATCTGGATGACTCGAATTAGGTGGAACGAATACTGCGCGACCGCGGCCCCGTGACAGGGATGTGGTAACGAGTCAAAGACGAAAAGGACACATGGGCAGGTTCAAGGGAAATGCCTGAACTTTCCAAATCAAACACTAAAGCTGTCAGTTCCCCGAGTCAGTGATGCAATCTTATTGGTCCCGCGTCTGGTGTTGCAACTCGCATTACATTTGGTCGCCCTTCTATAAACGATTATTGGGCATGAATTTGGTCATATTCAAGTTGAGCGCTATAGACGCCGGGTATAGGGATAAATGCAACTATAATACAACGGGGGTTCGAGGATGATATGCACTAATCTACAGATGCGGAACAAAAGGAACAAAAGATGTTGGAGAGGGTATATCGAAAGATCATCACGGGTCGTTAATTGAACGATGGAAATGGAAGCGAGAGCGAAAGCAGTTTAGGAAACGGAAGTACAGAGCGGAAGTGATTGTAAGAGATGCGTGGAATAGTGATATGATAAAAAAAGAAATGGACAGGAGAATTCAAAAATGGTCCAATATTTCTACCTAATTTGGTCTATAAAATGTCCGAAGATTATGTGCGTAAATGTGTTCTTTGTCGTGCCAGAGTTGTTCCAAGAGAAAAGGATAAAAATAAGAAACTGCAATTGTAAGAATCAGCAACGTGTTATCACTGCGGCAGACACGAACAAACTTACATCAGATGCAGGAATCCAAGTAGCACATCGTCGTTGAAAGTATGAGTCATCAAGATAAGGTTTAAGGAGTCAAGTGTGAGATGCAGGGGAGTATACAAAATGAATTCAAGCGGGAAATCGGCGACTGGGTCGTTGGGATCGAGGAAGGCTCGAGTTGGTTTACATGCCTTCGAAATTTGGAACTGGAATCTTGTGGTGCTGTAACCATCTCTCCATAGTAAGCGCTCGCTCCTTCCATTCGTTCTTCTCCCTAGTCAGTTTTGTCACAGTATCCTGAAGGTCCTCCATCTGTAAGACCTTTCTCTTGCGGCTTCGACGAGCCGAAAGAGTATTCTTCCGACGCTTGTAAGCTGCTTTCTCCTCCTCTGTAGCATCCTCCTCTGGTGGCTCTGGCATCTCATCTTCGTCCTCATCGTAGCCTGATCCAGGGGATTCGCGTTTAACAGGAATATTTGGCATGGGAATAAGATCTCTTGGGCGTGAAGCCGGGGTAGCCACATCGACGACCCTGTATCCATCTCTTCGCTGACCTCTTTGTCTAGGAATTGTGCTGGCGTATGTATGAGAAACATTGGGAATGTAGTTCACCGGTAGGTGGCTCCGTGGTGGAAGCTCGATACCCGTCATGGAGGTACCAGAGTCAGATGATATTGATTTCGAGTGCGCATGTCCTGTTCCGTAGTAAAGTTGAAGGCTGTTGTCGGGATTTCCATATGATGTCACACTATCATTTGAAACTTTGGGATTAAGTGCTGCTGCAATTGACGATGAACCAAAGTCAAATTGATCATCGAACTCCGTTTTGTAGGGCTCCATCGTGACCATGTAGGTAGTTTCTTGGGGTTCTTGGGTTTGTTGTTGATGAGGAAAAGGGAGGAAAACTGGATTGCTGGGAAAGTCTTGTGATGTAAAGGAAGACAGGGCTGGCGTATGTCTTGAGGACGAGAGATGAGGAGTGAAGAATGCTGAAGCTAAGCGACAAGGGGTTTTTTATATACTAAGTAATCTTTATATTTATAGATTCCCATTTTGAATCTAGATCTATAGCATAGCACAGCCCCAGATTTACGACGCCTGGCAAGCCGAGTCACAAACACGCACATATACATGCCCCCAACACGATCTCTTATTGCGGAGCCGAGAGACTGGATGTCTTTCATGTATATAGAGATTTTCTAGATTACGCATAAATTGTGGTTCTGGTAAGGACGCTCGGTCCTACAACAGCAACAACTGGCAAAAATGAACTTGATAGGGCGTAGTTCTGGTTTTTCGACGCCAACCACATCTCTAGGTCATAAATTATATACATCTCGCTGCACAGGAGAACCATTGAGCATTGCGTGTAAATAGCATGATATAAATTGTGAAGACTCTAATTTCTCACTGAAATCGAAACAATTTTTGTTCGGCATGCACTCGGCACCGGCGTACAGCTTCACCACTTTCCCACAAATGACCCCGCCGCCTAGCCTAACGACAACCTGTTCAAATGTGCAACTTGCTGCTGAACGACATGAAGGATGGACAACATCTCTGAAGTCCAGCACAACGTCAACACCGAATGCGATGATGATCATGCCCTTCACCCCATGCCCTGCTCTCCCGACGTAATAACCATGCATAGGCTGTACCAAGTCCCTTGATCGACGGCTAAGGGTGAACGAATTCGGAACAAGGCAACATGCGAACAAGGCGCTTCGCCTCAGAGCGCTGGTCATGGTGCTAGTTCATAGCTTAGACAAGGGTTACAGCATGCATTTATCTTCAGTACTTATGTTAACCGGCTTCGGGTTATCTCTGAAAAGGTCCTATGCTACTGACTCTGGGAGAGACAAAAACGGCTTAATAAACCTTCTCACGAAAAAAAATAATTTATCAATACCTTTGCTTAGTGATATAGTATGGAGACTTGTTAAAAATGCACCAAGCAAATATCGTTGCTATGAAAAGAAAGGAAAAAAAGAACAGGAATCGTGTGGGTTATTTCTTCCTAAAACAGTCAAATAAATCATATGTTTAATATGGAAGGACGCCATTGAAGGTCTTGGATGGCTCCGGAGCACCAGTGCTCGAGAGCATGGAAAATCACGGCAGAACATTATCAAATACAGGTATGTACACTCATGCTACCCAATTGGCGTATATACAAATCCAAATACTTCCCCGCGGATTTTCCATCGACAAAAAGAAATTCATGTATGTACGAGTCAACAGCCGCAGGATATTACTCAGAATGAATCACCGTCCAACAAATCATTCATTCTCGCTGAACCTTGTGGATATATTCTATACAGCCTACGTGATCAAACTCCCACGTCCTTTAGATCTCCTGCTTGGAGCAAGCAGAACAATGGGCAGGTAAGAGGCGGTGAAGGAGCGATAATGCTCGATTATGTTCTGATACGAGTGGGAAGGGTAGAGGGTTGTGCCTACCTGCCCGAGAGGTGGATATATCGCTGTCAATAGTCATAACACGTTTTACAACCTGGACGAACGGGGTGTTGCCATTGACAGCGCATTCGGGTGGGAATTAAACAACGAAAACGTGATTTCGTCGGGATGATGTCAGATTCGGGCTGTGCTTTCGATTACGTTAAAGGGCGGGCGCGTCGCGAAGATGAGATGTCAAGAACCGGGATCCCAGCTCATGGCGCCATTGATATTGATGCCATCAAAGGCGGGATGCCAGACGGACTGCTCGACAAAGAATGCATCGGTTTTGAGGTTGACCTTGGAGAGTCTTGCGAAATGAAGAGGCGTAGGTATCTAGGCGCTCAGACAGAAGGTGGAAACAGCTGTTGACCGTTGAGACTTGTCAAGGATATTTGACATCAATCTAATTAACACCCTGTAACGATTCAATTCCGGGCACTAAGCGTGCCCAGGAATGCAGAGTGTCGTTATGTCCAAGAAAAATTCGAAGAAGGTTTAATGTTGTCGAGAGACTGCCACAGAGAAATCCATAATGGGGTACACGTTTAGATATAAAAGAACGAAGTTGGAAGCGGGCCAGAATAACAAGTTTCGTACTGATTGGCGTATATGGACGCCTGAAACCAGTACAACGCTCCACCATCTGTGTGGACCGTTGTGGACGAAGATGGATCTTTTGTACATTGCAGACAAAAATAAAAGCAACTGATTCTGAGAAAATATCTTTTCGGGGACCATAGATTGATCGTGTGCCCGGTCGCTTGCTTGTAAGGCGTAAAATGCAGAAAGGGGAGGTAAAAAGCCGTTCTGTTGCGAAGTATGGAAATGTTTAAAAATGGGATTGACTCTAGCATAGTAGAACGGCCGCGTATGCGAAAGACTGCTTTGAGAGAGAGCCAGATTTAGAAAATACCGGTAGCTGAGTGTTGTTAGAATTCAGATATAAACTAAAAAACGAGTGGGCGCTAGGCATGCTGTGGTTAATGCCGATATGGACACCATAAGCCGTAGAGAAAGCATCGAACAGAAACCCAGAGAGCTCCAAGGTAAGGGTGCCCTTCATGACAAATTTGGGACCCCACAATCATATTTCTGCAATTAGACCCCATCCCTGGGGGCGATATGGGCGAGGAGGACACAGGTCCATGTTAGAAGAGCGGGATTTGGAGCATAACGATCTCCAAGGGCCAGAGGTGGATTCGCTGTTGGAGAGGGTCCTGCACTAGAATACTGCACAGCCCCATACGCATCCGTGCGAAACTGAAATGACAGGCGATATTGTGGAATACCGCGATTGAGCTAGTTGTGCACATAGCTTGTTGGATTTATTCAGAACACTTGCCCTGTACCCACGAGCGCGTAATGTACGCATTTTGTACGTAGTGCAAAACGTACTTCCGCTGCGCAGCTATATCGCTTTCAAGTACGGCGTACGAGTCACGAATCAATTGCCGAAGACGTCGGTAATCGAGAGAATGCAGTGATTCCTGAAGAGAATCAATTCCAACCGCGTAGAAAAGTTCATCCCAAGTATTTTGAATAATTTGATACGCCAGATCGTTCCAATCGTTTTGTTATGGAACTGGATAAAAAGAAATCAGTTACGGGTCCGAATATTATCACAGGTATTTCCAAAAAAAAGAAAAGACGTACATGCACAAATTTGCAACTTCATTAGGATCCCGCAGGTGCCTTTCCCATAATTGAACAACTCCAAAAGTTTCCGGGCGCTTAGGCAGCCAATTGTAAACTGCGCATAAGACCAATAATGCGTGGAGGACATGTACAGCCGGGAGGAACAAAGAATGGGGTGATTTATGCGATGCCGTTGTTATTCAGAAAATTTGACCTCCATTTAGCGTGTTTCCATTTCCCGCAAGTATGTAGCCCCATCACCAAGCTGTCGAATCTTGTACGTTTTTTTTTGTTGGAATTAAAACATCGATAAATGCTATCAATGCCACCTTTTCAGATATTCCATCTTTGAAGTTTGTCAGTTTTCCAAAAAGAGGAAATAGCATACGGAGAGTCTTTCCGGGAGTCCTCCGTATGTTTGAGTCATTGAAGTGTGCTAGAGCAACGGAGATGGTTGTGGTCATGGTCGAGGCCAGTCTAGTTTGAATTTGGACGTTGTTTACTGGACGGCGAGGTCACAAGCGTGATTGTTACCGGATATATCCGAACGACCCGAACGAACCCATCTTTTTCACTTTCCTGTCTCCTCATCGTCCACAATGCGTTCCCAGATCGTCTCCGCCGTCCTTCGCACCGCTGCCCGCCCCACTCTTGCTGCCAGGAGCGCACGGGCTACCCCCTTTGCCGTCCGCGCTGCTAGTGGCCACGCCCAGGAGTCTTTCGAGTCCTTCTCGGAACGATACGTCAACTTTTTCCAAAACGCGGAAGACCTGTTCGAGGTCCAACGCGGGCTCAACAACTGCTTTGCCCATGATCTCGTGCCCTCCACCTCCGTCGTTGAAGCCGCTGTGCGCGCTGCCAGACGCGTAAACGATTATGCCACCGCTATCCGTGTTTTCGAGGGAGTTAAGGAGAAGGTCGAGAACAAGTCACAATATCAGGCGTACCTTGATGAGCTCAAACCCCTGCGTGAGGAGCTTGGTGAGCTTTTTGTGTAGCTTCCTTTGCGACTAGATGCTGATGCGCATATAGGCTTGACATTAAAGGAGGAATTGTACTCGTCATAATAAAAGTTCGGAGGCACGAATAGGTACAACACCACTGTCTTTTCTTGGCCATGTTTCTTGCCATTGACCAAAATTTCTGCCGTTAGATATAGAGCGCAGGAGTAATATTTCACTTCAGCGTTACTCGCTTGTTGCCCTTATACCACGACGCGACTTCCATATAGAAACCATATTCTCCTTCTCTTGAAATCGATCGTTTGTTGAGTGCACGAAGAACATGCTGTATAAGCCTGCTCTGACCGCAGTTTGTGATCTTTTCTCGTTGGATGAAGTCATTGCAACTTGAACAGTCCAAATGTCGCGCATACATGCAGCCTGCTGCATGTATCCCAAGCCCACGGGCTGGCCTGACAATTGTGAATTGTGCTCAACCATTTATTGATATAGGCGTCTCTGCCCACGGCTGTCTGCGTGCTCAATAGACGCCCAGAAAGTTGTTCGTCCTCCCCTTTCTGCTCATACAATCATTTTTATTCGCCGCATGTACGGCCATGCATCCTTAGAACTGCATCGTCAAGAATCAATATTCACTGCTGGCCGATGACTCTTGAGGCACGTTCTATTTCCATTACATTTCAGTTTTCAAATATCAAGATTCAAGTCGCAGACCGTGCCTCATGATCCATTTCTACTGAATGGTCATCAAAGGCAGGGTATCACTGGATATATTCGCAGACTAACGTCGTGCATGCACGCAGTTTTCCTTCCGTATCGAAAGACCATATGCCGGCCTGCTGACGATCGTAAAACCTACTTGTTATTGATGGTCTATAGGCATGGTTGTCCGCAGCTGGCTCTGGCGGTCCTCTAGAAAACTGTTCCTTACCTCAAATTCTGCTGGACCGTTTGTTTTTGGAACAGTGCTTCCCATATTTATGGCCATGCATTCTTAGTGCTATATCTTCGCCATGTAATTGTCGGCTCGGGATGATGACTCAAGGCATGTTTGTATTCCACTCTTCAATCAAGCTGCAGATCTTGCGTTCTGGTTTATTCTTACTGAATGTTCATCGAAATCCAGGGTATTGCTGGACATGTTTTTCAATCTATAGGAACGCTCAATGTTCTCGCATAGAGAAATTCCTTTACAAGAGAAGAGTCACGATGAACTTGGAATCCGCTTACACGCAACCTCGAGTGCTCATGGCAGGTCCTGGACGATCGGTTTTGAATATCCCTTGATGGAACTTGCTGCGGTCTCTATTTACCAGCTTCCATATAAAACCAACCTTGCTCAGCCTCTTTTCGATCGTATTTGTACGCCATATGCTTTTTCGTGCTGTCAGGGACCATTGTGTGCGCTCAAATGTCTATTTCAAGTCAGAAATCACGATGGTTCCCATATCAAATTTATCGTTGAGTGTTCGAGTTCAACGATCCCGGGTCTGACTGGTTAATTTATCTCAAAAGATCTTGAGGGCTTTCCTTTCTTGAACCAAAATATGCTCCGAGTCAACGATCGAACTCCCTTTCAATTCAGGGTTGTACCTATATGACTTTTATCAGCCCGCTACTTGCAACATACGCAAGGCACTGCTGGCTGTGCTTTCCAGTCATTGAATTATTCGGGAAACGTTGGCGCTTTTCTGGTAAACGTCAAAGAAAGGGTCCGGGAAACGTTGGCTTTTTTACCTTCTAGGGCCTCTTCAAACATCCCTAGCGACCCGTAAAGATATAAAACTATATGGTGTCCATGTATTACAGCTTCAGCCCGACTTACAGGTACTCATGTCAAGTTTCCTCTGTACTATGTATTTCTTTTACTTATCTAGGCGCAGAACAAACTTGGGGGCAGAGCTGGACGCTATTTCTGTTTTTTCAACTACATGATGTGTGTAACAGGACGTCACATATGTCACTGTTAGGATTTGTTTACTTACTTACCCCGACCCAGCTTGGACCCAGCACAGCCATTTCAAGTCTGTGCAACATAATGGCTGCCAGCAACTAACACTGCTAAGTGCTATCTTATCCTTTGTTCTTTTGCGGCTGTCGAAAGTCAACCCAGCCTTCCGTCAATTAATCTAACCCGTACATACACATGCTGTGTGATGATTATTGCGACATGATTCACGTTGATCTAGGTTGTACTTCACTGGTTGTCAGTTGAGCATTTCGATTGCGGACAGGTAGTAGGATACAGGGCTCATTTGGGCGCAGTGTCCTGCCCTAGTATTTTAAAGCAAAATACTTTAGGTTCTTGTACTTCAGATTATCGAGATCTCGAGGAGAGAAACTCCCGAACCGGGAAAGGATTCATTCAGAGGTATAACTTGTTTGTGGAAGTTCGGATTTTTCTCCTCATCTTGTGGACTAATATACAAGCTATTGTTAGAAAGTAAGAACTTCTTTTTTTATGAAATACTTGCTGACGCTAACTTCTTTTTACCTAAGAGAAAAATAAATATTACGTTTGTCTGTTTATCGCAAGAAAGGGTTCGATTTTCCCGACATTTAGTCTTGGGACAGGGAAACGTAAGTATGTATTAACTTTTAAGACTCCGCATTGTTTTCCAATTATGTTCAAAAGAAATAGACGGCCAAACACGGGTGACGGAAATGCCAGAACGAACGGCAAGACCTTTGACCACATGGATGAGTCCACTTCCATTTGTGGAACTCAAATGGGACATGCTCTAGTGCTCTTTCGTTTCATAGCCAGACAACCTTCACTGTTGCTCCACCACGAGTCACCACGATATTCCTATATGACGCATATGGTCGCCTGGAAGAAATAATCCAATACAATATGCAGATGCCGTTGAAGCTCGGAACTGTGCGCCGGAGCTGGCGCAAAATTGCATGGTCAACCCCAGACCTATGGGCTCAAACTGTCCTCCGCTCGTCTTATGACTCTCATCGTATTTCATCTACTCGAGACCATATAGCGCGATCCAAATTGCTCCCATTAACAATTTACGTATATCAGGACGACTTTGGCGATGTTTTGTTCCTCGGAAAATGGGAGTTCGCACTAACTATGTTCTGCGAGTTTTCTGAAAGGTGGGAGCATCTTACTCTACAAATGGAGCCGCAAAGGATGGTGTACTTGTTGAAACCACTAAGTGCTACTCCACCCGTGAAATCACTTCCCTTACACAACTCAAATGTATTCGGAGGCGCCATCAACCCGGATTTTCAGCTCTTCCAGACGTATTCTCCCTCACCAAGACACGTTACAATGAAGGGCTTTGAGTCAAAACAGGTGAATATCCATTGGAACAACGTCACACATATTCAAGCAGAACGGTTGATCAACAAAGCTTGCGTCGACCTCTTTCAGCGTCTTATTCAGGGTGAAAATATACTGAAAGTAAGTCTTTCTATTAATAAATACTCGTCCTTTTCTGATATTCATTCTTCGTCCAGTCCAATGTCGAAGAGGTTTGCTAATATGGATGATGTATGCAACAGGTCTTCTCAAGTTGAGCGACTACGTCTCTCGGAGGAAAACTCGATGGACCGTTGGCTTACGGTTCAAGGAGTGCGGAATTGATACACAAGGCTAATGAAATGGTCCGAAAGTCCACCGTTCAATATAGTGAAGTGAAGATAATCGAGTAGATTGTAAAGAAGTTCGTTATTCGTTGTACATACTAGCTGGTCCACAGATGTAGTGATTAGAAACTTCCAATCACCAGTACTAACCTTCGATTGAATTGGCATATAAAGGGTGGGAAACCTAAATATATGTGAGGTAAGCATCAATTAACAAATGCCAGCGTTTGTTCTATTTATAGCACCGTCTAAATCGATTTTATTAGGCGCCGCCTAGCAAAAAGCCCTTTACAGTACGCACACCTACGCAAGTGCATAAACTAATTAAATGCGTCTATTTCTGTGACTTCGCGGATATTGTCGATGGCCTCTTTGTCGTCGTCACTGATAAATTGCTTTCCGAGTTAGACCCTGTTTCATGGGATGTTTTCGGATGACGGTACTAGTAGGATCAGATGGCTTGGGCATCCGAGATTCAAGATGGTCATATTCAGACTCGCGCTCCAATATTTCCATCGTGTCTTCGCGAATAAAGTTGCTTGCAGCCTTCCCAACGGTTTTGAACAACCTGCCGATGTTAAACCTCCGAGCATCGAGCTCACTCGTTACGATGGATCGTTTTTGCTTCAAGTTGACGTTGGCCGTGTTATTCAAGTTGGGTGGGGATTTGTGTGCATTAATAGCAACTGCAGGAGCTCGTAGGTTGAGGAAGCTTGGGACACGAGTGGTTGATGGCCTTTGGGGTCGAAGTTCTCGAGCGTCCATTTCCATATCTTCAAGTTCGCGAATGAAGTTACTAGTCGTTTTGGAATGGGACCCGATCGTCCCTCTGGGCCTAGCTTTGGCTGGTGGAAGCTCGCGTATGCTGAACTCAACACTATCAACGTATTGCCGTGGGAGGTTGCCCGTGGGTCCGGGCCTATGGGCTCGCACACTATGGCGGGACCTGGTCAGATATTTGTTATTCGATTAGATGATGAAATTTTGAAAGCTTATGTGACTGATGGTGATACGCACTCGATGATGGGTGCAGCAAATGTTGTGGAGACTAATGCGGCCGTCATAAGAGTAAATAAGATGATTTGGACCATGGTTTGTCGATTATTTATCGCGTACAACGCTAAGATCGAGTGAACGTGTTTAGTTGGAAGTATTAGAGGGAGAGATGCGAACGTAGGAGTGAGACCAGCTCAGTGAAGAAAAATTGATACAGGCGTCCCACTATTTATACAGCTCTGAATATTCCAGAGACTACGATACTTGCCTGCGGTTTGCGTGATCATGAGCGGTAGGTTTTTACATATGGGCTTAATGGTGAGTTTACGCGTATAACTCCGGGACTGTGGGACCAAACTCCATGACACCGAGTCAGAATACTCAGCGGTTTGTATATTCCAGGTTGCAATATCTATAAATTTAATCTGTTAAGAAGAGTACCGTGAAGTTGCTCCGCACACAAAGAACGGGACATGCTCATCCTATGTTCGATTAATGACTAACCACTGAATGAAGAGGCGAATGAGTATACGTATCTAAGAAAATTGTGAAAATTTCTGAGGCAAAAATACAAAGAATATATTAGATGGGTAGAGCCTGGCCCAGATATTTCAACTTTCACCTACCATCGACACGAAATAATGATACATTACATATATAAACATCCAACAGTTGACACACGGATCATTAAAATCCACGAGAAAACGTCAATCCGCAAAGGACGTCGGTTGATATATTCTCCACTGATGAAACTTTGCCTCAGCTTCCATAAAAACATATACGGGCTTTCTGCACTTCTGGGATTTCTTCACAAACCACGAACACATTTTAACCACATTCGGAGATCTTCCCAGTTTGGCTATTTTTGTGGTGATCGATTGATACTGGCAAGCCGGCATGTTCATCTTCGTCTCCCAATCACCTTTTCCGTCTTTTGTAGCAAATATGTCACGAGGAGCTGCTTTGGGTGAATAGGTCAGAGGTGCTTCGCTAATTATTCATGTACCATTTAGCAGGCCATGGCCTTAGCATCTTCTCATTAATGGCCCATATTTATCCCCTTCAGCCTTTTGGGCCCTTTTTTCTAACTTCTGGGTAGCAGTTTGATTCCTTACGGTAGAACAGTAAAGAGAAGTCCGACTAATTTACGTGTACTACCATGCACTGCTAAATGCTTTCTCTTGAATAGCATTTCGTTGCTGAGAGCATTGCCGAAGCTAACACTGGCTCGGCATCTCGGCAGTCTACCGTTTTGGCATCTGGTGTCACATATCCTCCCAAAGGGGTCGAGAAGTCACGCAGCTAAGATATGCCAAGTTTACAATCTTTTGCAAAAAACTATTGAGGGCCTTGGCTATTAGGCACTTACTGCGCAAGCGCCGAACGATTTTACGACTCCAATAACGCCTCTACCCACTTATTCACCATGCAATGAGGTCTAACAGTCCTAGCAGTGAAGGACGGGCCAACATCGAGAAACAATTGGAAGAGCTACAGCTTCTGCAATGCTCCTTGCTACCGGATGAGCACCTTGAATTTTTGAACAGCTCAGAAGACTGGAAGACCGCCATGGAAGCTTATGCTGACGGTCAGCCTCAAGTCAGGTTCCAACCGTTGGACGCGGGGTCGTTCAGCATTCGCCTCGACAACGCCAAAATCTGGTTCGAGATCACGCTATCCTGTCGGAGTAGCGACAACGAAGGACTCGTCGATTTGAAGAAGAATGTATCAGTCAAAGGTGATGGAATCACTCGTGCTGAACAGGACAAGTGGCAGGCTATCATAGCGGAACATCTGCAGGAAATATCGGATTCCGAGTGCGTCCTCTACTCCCTTTATTGGCGTTTTCTATTTATTATTTCTCTTACATATAGCTACCCTTTCTACCAGCTTGTGTCGCTTCATTTACTGCCTTCATTGCGTGAAGAATCCGACACCCAAGCAGCCATGGACGATGAGAGAACAAAAGGCGCTGTCCGACCTTCCCATCCTGCCCAGTCATCAGAACGAGAAATATTTCATGTCCTATTCACTTCACACCATCTCATCTCCCCAAACAAGCGCCGGTCTCTTCAACAATGGACTTCTTCAGTGGCCCTCGAAGGTTTTGCCAAAGTCGGATACCCAGGCGTCATTTATGCTCAAGGCGAGCGTCAAAATATAGATGAATTCGTAGAGAACGTCAAGGTCATGCAATGGCTAGCCTTGAAAGTTCGCTTCGTCGAGGCTTTACCTTCTCGCCTCAACACCGACCCAGCCAACGGTCAAACTCGATTAGGACGCTGGAAAGAATTCCAGAAAGTCGGAGCAGTCGTCGAGGAGATGCGGAGGATTGGGCGAGAGGAGTACGTCGTAGAAATGGGCATAGGAAGCGCTGGAACGAAGCCGCAATGAACACACGACGAACCCGTATCTGAACACCATTTCCTCTCGATATTCCCTTTGTTTACTCGGCCCGTATATTCCCGTTATCACAATCGTGCTCTCACCAGCGTAGCGGACGTCGGACGACCTTCAATCTTTAACGACGATCTACAAAAAAGAATTACAGACAAATAAATACTCGAAAATCTGGCAATGGCATCTTCGCTAGTCTTCAGGCTGTCTAGAGGGGCGCTGACGACAATTGCTCCTCCGTAAGTCTTGTTTCTCACCCGTTACCTAAAACACACTCTCAAAAAGATGATACCTATTTTCATATCTACGCTACCAGGATTCCAAAGGCGTACGAATGGGCAGCACGATACAAAGCTACCGCCAGCCTCCCACTTCTCGACATGTCCCAGGGCGTTCCCGGCATACCACCTCCGCAAGGAGTGCAAACTGCTTTGGGCCAAGCTGCGTCGTCGTCGTCAAGCTTCGGATATACTCGCTGGGATGGAGAGCCCGAGCTGAGGAACGCGCTAGCGGGAGAAATGAAGGTTGTTTATGGTGCAGATTCGGACTTGAAGGTCGATGACGTGGCCTTGACGTCTGGGTGTAATTTGGCTTTCGTCGCTGTTGCGATGAGCCTAGCGGACCCGGGGGATGAGGTTATTCTTCCTGTGCCATGGTATGTTGCCGTTCTTTTCTCTCTATTAAATCAACTAAAGTCAGACCGTTTTAATCCTGATTATCAGGTACTTTAATCACCAGTAAGTATTTATTTTGATGAAAATAAGGGCAGATTGCTAACGATGTTCTAGAATGGCGTTGAACCTTATGGGCGTCAAGACTGTCCCACTCTACACAAGCCCCGAAAATGGCTTCCTCCCATCAGTTTCAGATTGCAAAAAGCTCATCACGTCGAAGACCAAGGCCATCGTATTAGTGACACCCAACAATCCCACTGGCGCGACTTACCCTCCAGACCTAATCGCGTCATTTGCGACTCTCGCGCACGAAAACAAACTTCCTCTTATCATCGACGAAACGTACCGCGACTTCATCGTAACTGGCTCAGCACCTCACAACCTCTTTTCGCCAGCTGCTGCTCATCCATGGCGCAGTAGTTTCATCCATTTATTTTCATTCTCGAAGGCTTATTGTCTACCGGGCCATCGCCTCGGGGCCATTGTAGCGTCTCCACAACTGCTCACTTCTATCAAAGCTATTCTCGATACACTGCAAATATGCCCTCCACGTCCTATCCAGCTGGCATTGGCGCCTTTACTTTTGACTTTGAGACCGTTTGTCAAGGATACAGCGAACCAGTTACACGCGAGGCATGTATTGTTCAAATCTCTACTTCCACCGAACTGGCGCGTAGGCGCACAGGGCGGCTATTTCGCTTTTGTTAGGCATCCTTTCCCGTACGTCAAGGCGGAAGATGTGAGCAGGAGACTGGCTGAAGAAGTGGGTGTGATTACCCTTCCTTCGTCTTTTTTCTCGGAAGAGAAAACCGACGACAACGGTGGTGTAGAACTTGGTGTAGATCGAGCGGAAAGGACGGATTGGAGTCTTATGGAAAAGGATGTCGAGGTTGAGGAGGACGAGAGGTGGATTAGGTTTTCGGTGGCAAATGTGGACGATGGCAGGGTCAAGCTGGTGTGCGAGAGGCTAGGAAGATGTGGGAATATCTTTGGGTGGAAACAATGAAGTTGATGATGAGCTGGAGCTCCTTCGGCATTTGCTGAATAAAGGCTTTCCTCTGTATCTCTTGACAAGGACGGGAACAAGGACGGAAGACTTATCCTCGACTCCTCAATTTACCAAGCTCCAGAGGGAGTATCTTGAAATTTAAATTGTCGCAGTTGGGAACAACCCTCTTTAAACTTGAAATGTCGAATTTTAAGCGAAGCTCGAAGGAGCAAGAAGCGGGTATTTTGTATTCTAAAGTACTCGCAGACCCTGTATAATCTCGTATCGATCGATAAAGCACCCGAAGTTTGCTAGCAACGTGCCTGAATTACGACCGACGTTTCTCAGAAGGGGAGATCTCTTCCTTCTTTTCACCCCCACCAAACTTCAAGTTGTCGTCCATCGTTTTAGCACTACGAAAACAACTAGGACGCATCGGACTGATAATAGGGTTGCTACAGGAGACCATAGCGGCTACCATGTGGTGCAGGCAGTGCCATAACGATTATTGTAGCTACAGGCACACGATATCATTATCCCAACTCCATTACACCTCCACATGTCGCAAAAACAGCGGAAGCATCCCCGCTTGTGAGCCGTGTACAGATCTTATGGATCTGGAAAACGAAATACGAGGCACCGTAAAACATCTCCAGAATCTTCTTGGGAAGCATCAAGGCATGAAGATGCGAATGAACCAACAACATAGTCGCATCATACATCATATGCCCCCGGAGATTATGGGCAACATCTTTAACTTCTGCATGCCGGCAGACATGCATGACGATCTTAAAAAAGCTGACAGCAAGGATATATTCATGCCGTTTAAACTAGGAGCCGTATCGAAAATATGGAGGAGGATTGCTTGGTCGACGCCTCAGTTGTGGACGCACTTGGCTTTATTTGGACGACCCATCAAAAACCTTCTGGTTTCCAACTTCGTTCAAGAATGGATAGAGCGGTCGAAGGTCCTCCCAATTTCAATTTATCTAGAGGGCATGAACTGCACCGGCTCTGAACCCGATGGTGGTCCACCTGTGGAATACCGCCCTCTTCTACGAGCATTTTCAGCTTGCTCTGGTCGATGGAGTAATATCAATATAGAACTTCGCGACAATTTCCTGTTCTATCTAACGAACCAAGTGACCGACGCTAGTAACCTTCGCACTATCCGGCTGAGAACGAACCCAAGTGCAGTGGAAACAGAGGTCTATGTATACTTTAACAACGCGGTGCTGGCAAGAGCTCGAAAAGTTTCTATGTGGCATATCTATCCAGCTCAGGTCAATGTCGATTGGAAGCTCGTTACTCATGTCGAATTGGAGGACGTCCTGGTCGAAGCATGCTTAGAGCTTCTAGGGGGAGCTCCGATGCTCAAGTCTTGCAGGTTACTAGATGTGAAGGGTCATGACGATCTTCCTGACCGACCATGCCAACCGGTTGTGGCGGAGCGTCTCCAACACCTTTACTTTGAATCATCTAGACGTTGCCACATATTCTTTATGTCTCTTGTTCTTACAAATATCTCGGATTTATCGCTTTGCCTGCCTACTTTGGACCCCTTCATCCATCCGTCAGTCTTACCTTTTCTCCAGAGGTCGTCTTTCACCTTGGTACGGCTGAGTTTCCTGGAGGTACCAGCTGATTGGAGACACCTTCATGCCCTATTGAAAGTCACACCCTATATCACTCATCTCCATCTCGGCGACTTTCTCTGTAACAAGGAAGGAAAACAAAAAGTCGTCATCGACCCCTTCATTAGACACTTATCAAGCACCTCCAGAACTTCTAATTCTACCGGCTCTGCTTCATCTTCACGACTTCTTCACAATCTCCAATCTCTCGAACTCTCGCTCGGATATCTGTTTAAGTGGTCCGATCACACGCTGGGAATATTTCATCCATTCTTCGACTTCAGCAGACCTCTGCGCCCGTTGAAGTCGCTCACAATAACAGACAACCCGTTCTCCAGCACAAGAGACAAGTCTCCGAGGGAGAATTATATCCCTCGAAATTATTTAACACGGATTATGGAACTCAAAAGGAACGGCGCAACAATCGTTTACACCCACCATGGAGGCCGGGATGTGATAGAAATTTCGAGAATTTATTACAAAGTGCTCAACGCCGAGTCTCAATCTTCTGGATCTGAGTGACGACGGATTTTGGAATACTAGGCAGAGGACTATATAGAACGATTGCTTCTCCCATCGATTCGCAGGTGTATGTATGAGGAGTATGGGATGTACTTAATGCCGAATCCCGATTAGTAGGAATCAGGAAGTTCCCTAAGCTGATTTAAAATTTACATCATGCTTAAAAAATAGATAGACTAGTAGATTCGAATCGTAGAGAAGCACGATAAAATTTTGCGACTCCTTAGCGTTGTTTTCGCTTCTCGTCTCTAGCGCTGCCAGGTTCTGAATTCTAACACTCATCATCGTGACCGTGTGTATTCGGCAATACGGTGCCCGGTCAGACCGGTACGTCTGGGGCCCAACATTAGTGTCCACTCTCCGGCGCGTCATACTTGCCACACGACTTCAATCCTCAAGAGCGTTATCGTCTTCGCGATACAGGGCCTGTATCTAACAGAGCAAGACATAATCTACGTGTACTGCTTCTTCAATTTCGCACAATGTCTTTCGTACTCTCCTCGCGACTTCCAGCATTTGGACATAATTCATATGGCTTAGAATCAGGAAAGGTACTTCTTTTTAAAAACGTGTACAAAGAATACTGATGCTTAAAAACCAACAATGCACAGCTAAATGCCGGTTTCTATTTCCACAGTTACTTGGGTGAAGAAAACACGTTAAATGAACATTAATATATCAGGGTTATGACAAGGGAGACATAAAGGTGAATTTCGATCACTTCGTTGCTTTCTTAGTCACTAAACTTACTTGCGTATTGTCTATAATATCCAGAGTCGTTGGAAGTAACTTTCGCTTCATGATTCACTACGACAAAGGACGACCCCGCCCAGTTACTATAATAGCCTCATGCAAGCCTCATGAGTGCTAGAGCTTATTCGGCACCTCAGCCAAACCCTCTCTTTGACACGTGTGAGGACCAAAGCCACAAAAAGCCGGATGAAAGTATTCTTCACCTTCGACGAAAACGTCTCTTGCAACGACAGTCAAGACATGGCGCTGGACTTATCGAAAACTTTGCCCACTCTCTATTCCAAGCATACTTGCAGCGACATAAATGTCATTTCCCTTGCTCAACTCGATGATGATCCTTCTTCGTGCCTTTCTAGGCGCGCGGGAGGTCTTTCCAGCTGCGAAGGATGCACCGGACTCTCAGTGGTAGAATCCGAGATACGACAAATGGCCTATAATCTTCGAGCCCTTCTCGACAAACACCAAGATATGAAGTTGCGTGCTCATCGAAAACACGAGTCCATCATTGACATTCTTCCACCCGAAATTATATCGCACATTTTTATCCTTTGCGTACCTAACGATATGGGAAACCACTTAAAGCAGCTTGACCGGCACTCCGATTTCTTCATGCCCATCAAGCTAGGAGCGGTGTCCCAGACATGGCGTCAGATTGCCTGGTCGACGCCTCGACTTTGGATGCATCTTGTTATTTCTTATCATTTTCTCAAGTTCAAGTCCAACCTATGCACGGAGCGTCAGCTCGTCGACCAATGGATAGCTCGATCCAAGACCGTCCCACTCACCATTTATCTTGGAATTACCGAAGTTGGTTATTATGGATATCAAGAGGACGACGGTGGTCCTCCTAGAAACTATCGTCCTCTACTCGACACCATTGCTCAGTGTTCTGAACGGTGGCAGGACATATACCTGAACATTCCTAGTCAATTCCTTGTCTACCTACTGCAGCAGCCGACGGCTATACCAAACATACGAGTTCTTGATTTACGGTCAAGCACGAGCTCCTATAGAATTCCAACGCTTTTCACAAAATCTTCTCCTGGACCTCGCTACGTCCTATTACGAGGGCTTAATCCAAACCAGGTCAACATCAATTGGGGCACCGTCACCCAAGTCCACATGGATCTGCTCAACGTAGACAAGTGTATAGAGTTAATGCGACTTGCTCCAGTACTCCAATCTTGCACATTTTCGGACATGACGAATTACGATTGCATTCCTCCGCTGTCTTCGCCTCTCATTACCCTTCCGCACCTTACGCACCTTAACGTGAAAGCATTTTCAACATACCCTCCCAGCGTATATCTGTCCGCCCTAACCCTACCCAACTTGGTCCAATTGACCCTTTCCACTACTTATAGAAAGGGAACGTCATATTCCTCAATTGCGACGTTCTTTGAAGGGTCAGCTTCCAGCTTAACGGATTTACGTCTCATCGGACCTGTCCTGCGGTTTGGTTTCGGCACCCTCCGGGAAATCCTCCAGGCGACGCCTTCTGTCACCCACTTGGTTCTCGGAGAACACCCATACGACAGGGATAGAGAAGACAATGAAGAAATTGACGATTACGGAAGGACTCGGTTCCTCGACAAGCAAGCCATTACGCTGGACCCGTTCTTTCAGCACCTCGCAGATACATTCTATCCCGTTGATGACGGCGCGTTTCGACTGCTCCCAAATCTGAAATCCTTGGAGCTTTCGTTGAATTTCAACTTCAAATGGTCGGACCTTGTACTGGACATATTTGGCCCGCTGTCGGAATACGATTCTATCCCCCATCAGCGGTCAATGGCGTCCCTAAGGATAACAGATAGATATTCGAAGGTGGACCACAGCGACAGCGACAACCAGTATATTCCGCAACGCATCGCTTCACGCATGCTGAACCTGCAGGGGCAAGGGTCTGAGATCGTGTATAGTCGACATGGAGGTCAAGATATGATTTCTGCTTTGAGGAATTTTTATGGAGTATAACATTTACTCTCTGCCCTCGCTTTTTGTCCTTGATTCTTTGGGTGTTTGTCTGCGGACTGCAATTTTCATGCAGGGTGTATATCTGCTGGCCGGGAAACATCCTTGTTTAATGGGAATTTTAGACGGAATTTCAGAAGTTGTCGTAGTTTCTGAGGACTCGAAATCATACGCAGTATATAGAGAAGTATTGAATAGATGGAAATTTTTTAATCGTCTTAGCGACTCCAGCTCATGCATGGATGGACACCGCTTCCGCGTTTTCTGGGATCAGAACTGTTATCTGGTACTAGGAATTATTTACTCGTATCATGGACATAAACTATACATATCAAACAACCTGGATGAAAATAAGACAGCTACAAGAGAGGTGCAGCGAGGATGAAATATGAAAATCCTATTAAATCCCATAAACCGATTTCGAAACTGAAATCACATCTGACTCTCCATCGTAATTAAGTGTAATCTCGACCCCCAGGGCCTGCAGGTCCAGCACGCGAGGAAGGACACTTTGAGGAACATAACACTCTTTGTTCAACAAACCAACAGCTTTCGGGTAGTTCGCGTCTGTTATCCTAAGTGACCGCAACGGTCGTCGCGGATGGATAGGTTTGGATGCCGAGTTGGTGCTTGTGTCAAATATTTCGAGTGTGAATGCAGACCATTTGAAGGCGTAAAATAGTGATAGCTCGAGGGATTCCAGATTAGGAAGAAACGGAGCAGAGGTAAGGGTTGAAGTGGGACCGGGGGTGGAGGCGACGGTGTCGCTTAGGTAATGCGAGGTAGTTTCCGCGAGATGTTTTAGCAAATGGTCCAACATTATATCTTGTGCTACGTCGCTGAGAACTTCACGAGAGCCATGAGTGACTTTATGCTCAGAGATATTTAGATGGGTCACGAAAGGTACGGCTCCGAGGAGCTGTTGTAGATCAGAGGTAAAAGGCAGAGTTGATATTTTCAGATGTAATTTTTTCAGATTGCCTGCGGACCGCTCCAAGAACCGAACGATAGGAATATCGGAATCCTGCGCTGCTTTATAGTACGCGTAAAATGTCAGTTGAGCCAGGTTGGGAAGCGTTATCGCAGAAAGATATACGGCATGTTCTTGAAAAGACAAGGCTCCGATGTCTAGATGTGTGAGGTTGCGTGAAGTGATGAATGGTTTGGCGCGAGCCTGGGAATAGTAAGAACAAGACATATTCGAGGAGTTGCACGAGTCGAGGAGTGGAGCTTGCCGTATTATTTCTAAACATTCGTTTACGCCGAGTTGATCTGCGTCAATGTGGCGTACACCTCCCCAATTGATATTGACTTGTCGGAGAATAAGATTCCGCAATAAGACGCGTTGAGGTGCTGGAATACCACGTTTGAACATTTCAGATTTGCTGCTATGATAATAAAGCTTGGATGATCGCAAGTCAAGGACGCGAATATTGCATAGGTCCCTGGTTTGCTCTAGGAGGTAATTGAGAAACATGGCGGGAACATCCAGATAGATATCCTGCCATCGTTTGTGTGATTGAGTGACGGTGTTGAGCAAAGGACGATACCTCCTGGGTGGACGACCATCGCCTGCGTGGCCATTGCCCAAATCTTTGACCCGAAGAGAGATGGTAAGTGGGAGCACCTTGGATCGGGTGATCCATTGTTCGACCAGCGGGCGTTCCATAGATATGCTTTCGCTGGACTTGAGACCAAGATGGGAGATGGCGAGATGTGTCCAAAGCTGAGGTGTCGACCAGGCGATCTGGCGCCAGGTTCGAGATACAGCGCCCAAGTTGAGTGGCACGAATACGTCCTGGCGCTTTGCCTGCCTCAACTGGTCCCCAAGATTTTCTGGCATGCAATGAAGGAAGATGGTTGAGATAGTTTCAAATGGTAACTTTTGCATGAAAGAACTGTGGCGGTGGTTCATCTCCGTCTTCATGTTCTGGTGTTTGTCGAGTAAGTCCCTGAGGTTAGCTATCATCTGTCGTATTTCTGTTTCCATAGCTAAGAGTGCTAAGCATGCTTCACAGCGCTTGCTGCTCTCGGTGTTCCCATAACGGCACGGAGTCTCATAGTGAAGTTGACTAAGGGAAATATTGTCGCCGTAACTGCAACCCTTGTAATTGCAGTCATCACACCAAACCGCTCCGAATTTTTTTGATTTTCGAGGCGTCATGTACTTGTCGGAGTTCAAAGCAGCTTGTAGTGGTTGAAGAAGACGTGTTCTGACGCGCCGGGTCAAAGTGGGTACTTATAAGTTATTAGTCAATTTCGGTATGACTCACCTCGAGGTGCCCACTTTACCGGTATGACGGGCCTCCAAGGCTTCAAAATAAAACCATCAAAGATCCAAAAAATTAGTACCGGTTAGCTCCCATTGACCCTTGTGCGATGTATGCATATTTCGCAGTCCAGTGATCCCAGCACAGCATGAAGTTGAACAAGAAGTTGGACAAGAGAGCCAGTCAGGAGAAGGAAAGGCGGTATTGGTTACATTATCTCCTGTAACCTTTCAGTTGGGGTACCATATTTTGTCAACGGGTCCACTGGCAATTATTTGAGGTTTCAAGGAATTTGAGGAGGGTAATTCGGGACCGGGCCTCTAGGGTAACCGAAGTGAAGTTCAAGCTCAGTTCGAACTCAGTTTGAAGTCAGACCACGAGCGCTTCGCCATTTGTTGTTTTTCAAAGGATTATCTTGTTTATAAGATACGGTGTTCTAGTTCTGCTCGTGCATTGTACCATGTAAGTGTATCCACTCTAAAAAAAATTATAGATCCTCTTTTCATAATTTTAAAGACAAATCTTGGTGTCTTGAAGCTCGTCTATTTTGCGAGTAGTATATTGGAGTTCTACAAGTGACGGAAACTTGCTGAAGGAGAAGACGTTTTCGTTGTCTTCGTACAGTGTGGGTAACAATTTCCCATCGAATGATAAGTCTCTCCGGCGAGAGATCACCTGGCAATGATAGCTGTCTGGATCGAAGGGTTTTGTGAACCCCACTAGAGATAAATGTAAAATGGGTAAAGGCCTTGTCGGTGAAATCTATGTGAAGTAAATGGAACTCGGAGATGTCGCTTAATGAACCGAATATATAGTTGACAGCCCAACCATGATTCTTACGTCGACTCTCAGAGGCGAATCGATAGCCATTCGAACACTTTAAACTAACCTATTTCTACAATGACGCGGACATTGGATCGCTCAGAATTCCCAGAGACGTCCTGATTCAGTTGATCGAACTCCGTTGAGAAGGATTCGACATCCAGTACAGCTCTATCTGGGTACACAAAAGATTGGTTTCAAGACGATGGGTGAGTTTGATTGCACATTTTCAAAGCTTCCACATAACCCTTCAAGCTTCAAGCTTCAAGAGCTGGTTCCCATTGACGTTTATGCGCGACTTTATAGTTCAGAGATGAAAGGGCGTCTTTGTTGCACCGTCTCCTCTAACTTTTAAATTTGAGGGACATACGTTGTCTTCGTTTACAATCGGTTCGCTTAGAGCCCAATCATCCAAGCAATTGTAACGCAGTCCTAGTCGAGCTTCTATAGTAAGCGTCGTGAAGTTCAAACCCAGTTGGAACTCAGATTGAACTTTCACCTTCAAGTTCCGAATAATTGGAGTGCTTTCGAACATTTTGCCGTCACTGAACATTGCGAACATTCAGAAGGAACTATAGCACACTCCAACGCACAGAACTTCTCTCCTCTACTTCGAGAGTACCAAATATCACATAAAATCGATTAATCCCAAATTTACTTCTGCAGCACGACCCTCAGACGTTAGAGCTATTCAAGTAAACGACATAACTAGGACACTGGGATATCTTGACACTGTTCGGGACAGTCTTGGGAACAGTATGACTTCTTTGTAGACCATGATACTTTCATGTTGGGATCATATCCCTAAACACCTGGCACTCGGAATAACCGGTTAATACGTCCTTTGAAGCTCAGTCCAGCTAAATTGCATTGTCTTTTACGTTCTAGCCTGAGATTTTTGTACTCCTAGATACCGCTACCTCTGAAGAAAAATTTCCCCGGTTTCTTCCGTTTTCTCGAGAGGAATCTTGGCACGGTTAGCAACCGCGACATATCCTGGGGAACTGCATGCCAGTCAACCATCCGAGCTTGTTCAGTAAAAGGCTTCTAGGCTGCGATTCACATACATAAAATACACTGCCTCTTGAAGCTACTAGCTTGTGTTTTTTAACAAGAGCTATGATTCGCACTTCCAGTTGGAAGAATGCTTCTTTGATTTCGCAACCTTACAGGTACGCTTAGCGTTTACCAAAACCGTTGACTCTCATCTTTTAAGGCTTGACTAGCCATCGCGATATATGATAACGAGCTCGATATAGCTCTCTTTGAATTATATAGTTATGGAGACCATCTATACAACAGGAAGACATATCGATAACCATGTCCGCGGACCAAGCCGTTCTATTCCTCAAAAACCTCATATCTGGTTCCAGACAGCGGCGTACATTCTACTGGTCCATAGGTATGTATTTTCTACTCAAATTTCCCAGATTTCGAGTGATTTAGGATCAAATCGCCCATTATTGGCTCAACGTGCCCTTCTATAAGAATCACGTTCAAAGTCAGAACACCATTTTCTCAAAAAAAGTGCAGAGGTCCTTGTGTTACGAGGTATTCTAATTGTCATATTTTCCGCGGAATGATTTTATCACGAATCTTTTCGCCGCCTTCTTGATGCGTTGAGCACTGAATTACTGAGCACACGTAGGTCCACGGTAACAAGGCGACTTCATAAAGATTCGGGACCCCGCCAAGTTCTTTAAAATTGAAAACTAGGGAACACAATCGATCAAATTAACATCTTCGTTTCCTCTGGACTGGTCTTAAGATCTTCTAAGTTCTCAGAGACTGCTCACGCTTAATCCATTATCGAAGGTATGTCCCATCCGAAATTGTATTACGCAAGAATGGATGGGCAAATCAACGTCTACTTATCCTCTATCCGCTTGTTATTTTTATCTATTTATTAGTCATCGTAAAACGCAGACCTTCGATTTTTACGGTTCCCTCGGAGAAACAACGTAGTCCAATGGTTTATTACACATCCAACTACAGATCCAAAAATACAGAAATTAAGATTACAAAATGTCTTAAAATAAAAAGGGCAAGGCGAGAAAAGCTATTATTACACACTCGCACATAACTGCAAAAGTAATTATCCCGGAACGCATCATCATATGTATGCAACCGCCCAAAAATAGCGCACCAAAAAATGGTCAAACCCAGGGAACAAGCAATATCAGACCGAGTAAGAAGGTCGTAAAGCGAAAAAGAGAAAGAACGTATGTACCCAAAATAACAAAAGAAAAAAGGAATGGATGCGATCGAAGACACCAACGGTGATCAAGCCCCGAGGATGGGGAGAGCGACAAACTCATTGGAACCAGAAGCATCCCATGAACGCTGGGTATATACATACTAAAATTGTGATCGGGTCTGGGTGGGTTTGGCTTGACATGCAAAAGAAAGAGAAAAGATTCGGAAGCGCACGGTTTAAAATTTTCCGCCCTAACACCACTCTCCTCGTTTACAGTTGTGATTAACCGTCGAGAACGGATGGACAATGCCAGATTCCGTCAGAAAATCTTTCGATTTGGCAGAATGACGGGCTACCGAAAGTCGTCATAGGCGGGAGGCAGATCTTCTTGTTCGGCTTTCGGTGTCGGTGTCGGCGCTGATGTCGGTAATGGTAAGGGAAATAATGAATTTGGCGGTGGACTTGAATGTGGATCAGAGTGTGGTAGGCGGATGTGATTTATGTCATTTGAGGTTAATGATGTCGACAGACGATAGGAGGAGCTGGGCGCTGTGGAAGAAGGTAGCAAGGACCGTCGGGGTGAAGTAGAGCTCCTCTTTGTTTGGGGTTGTACAGTTGGTAAGGGTAGTTTTGGGTTTCGTAGATTCAATTCCTCAGGATCGATTGTTATTTTATTATTGTCGAAAGCACTTCTCCTGGGTGGATATTTTGTCCCACTGCTGCCGTGTTCGCGACCATTTGACCTTCTGGGCGGGCGATATCGATCGGAATCTAAAGAAGATGGTAAGAATCCAGCAGTTTAAAAGTAATGACGAAGAAAAAATCAAAGAACAAAGTCCGAAAAATCATATAAATTCAATTTTCGCAAAATGATAAGGCTGAAACAAAGTTAAAGACGAGCGCGTACCTGAGATGGACCCTGTTGATGAACGATGACGTCTTAGAGTTTGGCCTTGCTCGACATCGTCTGGGTGATTCAAGTCGTTAGAATGCGCGTCAATTTGAGCGTTAAGGTTCCCCAGAATTGACGCTCGTCGAGTGCGATTTTTACCATTTTTACGCCGGCTTACTACACAGACGACAAGGATAGCTGCAATAATAACAATAGACCCAGCGAGTACACCTGCTATCATCGCAACCGGTGTTGAAACGCGTGCTCTTGCATCCGGATCTGACGACGACGACGAATTTACGGCGGCAGACGGTGTTGGTGATGAATGTGAAGCCGCTCCAGAGTTAGCTGATGATGGTGGCGTAATGCTGGCCGCAGCCACAACATATAATTTTAAATTTGAAGAGGAAGGTTCAAAAGGTGGCGGGGAAAAAGACGATAATAGCGTTGCTCTGTTTGAAAAATAGAAATAGAATGGGGGAAATAGTCAAAAATTAGATCATCGTTGATTCAATGTTGTCCCGCAGCACCAATAACAGATGATAGGCACTGGAGTCCGCGAAAAATGGAATGAGAGGGGACATACGTTGGATCAAAAGTCTCAGAACCCCCGTTCGAGGGAATCAACCCATCGACCTCTGTAGCGCCACTAACGCGACGAATTTCGTCGTTAATTGACACGTGAATCATATATGGAATAGAATATTCCTTACCTAGGTAACGTTCGTGTCTCGATAGTTTCTCCATGAGACGATGTGATCCAGCATAAAGTGCTAAACAGAACAACAAGAACGTTGACTTGTTGAGCCGTTCGATGAATCGGTGCAAGCATGATGTCGTAGGTATAAGGAGAGTATTAGAAAAGATGAAACGAGCTTCAGTGACGCAGGATTGATATATAAGCACCGGAATCTGAATAGGAGGGAAAAATCTCCAAGAAAGAACCTGAGAAGAAATTGCGAGAAGATTGGAAGTATCCGAACTGGAAGCAAGAAATCCAGAACCAGAAAGAGGATTGGGTTTTGAAGAATTAAGCCAGCCACTATGCCCAGCAGTCGTTCAGGCGAAGATGGTTGCGAGGAAAGTTTGGTATTCGCTGTCCGTTGTCGTTGGTCCAGCATTCCACTGGGAAGTAACAGGGCCCCACGGACGTCAGAAAGTGCCCAGTAGGATGGCAGCAACCTGTAGCTTAAATAACCAGTCCTTTCGCCTGATCGTGTCCTTCCGCGCCGACCGAATTATAAAAACGACTTTTGTGCCGCTTGACCTAAGGTATTTATGATCCTGAGGGCCAAAGTAGACACGATATGCCCGGAAGAAAGCGAAGGTACTGAGGATAGAGCCGACTGGAAGGTCACGGTTAGCTGCAAGCCCACGGTGCGAAGAACCATCGAAGAAGTCTAATCTCACCGATTAGCGAGTATTCCGACTTCTTCTCCTCGTTCCTCTTCTGGCAGGTCAACAGACCAGAAAAGTGGAACTGGAGAGGAAGAAATTTGCCGGCACTGAAGGTACCTTCGACCTGTGGAAGCTGTCTATCGTTAAGACGTATCGCGAGTTTCGTGTGAGCATAGCAAGGGGCATTTATGTCCATCAGAGATACCAGCAGCCCGCGTTTATAAATAGTCAGAGAGGCCTTAGATGGGCTCAACGGAAAAAATCAGGCAACCCGGACCCTCGGTAATTTCCCTCCCTTTTAGGTTGACTATAAATAATACTGAGCAGCATGCTCAATTTATTTCCGTCTGATGAAAAGCATTAAAATAACCAATTTCCGCCAAAAATAGAACACACTGTGCCTCGAGACAGCGCGCTGGCACGGACTGCCACCAGGTCTGAGCTATCATCGGCCGAGAGTGGCAACAGCGTAAAACCTTCCTAGTCATCCGTTTAGGCATCCAGAAACGCAAAGCAGGAAACTCTCCGAGAAGAAAAGTCAGACCAGCGCAGAAGCACAGATATCATACCATTCTATATGCCGGAGGGCCATTTTGGTGAACTGTGAACTTTAATCTATCCCCGAGCTAGAATTTGAGTCAGTACGAAGGCAAACCGAATGTACGGTTACAAGCCGTCTGCACGAGGATATAGCGTGATTCCGGAAGATGAAAGTTCCACTCCGTTACTAGTATCCATTCCAGACCCTGGCTTCCTTGAACAGTCACCATAAACGACAGAACAAACCGCGCAGGAGATGAAAGAAAGGGAGAAAGCTTGGCAACGTCGTTCATCTTTGATTGCTTTATATACCAGCCAGACTCTGAAAATCTAGAGTTTCCTGCGTTCAACAGATCAGTCTTGGCCTTCGCGAACTGCTTGGCAGTAGGCACCCAATCACGGTTCGCGTACAAGATGTCGAGAACACGACCGAAAACTTGAAATGACGAAAGACATGGATGATTCCGTGTCTGTCGAGACGTTTTCGAAGATTGAGTAATCAATATATTGCGGCCCTAAGGTTCATAGCAGCGCACTGACTCTCAAGAGACCCATGAAACTGGGTGCTCGCACTTACAGACATAAATCTTAGTCCATATCGAACGTTATGACTCTGCGGTTAACTAACCAGAGCACCGAGATGAAAATGCGAGGCTGCTTCTCACCTTCAACTCAAAAAACTCACACTTCGCACTCCACACCTATTTTTATGTCGGATCCTTGAGTGGCTGGCTGATTGTAGAATGAAGTTAATAATCATAGGATCGTCATTCCAACACGGGTGCCAGACCTCGCTAACTTCATAATTGTCGTATGTATATTCGTCAAATAAAAATAAAAATGAATGAACGAAACGCTGAGTAGAAGACAAATGTAAGCAAGAGACCCGTCAGTACGTCATCATTGACTTTGCAAAATCCCATTTATAATCACAATCTTATGCGAGCTAAAGCTTCTTATTCACCAGAGTGCTGACTGAGAGCGATAATCACTCACTCTTCAAATAATTTGTGCTACGTGATGCAGATATCAATACAGTAAGTTTATTCATAGATGAGTCGGTATAAATATTCGGAAACTCTACGTCGGCCCGAAAAAAGATGTTATATTGATCCCTACAAGACCACACTGTTGCGAATGGAGTTTCAG
Source organism: Agrocybe praecox (assembly GCA_964017145.1). NCBI lineage: Eukaryota > Fungi > Basidiomycota > Agaricomycetes > Agaricales > Agrocybaceae > Agrocybe > Agrocybe praecox. Next base: position 4,514,954 of record OZ024840.1, read on the forward strand.
GAATAGTAAGTTTTGTTACAGTAATCATATTTAGAACATACACTTATAGGTTATTTGCCCACTTCATTCATTTATATCACCGTAGAACAATACCGATTGCTGAATAAGATCAACGAGTCCATCCTCGTAGCGGATTTCGAATCCTGCTTCTCGAAGTTTCAGAAGTTGTGGAAGTACCTCTTTCGGAATATATTTTCGACTTTCTCTCCTAGAGTTGATCACCTTGAGGGTTCTCAGTGGGCGTCTAGAGACAGACCCGGCATGGTCGGAGACGGGGAGGGCGCCGAAAATATCTGGAACGTGTGTCCATGGAAAATTGATGTTTACGACGTATTCGAGTATATGCAATGAAGGGAGAATATAAGATGCCGGCTCATCTCCATTGGACAGTATATTAGCTTCTGGTGAGGCATCTAGTACGACGGTATCGGCCAAATGCTGAAGGAGAGGAACCGGAGTAAATTCCTCGTCGTCGTCCTCGTATAGAAGAGGGGTCAGGGTTAAATGGGTAAGTGAGGGAGTTTCGGCGAGAAGAGAGCTAAATTAACCGTAACTGAATGCAGCACGGAGTATTTCCAACTTCTGCAGTGGACATTTAGAGCGTCGGAGGAAAGGCAGGAGTGTTGGGGCGTATGATAGGAATTTATTGAATACGTCGTATACAAAATGATCGAGGACAGGAAGGGTCAAGGCCGTAAAGAACGCCTCGCCGGAATCTTGGGATTCGTATGAGAGGTATTTGAGTCTGTTGTGGGTGAAGACGATGGACGGCACTGTATCATTTGGAGTTGCCGTCTGATAGTACCCATCTGGATGCCGCATGACAGAATATAATCGACATGATTCCAGCATGGGTGTATTTCGTATGAGAGCTAGAGCTTCATATATGGAGAAATCCCCAACTTCCACATGGGTAACGTGTTCCCAGTTCATGTTAACGTTTGCTAAGCTTAGGTGAAAGATCGCAACATATTGAGGACGTGGAAGTTTGACGGAGCCTGGGGTTGTCTTCCAGAGTGGATAATCTGGAGAGGGTTTATTGTGGGTGCACCATAACCGTATCGCTCGGAGATTACTGTGGTTTCCATCCCAAACATCTGCATTCGAGCACAAATAGTCCAGGAATTGCTCTGGGATATGAAGTTTCACGTCCCGCCATCGTCGAGCAGATGCAATTAGAATATCCAATAGAGGGCGATAGGACTTAACCGGAGAACGCGAGAGCAGCCAAGATGATCTCTCTCTTTCTTCGTATCCTTCCTCGTTCACGCAAACCACGAGAGGAAGTGCGCCAGACCGCTGGATCCATTCTTGCAGAAGGTCGCAGTGAAGATGTTTTTCGCCGTTCAGAGAAACGAAGACGTGTGTCCAGAGCGTCGGGGTTGACCATGCAGTCTCTCTCCATGTTTTACACACAGAGCCTAACGTTAGGGGCACGAAAATATCCTCTCTTGCAGTCTCCCCTAGGGTAACCGCAGACTCGGTAACTTGTGGTGCGATACAAAATTCGAAGATGGCAGACATAACTTCATTGGGTATCCTTTGAATAACCCTACTGTGAGAGTGGTTGACTCTTGTCTTTAGAGCCTGCTGCTGCTTGAGCAGCTTCTTCAGAAGAGCTATCGTGTTGTGAATTTCTGATTCCACTGCTGCTATTTCTCTGCATGCATAGCACCTCCGAAGACCCATCATTTTGTCGGTCAAAGCATGGCATGTTGATGGTGGATATCGCAGTTGAGAAAGGTCAATAACATCGTTTTCATTATGATGGTGACATACCATGGTGAAGAATTAGTAAATGCAAAAACTGAACAGCTAGAGGCAAGGTTCAAATTCATCGAGGGGGATCAACGGCACCGACGGCTGTCGGGATTTAGTCGGCCGATCATGATCCAGATCTAAATTTGTCAGCAAATTTTCAATTTTCGTCTTTTAATTCTGGTTCTTAGTTCTAACTAGTTCTGACCAAGCTGTTGCAAGTTATAGATGCAAGTGAAATATAGAGCTTCTGTAGTAAGTATATGCCGTATTCTAAACAGAAAGGTTGTGTAAGTCCAAAGAATCTTGGAATAGATCGGTCTGGGATCGTTTGAAGTCCTAATAGTACTGGATATTATATTCTTCTTCACAAAGTGCATCCAGTTATTCCAGTACGTCTCTGGGAATGAAAAAATTATTTAAAAAAAATGAAGAATTAGTGAGTATAAAGCGTTCAAGTGGCCGTCGAGTCGCATCTGAAGGCCCCGAAGAATCCCGGAACGTACTTCTAGTCAAAAGTCCGTCCAGACGTGTATATACCTAAGCGACCGAAGGACGGGCAAAAGCATATTTATTTTGTTATCGGCAAGTTGTTTCAAAGAAGCGATCTACATTGTAATTGTTGAGGAGATTGTCTGGTTACGGCTTCATTTGAAGATGTGTGAGTGTGGGGATTGCTTCGAAAAAGGAGACGAGGTAGCAAGGCTCGAAATATGCTTTGCTGATGTTTAGGTGTGTTAAACAAGAAGACGACGTTCGCAAAGGACGAAAAAAAAGCGAAACAGATAGTGATCCTTGTCTCCAACCCAAGAGTGATAACCGAGGTTTATTAGCACTGGGAACACGCTGAAAGAGAACATGTTTTTGTAATGTTCATCGGTATCGGCGGCGCAATATCGGAGCTTTTCATGAACCATTTGCAACAAGTTGCCGACTATTCTGACATCTTCCCAGAGTGAGGCCAGTTTATACGATTGCAATGACGGTACCATCGTCAGCAACTGAATGGCTTTTTCGGTCGTAAAGCCTGTGGCAATAACATGTGTGACGATTTTGCATCAAATATTAAGTTTTGCCGGCCAGAGATCGGTCAATCCCAGGCGTCTTGAATGAACAGTCTCGTGGTTCAAGTACACGTATGGGTCTTCTCGGTCGCTGAACTGTAATTGAAGTAAATGTATGTCTGAGGAGTGTTTAATTAACAGGAATACGTCGTTGATGAGCGAAGGTGGAAACAACATGCTGAGTGACAAGTGCCACTGGTGGGAATGTTGGGCCAGGTCGAAAATATTCAGTGATATCGGAGTCGGGGTGTAAAATGAGAGTAATCAGCTTTGGGCTCGAAGGTTATGGTGAATGCCAATGGTAAGCGTTTAGAGCTACCGAGAATATCTTCAAGGGCATACTGGTATCTGATTATAGATGCGAGTCCAAAGGCAATGGTTTTTCTGAGTTCTCGCGGAATGCCGAACATTCTCACGTGTCTGATTCAGATAAGATAATCGAGCAGATTTCGGATAATCAAAGGATCAGCTACTTACGGTTATTCCGGTCTTCAGTTTTGTACCGGCACTTGTTATGACTAGTTGACTAATGATCATGACCCTTGCCCGTAGCCGCTAGCGTCATCGTCTTTTAGGTCTCGCCTTTTCGTTTACTCCTGCTTTCATTGTGATATTAACCGCAATAATCATGATATGCGAACATTTCGACGGCTGGGAAGCCATAATTCTGTCCCAGCTATTGTATACTTCATCTTGCGAAACGGAAGGCCGATGCAGCTCGTGCAGAGCTCTGGCTAGCCTCGAAACACAAATCCACGACACTATCTCGGCGCTTAATCTTCTTCTCGTCAAACACAGGAGTAAGAAGACCGATTTGAATCGCGCACATAGCCGAATGATACAAAAACTACCCGTGGAAATTATGTCTCTTATCTTTCATCTCTGTTCACCCGCTACCTTCCAAAGCGACCTCGAGAATGCGAAACAGCAGGATATTTTTGCTCCATTTACCCTTGGGACGGTGTGTAGAAGTTGGAGACAACTGGCATGGTCCACACCGCAGCTCTGGACTCACCTCGTCTTCCTTCGTCCGTTCTTCAAACACCCGGATCGTGTCACTCTGGCTCAGGAATGGATATCACGGTCCAAAGCCCTTCCTCTGACGATATATGTCAACCTTTACGATAACGAGAGGCACGCAGATGGAGGCCCGCCGTTTGCACATCGTCTTTTCCTCGATATCCTTGCTCAATGCTCAAATCGCTGGCGAGACGTTGACTTGAACATTCCTACACACTTCCTTGGCTACTTATTCACGAAAATCCAGGCCATGCCAAAAATCGACATACTGCGGCTTCGACCTGGTATAACGTCACGAAAGGCGTTCAAACTATTTAGTGGGCCTGTACCTTCTCCTCGTCACGTCATAGCATCGGGGTTGCTACTCAAGCAGATGAACATCGACTGGAGCAGGGTCAACGAAGTCAAAGTTGATGATTTCTTTGTCGAGGACTGCATGGAACTTTTCCGTTGTGCTCCCATGCTACAAAAGTGCGACTTGGTTCAGGTCGGGTACTCCATGACCACACCATCGTTGTCGCCCTTCTCTCACCAAACTCTTCACCACCTATCCTTTGATTCGATAGATAGTGGAGAGGACTTTTTCTCTGCTATCACCTTGCCGCATCTCGCCTCTTTTTCCTTCGATAAACATGGACATCGGTGCTATAACGCGGCCTTGCTCCCCTTCTTTCAACGATCGACACCTCCATTAACGAAATTAGAGCTGCTTAACGTGGAGTTCAGCTTCGACGACTTCAAATCTCTATTAGAGACCATCCCAACTGTTACACACATCCACCTAACCATGTCGCCTGATCTGTACGACCACGACGAAAGGAAACGGATTCGAGAACCCTTCCTTCGGGAGCTCAGCGAGAATCACTCCCTCCTTCCCTGTCTCGAGATGCTCGAGTTTAGCTTGCACGCATACGACCACGTCGACTTTCGTTGGAAATGCATCCCTGGAATTGTTGCGCTGTTGTACTCGAACTCGCAAACCGACTCGGGCAGGTCAACTCGTAGAAGACCACTCGAAACATTCAAATTCAATCTCAGTCATGGACGCACCGACTTGATCCCGAGAAGTATTCGTGGTCGCTTGATTGCTCTGCGACAGGCTGGAGCACAGATTTTGTATAATGACGATCCTATGGAAAAGTCGAAGGTATTTAGGGAGAGTATACTCCGTATACCATAATACTTTCATGACGATGATCAATAATCTCCAGTGTATCACGTCCGTATTTTCACCACAGCTTTTGAACGATCTGCTCTTTTTCTGATAAATACGCAACTTACACAGTTTGAACATTCTCATGTCCGAAGAGAATATGTTCATGATCTCCAGACACATCGCGTATCATATTTCTCCACAGGTCGAAGTCAATAAATTAAACCAAGAGGATTTCCCCTCTCATGGTGGTAGAGATTGTAGACCCTCTAGACATCTCGCTTTCAATTTCTGGTTGCGTCTACTTCAAACGTTCGAGAACATGATAACGCCATTTTTATTTTGTCAACTATATTTTCTTTATAGCTCATTATTGACAGATATTTATTTTAACTAGCACCTTTGACAACGGGACGGATGAAACAATATCTTTGAATAAAATCAAGGGACTTGTATGCACCTCTTTTTGTACCACGTTGAGGCAGGTATGGCTCAAATTTGAAGTTTATTAAAAAATTTAGGCCCCCAAAAAAATTATGGAGCCATTTTACCCAAATTCACAATGTGGGTTGGAGTCAGGGAGGGTTGGAGGAGCGTTGAACCATTATTACGCGGTCATGTGACTGTATGTAATATTGATTTTAAAAATAATAAAAATGACGCGACAAACAGCTTGACTTAGACAGTTGACATAACGTGCGCTTCCCCACCGCGAGCCTTCCTCGACAACCAAGCAATTAAACCTATCAGGTCAGCCGAACTGGACTTCTACATTGATATTTTTGTGTTTCTGACTCTCAGGATGCAGGCCGAGATTTAATGGGGTGCAGTTCCTGTGGTAATCCTCGTGCCGTGGATTTGTCAAACATAGATTTCGTGTCGACATGTCCATTGGGGAATAAAGGCTGCAGTGCATGTGGGCAAGTTGAACAGCTGCAACATGATATACGCGAGACCTCACAGAAGCTCGTTGGCCTACTCGAAAAACTGGAAGCAACTAAATCGGCTGTCAACCGCACCCACAGCAGTCTTTTGAACAGGGTCCCAAAGGAAGTTTTCTCAGAAATATTTCGCGTATTATTTGACGGAGTTCCACCCCACGAAATTTCACGCGTATTTGGCGTCGAAGAGCAAAGAACCAACCAGAAAATCCTGGTTTCGCTGAGACTCGCAGCTGTGTGCCGACAATGGCGCGATGTCGCTTTGTCCAGCCCCCATATCTGGACCGATATTCATATTCCTTTACACCGCCAAACAAATGGGGCAAGTTTGGCAATCCTCAAAGAGTTGTTGGGAAGGTCCAAACCTCTCCCACTTTCGGTCAGCTTATTCTCCAAGTCAATGGACATGAACATTGTATGGCTCGAAGCGTCTGACTTCCGGGCTGTACTCTCTGCATTGGGTGAAGATTCCGCAAGGTGGAACTTGATATATATCTGCCTGCCACTTGCGCTTATGCCGCTCTTCTTTGAGGCAATTGGCAAACTTCCCAATGCCCGGTCACTTTACGTCCATTCTAACGACTCTAATGATCGTAAAGGAGCGAAGAAACCTGTACCGCTTTGGGGGGCTCAAAACGACTTGCAACCACGTCATTTATCATTCACTCAATCCACGCACACTAATTTCAAAATTCGATGGAATAATGTCACACACGTCGTCGCGCATGATCTCTCCACCAAACAAGCAACTCAACTCTTACGATGTGCGCCATCATTGGAGTCGTTGACACTCGAGAACGTCGATGAGACTTCATCTATTCCTGCCAACATGCGCAAAAGCTGTTTCGTTCATCAAAATCTTCGACATATTTTTTATGGAAGCGGTGATTGTCTGGAAGGAAGTGAAATTTTCTTTTCCTTCAACGACTTCCCGACATTAACCCACTTGCAATATCAAGCATTCAAATCTTCCGATGAACCCCTACTCGAGTGCATAGAGCGATCCGACATGTCCCTACTCGAGCTAAGAATCAAGGACGCAAACCTTGAATCCGATTATCTTTTTGTCCTCTTACAGGCTTGTCCAACACTCACCCTATTTGAATTTGCACCATACCCACCGGAGGACGAGTTCGACGACTACAATATCGACAGTGTTTTGAACACGTTTGCCGATTGTAATTCTGCAAATAATGCGTCAAACAGTATGCTGGACCCCTTCTTGCCTCAACTTCGAACTTTCAAATTTAATTCCGCATGGGTCTTTCCATGGCGACTCGTTCCAAAATTCTTTGGGGCCCTTGATGATCCACATCGGCGTCCATTACAAAACTTCGTGCTGGTCAACATCGAGGATTTCTCAGGGGACTTCGTGATTCCAAAAGGCGTTCTAATTCAATTGTTGGACCTCAAACGAAGAGGACTTGACATACAGTACTACAAGCAGAATGATAATACTGACTTGTTTCAGGAGTCTTCGAGATTCCATAATTTGACCGAGTAATATTGCTATGGCTATGGACTACTCGTACTCTTACATTACTTCCATAATTTCTAGTCTTATTGACAAGTTCGTAGTACAAGAAGGAACACGTCCCTGCCCCGCTGATTTTTAGGCTACGTTGTTATATTTTATTGATAGCTACATTCTTTTTTCAATTCCCTTCGCTTTCATCTCCTTCACGATCCGGTTCGTCAGTCATTAACCATTCCAAATCATGAAAGTTTATGGAGGCTCGAAACAGATCTTCTAGTGGCGAGTCACCAATATATTGTATGTCAACTCTATCACCCCATAAATCCAAGAGTCGAAGAAGAACGCCTTTCGGTATGATGGCTTCCTTGTGTATTCGATCGACTTTAACGTCTATCAACGAGACTTGGAATCAGTTGCTGTAAGCTTAAGGCATTCAAGGCGAGGAAGTAGTGTTTTCTGAGTTTTTTCCATAATTTCCGCATAGGGCTTTCCCACCTCGTTAGCGGACGCTTGAAGGGGCACGATTGGGGTATCGGCTTCTCTCCTAGGCTCACGCAGTCTTTGAAGAAATATACCAAGCCAAACCGGATGTTTGTCTTCTGTCGATGAGGTCCAAGTTAAGCGGAGGTCTGTTATCGTCGGAACACCTTCAAGTGTGGAGATGTAGAAATTAGCATTCATGTCGCTATCTCGTGATATAGTTATCTCTAGCATTGTTAATGTAAAGGATGACTGGAAGACAAACGGTAGAAATTGATGGCGCAGGTCTATCATAGTAGTAGGGTGGAGGCTTAGATAGTTAATGCGGAAAGAAAGGTTGTGAAGGTTTGGTAGTGTGATTGAGCTCAGTAAATTGAGCTCAGTATCAAGGCGAAGTTTTTTAATGAGAGTGAAAGAGCGAAGGCTTGTGTGGATCAATGGCACTTGGGGAATACGATATTCGTGGGTGTTGGAGATGTCCGTAAAACTGCAGGATTGGAGTCTAGGAACATCTCGTAGAATATTGAGGCACTGTTGCGTCGTAAGGTGAAGCCCCGAGAGAACTATCAGGTTATCCCAGTGGATATTCAACGCTCCCTTGAGAAGATGGCCTGGAACACTCAACCGATACGGTGCTGGTTTCTGTGCTTGATCCCAGAGGTCTTTTGTATGCGAGTGACGTGGCTCTAGTGTTTGGATCTACATAGCTTTGAATCTCGAGCACTGTATGGTCTGAAGTCTGAATTGCAATCTTCGAGAAATACTGTAAAAGAGTGTGAGACATGTTTAAAAAAAAGTGTGTCGATATTGCGATTAGTCGAGGCTTGCGTGATGGCTGAAAGCATTGGTGCGTCGGCCCACAGCGGAATTTGGCTACTATGATAGTCATTTGGCGATACAATCATTGTCTTCAATGGAAGGCCTTTGGACCTTAGGAGCCGTTCTCCGAGGAAGTAGTCCTACTTGATGAGGCTTATAAGATGATTGTAGATGTACAATGACATTTTTCCAAAGGTTTGGCGTAGACCATGCAATATTCCGCCAAAATTTGCAAATGGCTCCTAATTTCAAATGCTGGGGATAGACACACTGTCGTTTATAGTACTTTCCCTTCATTTCAGCGTGATCCGGAACGGCAAGTTGGAAGATATGCGACACAATTTCGGTTGGGAATGCTAGCATACCCATCATATGAGTGCCATTAAAAAAAAATTTCTCCACTTCTAGTTGATGCAAGAGATGGTCGAGGACGTCTGCTGCTGCAGAGATCTTCGATTTCAGTGAAATTATCCTGGCACACGTTTGACAATTATCGTCATCACATGTGGCGGGGTGGTCCAGCGGAGGGAGTTGAAAGGACCATTTATTATGGATATTCTGGAAATCAAAAATTGACATAGATGTTTTCAAGTAGAAGAGCGAGAAAATTGAGTAAACAGGCTTCTAGTTGCAGGCCGTACCGTTGGCGACTGGGGTCAGGTCTGTATATGGTAACGAAGTTTAATTTCAAGGAGTATTCGAGGGTTTGTCCGTGGGATTTGGCACCGCTTCGCTGTTGATTTGGGTCTGCGTGACTACCATTTCCGCACCTTGTGTCATCCTTTTGTTGTCTGTGTGTCAAAATGAATGTTTTTCATGTTTTTCCATGTTATTTATGAAACTCTCGTAGCCGGGTTGCCGCTTGCATCATAAAACAGGTATTTGTGTAATTTATGTCGCTCCTTGTTCAATTCTACTATGTTTTACATAGAGTATGTCATGCATATATATGAGCTGAGTTGAAATATGCCACACAAATTTCAAATGCCATACTACTTCTATCTGATGTCATTTTACTGAGTTCAGATCACAGGCTTTATACCTTGAGTCCGATTTCGACCTGATTTTCGCACACGGCCCACTAGGATCCATAGTAAATAATTATTTACATCAAGGAGAGGCTTTTAAAAATTAAAGAGCACGAGCATGAACTTTAATCCATAAAAAAAGGACTCGTAGTACTGCACCGACGAACTCACGCTCTTCAACCCTCTAAAAAATGTACACGTTATTTTCGAAAGGTGTGGCTTGAATATTACGCACAGACGATATGTCTCCAGGCGTCGCCCGTAGGGCAATTTAAAAGGAATATTCTAGCCCCTGCTGTCTTCGGCCGTAAACGGTCATTTTGTTGCAAGGAGTCGCCTCCCCATCCCGTTCACACACGTATAATTCCATGTTATTTCAAAACTCGTGAATATAAGGCTATGATACAAGTCGTTATTTAGATAAGAAAAGACTAGAGGGGAGGGAAACTCAGAGAGATGGAGAGCAAATGAGGAGCAAAAGGAGTTAACGGAAAGACGAGAGAGGGAAGGGAGTGAACGAACAGGTACAGTATTATCTCGTCGCAATCGAACTGCCGCTTTTTCTTTGTTGTTCCACGCCAACGTGAGTTTACCAGTCTATATAACTACACGGTTGTGTTTGTCGCATAGTGTACTAGTGTCCATCGTTGGCGGTTGTAGTTGTGCCACACTTTTCGTTGTTGATACCATGTCGTCATGTGGCATCTTAGTGGTGCCCGTCGTGTTGGCGGTGTTGTCGCGTTGTGGGCAATAAAAAGCGGTGGTCATGGTCGTTGGTGGTGGCAAATAGTAGATGATGGATAGGTCCGACTTCTCACCTTTTTTGCAAAAACGATGCGATACAATCCCACAGATCAATACCACCCTTTGGGTATAGCCTCCCTGGAGTCTTAGAGAAGGAGTTTTCTCTCTGTCATTCTCAGAGGCGCATTTTCATTTTTGAAATTAGTATAAAGTTCTCTGTCGGATGTCCCAGATAGTTGAACTTCCAAGTATTGACGAACATCGCGTCGTCGCGTCGCGTCCTCAAAATATGTCACGTGCAATTGCCAACGACACAGAAAGAAGAAGCCAAGAAGCCCAAAATCCAGAGACGTCACTACAACGCCTGCATTTTTTCTTATAGCTCCAATATAAATAGAAGGGTATAACTGGTATGGCATCTTGTAAGGTATTGATACATCTACTGTAAATCCTGAGTTCTTACAAAGTCCTTACACTAGTGACTACGTGCGAACTTCAAATTTTCAAATTGCGGGTTTCTAGCTACAGGTAAATGCTGTGTAGTATGCGCATTTAAAGCTCCAACATCCTCTAACATATCCCTTCTTGACCTGTTTCAAACATATTCACCTAAAAACTACCCTGTCACGACCTGGTCACACCAAAGAATGTTAACGAGGACCCCATCATCACGAAGTTCGTCGCATCAGCCTCAGTTTGATAAATAACTTAGACCTGACCCCAGTCGCCAACGGTAAGGCCGACAGAATTCTGAGAAGAATTAATCGATCAGTCGTGACATCTTCCAATCAGACTCCGATGAAAATTCTCTGATTGCCGACATGTTTGCGACCATTTTTTCAGGATACTCTCAGGTCCTTGCCGTCAAATAGAAGTCCGGATTGCAACTTACCGAAATCAACAACTTCAAGATGCACATGGACGAAGCCGAATGGAAAGAGACTATGACCTATGTACTCAATCCGAGTACAGCATGCGTGACCAGCCTGCTGGTTTGACATCTTGCAATTAATCCGATCCCAAGTTTTGGACGAGAATTGCCATATCATTTGACAACAACTGCTCGCCACGCCAAACTTGGTCTTCACAGTACGACAATGGATATCCAGATCAAAATCCCGTCCCTTATCTGTGCACCCGTATACAACATTACAGCGGGACGATTTCAACCCCAACCCGTCCACTGCGAAAATCTCCGCCAGCTTGAGAATTATGCGAATCACAGAGAGCATCAATTGATATGCCTGCATTTCTAGTACGCTTTCTTTTTGCTGCATCTTACAATGACTCATGATTTGATACCAGCGGTCTTTGCTATATTCGACTCAACGTGCTCGAGAACAAGATGACCACAAACCATTATCGCCTTACCCACCTGCCGCATAGGCAATACATATATCATTGGGACCACATATCTTCCAGAGGGTGTGGTTTATTACCTTACTATTTCTGGGATTTAAATTGAGTCCCCCACCCCTACGCATTGTAATTTCAGGAGGTCCACCTACCACGGAGGAAATTGCGAACCTTGCCCCCGTTCGAAGGGCCCGCGCTAATTTTGGCACAAAGGAAAAGCCGCCGTCTATTCACGAGCGGAAAACACTCGAAAGAGAAACCTAATCAGTGAGGACGACTCACACAAGAGAGAACGGGACCAAAACGCGTGGATTTTGTACAAGAAGAAAGCCAGAGAAAACAAGTCTAAAGAAGAGAAGAAGCAAGATGTGACGACACATCCATAGATATACATATGGATGTCATCAAAGATGCACAAACAAGCTGTGAGGCGCCAGCCTTACAACAAAGTTTAATAAGAGGATAGAAGACTTCATTGGAAGGACGACGGCACCCCCGTGACGCATGAAGCTTAAGCTTGAGCGTGAAGCTTGATTCGGATCAAAATGGCCGCGGCCTGTCAATATTTCAAGGTGAATGTGTGATTCTCTCTCTGCAAAATTCTAATATTTCGATATCTATGAAGGCTCCCGAAACATACTGTACTAAATCGGTCAATTCGTCGGTCACAGGTCACAGGCCCCTCTGACATGACGAAATTTTGGCCTTGGTCACTGGTCACAACATGGCCTGACGAAATGACTTTTGGTATGTAGACCTTCAAAATTGGTCACGCTTCTGCCAAATTAGGCTATTGTTTTGGTCTAATTTTGTCGCAAACTCTGATTTTTCAGCCTATTTTCAGCTATTCTCACATAAATCAAAGGTTCCGAAGTTTTAAACACTCTCAAAATGTCTTCAACTGAGGTATGAGCACATGTTTCTCTGAAGGTTAGGACAAAATTTTCGAACGGTCACAGGTCCCGGATGAATATGACGAAACCACAATTTCGTCGTCGAGGTCACAGGTCACAGGCCCCGACAAATTGACCGATTTAGTTACTAGTACAGTATGTCTCAAGATCACACTCGGCTATAATATCAGGTGCTCACGTGGGAAGACTTGCTACTCCAGAAGCCAGACAGATGCTCCATCTTTTTTTGATCTAATTTTATTATCTTCTACTACATATATATGCCAGTTGTGAGTGTTTCTCATGGTGATCCTTTCCTATTCTCTTAAGCTGTCATGGCGTCTCCACTCAAGGCAGTGGGATATAGTTCCTTCAGCTCACTTCAATGGGCCACAGCGATCCTGACAATTTTCATCCTTCATCGTTTGAGAAAATTCTACAAGCGGTTGCGTTTGATGCCCCCGGGTCCCCGTGGATTGCCGCTCTTGGGGAACGTGCTTCAGGCTCCTCTGTCGTCGATGCCGTGGTTCAAGTTTACAGAATGGAGCAAGGAATACGGTAACGATCTTACTATGACTCAGAAATTCACGAACTAAAAATGTTATTTAGGTTCCATATTTTCGCTGAATATGGCCGGACAACCGGTAATCGTCCTGAACACCTACAAGGCCGCAAATGATCTATTAGGTGTGGCCCCCTTGCCCTTGTTGTTTGTGATAAGTTAATTATGCAACACCTTTCAACCGAATAGAGCGCAGATCAAACATCTACAGCGACCGTCCACAGCTGATTGTTCTCAACGAATTACTCACTGGTGGGATGTCGATAGCTTTTTCTCCCTATGGTGAAGTGTACGTGTATACTCTTACATGATCCCTACATGATTCAAAGCTAAGTGATATCCTTTAGAACGAAGAAGCTTCGGCGTGCCGCGCATTCAGGGTTTAATCAGCACGCTGTGGTCAAATATGCACCACGCCAAATGCGAGAAGCGCTCTACACAACAATTGCATTATTAAATTCTTCGGACAACTGGGACAGTCACTTCAAGCGGTTATTTCATTCTTTCCATTGATAGCAGCAATTTTTATGCTCACTTTCTCTATTAGGTCGACAGCGTCAGCTATACTGGGCAATATATATGACTGGGACATCATTACCGACGAAAATGAACCCTTGGTTAAAAGCATATCTGCCGCGGGAAGCCGTCTAACCGAGGCGGGCGTTCCGGGCGCGTACCTGGTCGAGTATATTCCGGTGCTTAAATATCTACCGACATGGATGGCAAAGTTCAAACGGGAAGCTCTTGAGTGGCATTTCAAGCATACAGAAATGTTTGATGGCTTCAACAAAGATGCGAAGAAACGGAAGGTACGCAAATATAAAGACCCTAAAGGTGGGTAGCCATAGGATTATCAAACGGACTTACTTGATCAGGTGTCCGGCAATCTTAACCAATGCTTTGCGGGCGATATAGTCGACAAAGAAGATCAACACAATATTTCTCTTACAGAGGCAGCATGGGTAACTGGGTTTCTCTTGTGAGGACTTTATTCATCGATGTCATTCAGCTTCATCTGACATGGTCGCAGCATTGCGGGCGCACAGACTGTGAGTCTTTTCTAATTGCATACCATTGAAAACTGGTCGCTAAATTATATACAATGCTGCAAATAGACGATGGAGACGTTGACATACTTTGTTCTGGCAATGGTGTTAAATCCCGAGTCGATGCGTAGAGCGCACAAAGAGCTGGACGAAGTAATCGGACGCCAGCACCCACCGAGTTCAAGCGACGTCAATAAACTGCCATACATTCAAGCTTTGGTGAAAGAGGTCATGCGGTGGAGGCCGATTGCCCCTATGGGTTCGTAGTTCTTCACTTCGTAATGCCTATTTCACGACTGACATTAGATGCAGGAGTTGCACACAGAACATCCCAGGTAGAAATTCTGAGACCTGCACTTCTATTTCATATCTGATAGAAGCTTGATTAGGATGACTGGTACGAAGATCATTTTATTCCGAAGGGTAAGAGTCAATTAATACCTTTCACTACTCTTTCTGAGAGAACAAAATATAGGAACTATTGTTATTCCCAATATTTGGTGCGCACCGTCATTTACAAATTAAAGTGCTTATTAATTTACGTATTGACGTCGTGTTACTAAGGGCAATTAATAGGCCAGTTCACTCGTCGAGAGCAATGAACTCAATCTCACATTCTATACACAACAGAGATCCAAACGTATATTCGGACTTTGCAGATTTCCGCCCAGAACGTCATTTAGAGCCTGTCCCAGAAGGTGCCAACCCGCTTGGACACTCGACATTCGGCTTCGGTAGAAGGTACGTCCAGAACGTCAAACGTAAGGAAACAGTGCCAAACATAGACTTGCACTCCAGGATTTGCGTCGGGATGTATCATGCGAACCAGAATCTATGCATCACAGTTGCAGCTGTCTTGTGGGCCACTATAATACAGCCGGAGTCAGACGCCAATGGGAACCCTATCATCCCGGCGGATGACCAATTTGTGGACTCAGGATTAACGGTGTAAGATATGAGTTCATCAATTAGCTGATATAGGTCATTAACGAAAGTTACTCGGGTTTTTTTTTTTTTTTTCGAAGTGGACCAAAACCATTTAAGTGCAAGATGTTGCCACGATTCCCGGAAGCATTGGATCTATTAAAAACGGAGGTAAGCATGTGGTAAATCGTGATAAGGTTTGATTCATCTCACTATAGAATGCAGCTCGCGCAAGATATTTAGCTACATGGGTGGATATTTAGTTCATCGTAATCAGTGCTGCGTGGTGTATCGATTTATGTCAACGTCCAAATTCAAACCCATTTATCCGAGTGATACTAATTTAACATAAATTGTGGTGATATTTGTCAAGGCGCGTTATTGCTTGAAATCTTACTTTTAGGACGAAGCGCCTGCGACTCTGCCCAACAGATACTTTTTCGCAAAGGAACTGGAAAGTTGAAACTCAGGATACACAGTTTTTAATCTCCGATTCTCGGCGTCAACATTCGGAATCACGAATCAGGAAGTTTGTTTCGCATCTTCTTGTCTGTTGTTTATATCTTCAGAGAATTAAATAAGGTCTCAGTGGAATTACATACATTCCCTTGAGGCCATTATTTCTATGTTTCCGTGCTCGCTGTATCCTGACCGCTTTGGCACTTTAAGGAATTTGAGGCCGACAGTGGTCTCGGATCATTAACTCAATTGGGAATTTCATGAAAAAAAACCCATCAACTCGATGGATCAAGCGCTCAAGCTCAGTCTTAATTGGCGCATATCTTTTGCTTCAACATAAATCCTGCCCAAAAAACGCCAACGAGGAACCTGAAGGCCCGATGAAAGACAAGCGTTGTCGCGAGGCCCTAAACTTCACGCCGCCATGCTCCACGTCGGACTTGATCAAGAACTGTGGCCACTGCGAAACTATGGAATACATGAAACTTGATATTCAAGACGTCCGGAGAGAACTCGCGAGCCTTGTGCGGAGATTCGAGGAAGAGACGAAGAAGATTAACACGGCTCACTCTGTTGTGATCCAAAAGATGCCTCTCGAATTGATGTCCATCATATTCAAGATGGGTCTTGACGAGGTTGACTGGAAAAGAGCTTTGGTTGATGTACTAAAGTTGGGTTTGGTGTGCAAGACTTGGTTCGAGATCCTACGATGCGATCCTCAGTTTTGGACGAACCTTGCCATTCGTATCGACAAAGGATACCCTCAAACTATGCTACGCACAGTCACAAAATGGATGACTAGATCCAAAGGCTTTCCACTGTCGGTTTACTTATATACGCCGGGTCACAGGTATGCATTCATCTTTCTTGGACCCAAAGTCCCTTCTTCGTCTGTGGATTTACATACAACTCGCAGGTTGCTATATAAACATAATCCACTGCCATACAAGGATATTTTCCAATTTTCACAAGCCTTACGCTTGTCTTCCCCAAGATGGCGAGCTATGTCCATCAAAGGATCTATTTCTATGATACGGCAAATCTTTTCTAAAGTACATAGTAACGGACAACCACTTGATACCAGCGGCGTACGAGTTTTCGAACTCGATCTTTTCGGAATGGCATACGAACAGGAACACGTTGTAGAGCCATATAACGAGGAACACGAAGATGAAAGCATGCTGAGGGTTTCTCACCTCGCCCCTCACACGATGAAGCTATTGGTCACTGATAGGTTGCCGGACTATCGTTCAACCGCTATGGGTTATGCACGAATCTCAAATGGGAGTGCTCTAACGTCCCTTGAGACAGAAAAACTCATGGCCGCAGAATGTCTAGAACTCCTGCGAGGTTCTCCGCAGCTCAAGCGTCTGGAGATAAAATACGCCCTCGAGACCCGTTCCCGCAATGTCTTACCAGCTGTTCAATATTTCGATCATAATTTCGAACACCTTTCATTCTCGAATTGGGAGGGATACTGTGTCTTCATTATTGATCGAGTTTACTTGCCTAAACTCAAGAGTTTCTCAACTGACAACCTGCATGCAGAGGTTGACGAAGCGAGTGTGGTGACAAGAATGCTGGAACGATGCGATTCGCCATTAGAATATTTGAAAACCCCTATCAATGAATTTCAGGAGCAAAGTCATTTGTTCCAGGACCTCATATGGGTAGCCGGCCAAATTCCGACGCTGAAGCACCTTGTCTTACGCGCATCCATATTGGAATTTAATGACGAGGAGGAAGATATAGAGGAAGCGGAACGGGATGTTGATTTTAATTCCCTTGTTATCCGGCATCTACTTCAGCAACTGGGAGAAACGGCTGAAACACCTATTGGTTTAGGAGAAGAAGAGGTACCATTTCGAGCCTTGGAAGTGCTGGAATACTCTCAAGACCGGCGGATATCGCGTACCTCGTGGGATTTAGTTCCTGCAGCGTTCGGGACGCTCTCGGAAGTAGTTGGATCCTCAGGCTGTCGGCCAATACGAGCGATGACTTTGGACGAACAACCTACAGAAGAAGTACGGAAGTTAGTGCCTGTTCGAAATGCTGGAGCAGACTTTGGCCCCGACACAAATGCCGACGTTGAGCATTTCATTCAGAATGGGTGTATCGTACGTCGGTGAGCATCATGACACTTATTATTGTTAATATAATTGTACACTCATCGTTACGTTACTGTAGTAGCGATAGTGATTAAAGGTACTTTTATATTTTCAAGAACCATTTCGATGTTTATTTTCTATTATCTTGAACGCCGCCGTGCTCACACTTTTGTGATCCGCTAAATTCGATCTTTTGACATGCTTTGCCGCTTTGTTTTGTTTTGAAACGCGTGCAAAAAAAAATGTTGCAAGTCCCTAGGTCGTAGGTCGCTAGTACTTGAGTAGGATGGTAACGACCAACATGCACGGGAGAGAATTACCGCTAGCGCTAGTAGTCCTCATAATGCGCCGATATTCTACTCAAAGTAGTATGGGAATGGTTCGTATCAGAGCTGTACCTAGCCGTATATATGGCATTGCAGACCAATGTACGAGGAGAGTTGAAACCACAACCACAGTTCACAATTCAGACTCGGCGAACTGAAGGCCGGAAAAGTCGGCCGTCGCGCGTCCGCGTTAGGCCTGGAAGTATGACACCAACTATGCCATAAGAACAGATTTTTTGCATCCAGAATCCAGATACGAGTACTCGAGTAATTGACATTATATAGAATTATTTTAGCGCCGTTGCACGCCTCTGTCATCCCAGAATAGTAGTACTTGTCTAAAAATATACGCCTTCATTTTCAGGTTGATTGGACGGCACGGATTAGCGGTAGCCGGTTAATGATATGACTGCAGCGCCAATAATACACCAATGACTGCGGTTGACAGTACTTGACTAGAATTTATATTAGTTCCATCATGTATCCACGTCGTCGTCACAATTCTCCAGCTACCAGAATTCGAGCTCCAGATGACGCAAAAGGAAATAGACCATGTGAGCCGTTTTCGGATAAAGAGTCGAGGATGGAGAAAAATAGATTCTTTCTCAGTACCGAATAAGCCCTTCGCCAGCCCAGCAGACCCCTTCGGAGACCGAAATAGAACTGACAGAGCCAATGACAGAGCAAGGAAACCCGGAATGGAGAAAAAAGAAAGAGCGGGAACAAAGGCCTTTCTAGTGTGAAACCTGTGCAAAATGATATAATAAAAATTTGAAGAAGAACTGCTACAATGATGATTTGCTCATGCGGACGAGGAAAAGAGAGTGAACGGAGTCAGCGCGCGGAGGGACGGATGACTGATACGGGTTTGTTTGTCCTTGTGGTGCGGGATATTGTTGCACCTCGGCAAACTCCGAAAGTAGCCACAAAGAGGACCCATCAGCCAGACCTTCCAGCGTTTTCTCCTTTGACGAGTTCGTACCCTTTTACTGTTCCAATTTTCTCCAATCAAAATTCTACGTGTTCGCATTGAAAAATAGCGCTCATTGGCTTTTGAACGAAGGAGAACGGAGCAGAGGAAGAGGAGATATAAAATGAATGAATATTTAGCCAATCTTCCGAGCTGAAAATCGCTCAGAATCCGGTGGCTCGTGCGCTTTCAATCAGGCGTGAGAACATGAAACGTTTTGTTTGGGAGGTCAAAGGGGTTCGAACTTTCCTTTCCTTTCCTCCCCTCCGCCCCACTCCTCAAGCACACACCACCACCACAACTTCAGCAACTTCAACAATCCTCATCAAATGGCTCGTACCAAGGTACTTTTCTTCTTTCTTTCTTATAACTCTTGAACATACGCTCATTTTCATCCTAAAACCTTCTCTCATCGTCGTCATCGTCGTAGCAAACTGCCCGCAAATCGACCGGAGGTGGGTATTTTGTTTTGCGGTATTAGACTAAATCGGAATCTTCGAAACTTACAATGTTCTCCTTCCATAGGCAAAGCTCCTCGTAAACAACTCGCAACCAAGGCCGCTAGGAAGACCGCCCAGGTATGTGTGCTCGCCGTCGTCGCTGTCGCCGTCGTCAACGGAGGTGATGGTGCCAAGTGGCACTGCCACCGTCGGTGACGTCGGGGGTTCGACTCTTGTTGCTTTCTTTTTTTTCTCTTTTACTTATGCTTTCGTTGTCTATGATAGACCGCTACCGGAGGTGTCAAGAAGCCCCACAGATTCCGCCCTGGTACCGTCGCTCTCCGTGAGATCAGGCGTTACCAGAAGTCCACCGAGCTCCTTATTCGCAAGCTCCCCTTCCAGAGGCTCGTTCGTGAAATTGCGCAGGACTTCAAGGTATATTTTCTTCCTTTCTTGGCTTACACAGATAATAACGTACATTTTCTTTGCAGACTGACTTGCGTTTCCAATCTTCCGCCGTCATGGCTCTCCAAGAAGCTGCTGAGGCTTACCTCGTCTCCCTCTTCGAAGACACTAACTTGGCTGCTATCCACGCTAAGCGTGTTACCATGTAAGTTTTGTTTCTATGCTCTAACACTACTTGGCTCGACTCGTCTCTATGGGGCTGCTCTGTCGGGTTCGAGTCTAGGCTGTGCTGGTCTTCTTCCAACGTACATCGAAATACAATGCTGACTTCAATTCTTTCTTTTTTTATAGCCAACCCAAGGATCTCGCCCTCGCCAGGCGTCTCCGTGGTGAACGCTCTTAAATGAGTTAAAACCAAATATGATCACCCAAGACATTGTGTTCGTTCGTCTGTCAGTTAGCACTACCGCTGGCTGGCTGGTGCGGTACACGATGCATATCGTATTCGGTTACTCGCTTTCGTTGTCTGATAATCTCGATTTCTCTTGTTGAACGTTCACTTCCCCGGCCTCCCTCGTTTCTCACCTCACTCCGACCCTCGTTACTCTCACCGACACCACCGCCATTCTCATAACTGTGTTCTCGTCGTCGTCGTCGTCCACACCGTCGACTACAACTTCATTTCATCACGACCCCCACCAACACCCAACATAGACACCACCACCCACCCATTCAACCAACCAACCAACATGTTTTGAAACGATGACAATGATGATGGTGATGACGGTCTGACCAGCGATGAACGTATCTGTCTGTCTGTCTATCTATCTATCTATCTATCTTTCCGACTCCTCCGGATCCAGCAGCTCAGTTTGAACAAATCTATAATTCGATATATATAATCACATCTCGCGAGCGGGGCGGACTGTTCTTCTCCATCGGCGAAGCATGGAATTTTAGAGCCGTGGGGTGGTTTTTGTTGTGTGCCTTGGACCTGCTAGCCATCGTCATTTCCCGCCACCAGGACCGGTAGCACCGACTCCGTCGTTCAAAGCGTTGTTGCTACCGTCGTTGTTGCCAACCCTGACGCTGCCGGCAACGGACATGGAAAGCAGGTTTTCATCCATGCTATCCCACCAACCATCTATCGAACATTCGTGCTACATATGTTCCTTGCTTCATTGCTTCTGCTTGACTACTTTTGCTACTGCTTGCCTGCGTTCCATGTGCGGCATACTATGTATATATTGATTTTATCCATTTATTCATTCATTCGGATTTGGACATTTTTGTACGATATATGATATGATACGATATGATATGATAAACATATTCTAACCTTTTCGTCACATTCTGTTCTGTTCTGTTCATTTGTCTTCTGTTTCTTGTGTTCCTGTCCTTCCCTCCATCCACTTTTTCCCGCCCTCGATTTCGCGTTCTTACTAACTAACTACCTCGATCGGTGTATAAGTATGGCATGCATGTAAATATTGTATGTAGTATCTGGAATGATTGATCCTGTTATTTATTGATGCTTTCTCTTTCCCTTTTCTTCTCCTCTTACTTCGCGTACATGGTGTTATATCCTTAAGGTTAACTGACGGCGGGTTATCGGATATTCGGACGTACTTATGTGATGCGTGCAGCTTATCATTGATGATGATGATGAATGATTTGTGGACTGCGGACTCCGGTAGGTGTGCGTATAAATAGTAGGTTTGAACTTATTTATAGACATAGATAACTAACCCTGATACAACTATCATGGGCTTAGTGCAGAGTAAGTAACTTATGGTTTAATCATTGGCAGTAGATCCAAGGCAAGCGAAAAGTAAATAGGAGGCTAGAAAATGGTGCATAGACGATCCCTTTGAATACTTCATTTGGCAACATTCGGGTCAAACTTATTTACTGGCAGTTATCGCAAGATGTTTTATTGGTATTGTATGTCAATTCCAGCCCTCTTGAGCTCCTGTAATCGGATGAGATATTTCTGCGGTATGCTGCTTGAGTAAGGCCCCGTTGACTTTACGACTTTCAACGATCTCAAAGGACGGTGGTTTGGACTATTGAAGCCAAGCGCATTCGGAGCCGGGCCAAATATGTCGAGCGCGACTTCCCATGGAAACCTTTGACTCCAGCTGCAATCGTATTCTAATGACTTGAGATTTGGAAGAATCAATCTTCGATTCTTACGTCCGTGCATGACCATGCCGTTAGTGCGAGTCGCTGCTGTCTGAGCTAAATGCAGGAGGAACTCCTTCGTCGCTGTATTTTCCATCTTGGAGTTCCCATACCTCGTCGGTCGCACTCGTAAGTGGATTATCGAAGATGTCTCGGCGAATATATCATAAATGGACGCGAGTGGAAGATCTGCAATGGGTAAATCCGCACTTTCGAGTGTCCCGGGTACTTGGTTGAGGAGATTGATCAGTGCGGCTACTCCATTGACTGGCTCGCCTAATGTATCGACTTTGAGATGACGAAGGTTTGGAAAGGTGATAAAGCTGAACGCGTGCCTGTCGCCGATGAAGTATACTGATAATTCCGTTATACGTGATTTGAGAGGAGGGCTCGACGAGGTAGGAGAGACTTGATGAAGACTCGGCGAGAAATGCCTGATGGAGTCCACCGAAAATGATTTAAGCGCTGAGGACAATCGAAAGAGTTCCTTGCATTGTGAGACGGTCAATTCTCTCCCCTTTACATGGCGGACGTTGAGCCAATTGATATTGCAATATTTCGGGGGCATCTTGTTGAGAAGCTCGACGTGGCGAGGAGATGGTATGAAGTTTTTGAAAAGTTTGGGGGTATCATTACCCTCTTCATCGTCATAGTCTGTTAGTCGTAACCGCAGTGTATCGAGAACGGGCAGCTCTCCCGCACTTTTGAACATATCTACCGCAAAAGATAAGGGAATGTCGACTCGAAGAGACTTTGTTCGGCTAGAAATTTGGCCTAGCACTCGTAGTAAGCCAAAACAGGAGGGGAATCTGGACTCCTGATTCTTTCGTGCTCTCTCGAGGCCTGCTGTGTGCTCCAGGTTGGTGTCAGTTGTGTACACGTACACTTCAACCTGGAGGCCACCAGATCGTTGAATCCATTTCAAAAGCTCCTCGATGTCAACCAAGCTTTCCCTTCTATCGAGCGACATAAGGATTGTTGTCCACAATTGCGGAGTAGACCATGCGATCCGTCTCCAGAATCGGCATATTGTACCGAGTGTAAACATCCACATTATAGACCTTTTATTGACGACGTGCGGTATGTTCTGACCCGTCCCAAACTCGTCTTTATTTTTTGCGAACACGAATATTTTGGATATGATTTCTACGGGGAGTGTCCTGTTAATGATCCCATGATCCTGGTTCATATCTGATTTTAAGGATTGGTGTTCCATTATCATTTCTTTGAGCTTTTCTATTGTCCGTTTCATCCTCTTCTCCAAGTCTGCGACCTTTTTGCATGCCATGCATGGGCTTTCTGGTGTTGGGCATCTGATCGTCTGCGCCGTTGAATGATGAGCGTGATTGAGATGAGGTAAACGTAGTACGATTTCTTCTTCGTTACACTCTGTACAAGGCATTTTTTTTCTGCGACGGAGGATTCGTAGGAGGTTGCGTACACACTAGACGAAGAAGGAAGTGGGGGCCTGTTGCCTCGTGGGCCCTTAAGGCCTTAGGTGTGATCAAATTCTATAAACATAATTAATTCTATACTTATAGGGCTTTGTTTATTTTTCGTTCAAGTTATAAATCATGCTGGTCTATAGGCAGGCAATACATAAGTAGCATGTAAAGACATCCGTGAAGAATATTATCAAAGAACGTAAAACTATTCAGTAAAGAAGTGTCATACGGTCTCTGTCTCGTTTCCTCAACTCCGACAAGAATCCTCCTACAGTACACGTACACGGATCAATCAATCGATCCAAGTAGGAGAAACATCGTTTCTTAAGCCTGCCCTGGGTTTATACAGCTTTCCATGACTCTCTTTATGCCCATTATCTATCCTCAACTGAACCGTTCGGTGTATCTTCACACCTTGGGCCTTTTGCTGCGGAATGAGTCGACCACGCTTGCGGTTGATCCTGAAATGCACGCAGTAAATCAGATTATATAAATCCCTGAATGTCAAGGAAAATTCGGACGTACGAGAATTTTCGGGTCCATGAGTCTTCGTCATCCTTCGCAGGACATCGTATCCTGTGAGGTATGAGCTCAAGTAACCACCACCACAGCGAGTTTTTCAAGCAAAGCATGTCGTTCTTTGGGGAAAGCGCATCGGCCAAGTCTTCTTCTTCCTCACTGATAAAGTCGGTATTGTCCTCTAACGCACCGTTAATGATTCTCCGCTTGTCTTTGGGTTTTCCAACGGAGAATTGGGATATTGGCTCAGGTCGGTCCTTCACATCTGGATATAGTGTGGTATGATCCAATCCGACGTTCCTGAACGAGTCCTTGCGGAAGAGGATCCCGGTCTTGGCTATGAAACATTGTCTGATCATCCACCGAAGGGATATCCTTGCAAGACTGTTGCGCGTATCGTTGGTCACCGAGCCTCCGCCGACGTCTGTTGAAACATTAGTGAGTTGGCATCATGCAAATGGTAAAATGTCAGGCAGAGAGAACCCACCGGAGTGACATCCAGCAAACCAGACTTCTTCAAGATCAACTAATGCACGATTATACGTGAATTCGTCATCTTGAGGCTCCTCTATCTCGACATCTTTTTCGTTATCCTCTTTAACGACCACTTGATGTTCTGGTTTTTGTACCACCCTCTCACCCCAACTTAGGCCCTCTCGGATTTCTTCCGACGTTGGCATGGTGAAGAACGTAGGCTCAAAACGAACGCGTCGTTCGTCCAAAGCCAGAGCATGACGAACAAAGTTGACGTGAGTACTCAAAGCTTGGAAATATTTTGGGATAAAACCAATGGATCCTACTGTGTCCCTGATCTGTTTTCAGCTCCTTGAAGCCGAGGATGGAGTATAAATGGCATACCAAAGTCCAATGAAATCAATATGCACGTCGATCGAAAAGGCCTTCTTGAATTCTTGACTTTGTAGCCAGCCTTCATCGTCTTCTCGAGAGAACATTCGATAGGCGAATGGGATTTGCTCGTGATTATCTCTCGGTAGTAGGCCAATCTGGTAAATATTGAATTGGGCCCCGACATACTTTCAGCGAGATTCAATACTGACCTTTGACAACCTGATTCGAGTACATTAGAGAAGAAATGGATCACAGGTATGAGAAGGAAAGCTTACATAGCGGCAAGTACTCTGACTGTGTCTAAAAACAAAATTCAGTACGAAAGTGGGTTATATCATGAACATTCTTACAAGCACCGCGAGAAAATCCTGAAGAAGGACGTGCCAGGGTCAGCCGTTGAATTCGAAAATTGTGGGCAAACAAAGAGCTCACCAAAAAGTGCGATCTTATCGCCAATTCGGTCTAACGAATATGTTAGTTTCTATCAAGAACGCCAGAGATATGCTAAGGTTTTCGCACAATTTTGCATCAAGAATGTGTATCCTCCTACGCGAATTTGTTTATCGATAAATTGAACGCCATACATAACGCGCACGCCAGGTGGCTGGGCAGAATCGCTTACCCATGACATGGTTGTCCAGATGTACGCCCAGCATAGCATCTTGAACCTTGTACCACTTCTCCTTCAGAGGCCCACGGACGTGTGCCATAGTGTAAGTCCCAATCCCGGCCTAGAATAATATGATAATCAAGTTGTAGTCCTCCTAGAAATATATCTGAGCGCGTACCTGGTAATATACCATCTGTTGCTCAGGATCATCCTTTCGCAACATCCTAAAGAAGTTGACAACATTCGAGTTCTGTGAATGCCCCGTTAAATAAGCTAATATTTATCAGAGAACAACCGTGGACCTACATCTTCGTCAAATTCGTCACCTGCCAAAAATGTTTGACTGTAAGAGAAAGGGACTGAAAAGTTGTAGGTAATTATACAACTCACGAGTTCCATCAAAGCATAACACAAGCGTGCGTCGCTTGTGTGAAGGTGGAATAGTCTCTTCAATAAATACTGAACGCGATGACGCTTTCGAATCGGCGAGTTTTGGATGATTGGCAGCGTCATTGTGTCGAGTGTTGCTCGCCGTGGACGGAGTCATAGGCAGAGAATCATTGGTACCTAGAGTTTTAATGTCGAGAGACATTTCGAGATAGGTGTTGGAGAAAGACAGAAAATTCCTGTCCAACGACGCATCCTATGATCTTTAAATTATGCGCAATTGAGGAACGAGCGAACAGCCGATGAGCATGAGTTAGCCTCAAGGTTAACGTTCGCGTGCGGAACGACCTTCATATCCACGGAAGAAAGACACGATATTCACAAGAAGCAGGGTGGAAAGAATTAGTGTGATTTGGCTGCATCTTTTCCATGCACACCCAGGCGATGGCAGGGTCCATTACCAGCGCAGCGAGCAATACAATGAGTTCCCGGCATCGTGAAAATAGGACCGGAGATGAAAGGACACGGGCTCGTGAATTCGCTTATAGACTAAGATATCGTGACTAAACGTTCAAATTTCAAAGTTTGTCGGCTCACTAACTCTGACGGGAGTAAGCACTGTATATAAAAATATCAGACGGCTGGGATGTACATACGTGTGCACTAAAGTACTTCAAACTGATCGTTGCGTACATTGCTGCAAACCATGTGGTCGTATTTATGTAGTATATCGCCTTGAAACGCAACGGGTAAGGTAAAGTTGAAGTCAAGTTGAAGTTGACGCGTTGACGGTTGGTTGGCGGACCGCGGTTCAACTTGAAGGAGTCACACTCAGTTCACGTGGGAGTATCCGTTTAGGTATAATCTTATCTTATCTTGTAGGCTTCGGTCCGTCGGCCCATTGAGAAGGTCACGTGTAGCCTCGCTGTCACTAATTGTTGGACAGAAATTGATTTCAAGGAAAAACGTTCGTTGATTGCTTTCCCCCCGCACAACAACGTCGCGCTCGTTGACGTGGCTGCTTTCCTCAACACTGCGGACGACCTGCTCATAATAACTCCCGCTGCTGCTGCCGGTGTTGACGCCTTGTAACGATATAAAATCGAAGACCCTTCAGGAATTTTGGAAAGCTGAAATTCCGGGGATAATAATTGGAGTCGATATAGATTAGGTGCGTCATGGAGCTACTGAATATTATGAGGAGTTCACCAATAACGTTTTGGTTTTCTGTGATAGATTTAGTGTTTTACTTACATTACTATCATTGCTCAACGACGACGAGATGGGATACCTTCCACAACACTCGTTAGAAAATCTGAAAAAGTACTCGTACAAAGGGGTAGACAAGTACGTTTTGTTCATAATTTGAAACGAAACCAGATGATATTGAAAACCTGACCATTTCGTAGATCCCTGCTGTCGCGATATGTTTTGAACCCGTTCTGGACGTGGTTTGTCACTCTGTGGCCTGTATCGGTCGCGCCTAACACTGTGAGTTTCACCCTTTTCTGCATACCTTGCATTTGGGCTCATTGAGGAGGTTTTAATTCTGGATAGATCACTTTGACGGGCTTGAGCATCGTCTTCTTTAATTTCTTCACCCTCATCTATTACGACCCCTTGTATCTAACGGAACGAGACGGAGTGGATGTGGGTCCACCGCAATGGGTATACTATACGTGGGGTATTGGGCTGTTTGCCTACCAGAGTCTGGATGCTATCGATGGGTATGTTTCGCTTCCTCGGGCTTCTGGCGCGAAACGAGGTGCTGACTGTATATTTCATGCAGCAAACAAGCGAGAAGAACGGGTATGGCAGGGCCTTTAGGCGAGATGTTCGATCATGGTATGTTTGACGTGCTTCTTCCTCACCTTTTCTCGTGTTAATAGTCCTGCTTCCTTTGCGACAGGATGTGATGCTCTCAATACTACTGTGCGCCTATGACCCTTCATCTAGATCAAAGATACAACCTTGCTGATCATGTCTCATCACAGCTTGAAGTAGTTCTTGCATCTCGCGCCCTTGGTTTGGGACGATCATGGTGGACAGTCGCTTCACAGATTGCAACGTTGGCAAATTTCTATTTGACTACGTGGGAGGAATATCATACCGGTTCGTTCACGTTTTGAAATATTATCCTTGTGTTTGCATTTTCTTCGGAATTTGGCTGCTCTGCATATCCCCAAGGATGCTGGAGGCCTTAAAAGCACTTTTGTTTTTTTCGTCATTCTTTCGCTTTGATAAGAGCTCGGTCTTCCTGCTAGCGTGCTATTGTTGTTTTATTTTATTGTTATTCCCGCGTTTTCTCCCCTCACAAATCTACGATTCATAGTACTAATATTTTTCCCCTGCAGGCCAACTCTACCTAGGTTATTTCTCAGGCCCCGTTGAGGGAATTATCATGATTGTTTGCATTTACCTTATCACTGGCTACTTCGGTTCGTTCCTCTTGGTATCTAGTGCAATAGCCAGCCCTAATGCTTTATTACGTTTACAGGTACTGGCTTCTGGGAACAGCGCATCTGGACATTTACTGGCCTGTCTCGCGTCCCTCTCATCAGCAAGCTTCCCAATCTCCCTCTTAACGAGACTTTCATGGTATTCGGTGCATTCGGATTAGCGTTCAACATCATCACCAGCTACACGAACGTCCGCCGAGCCGCTAAAGCCCTGAAAAAGTCCTCTGGTGGACGCGAGAAATTCCATACTCCACCGCTCCTCCTCCTTCTCCCATTTTTGTTTACTGCTGTCCTGCAAATCGCATGGCTCTCGCACCCGAAGTACAACAACTCGTACATCATCGATTCGGCTGTGTTTGTGCCCTTCTTGTGCGCTTGGGGTCTCCAGTTCGCACATATGGTTGGAAGGATGATTTTGGCCCACGTTACGGGCGGTCGTGAGGAGGGCAGGTTCCCACTCTGGGATTGGGTTTGGATTTGGAGTTTAGTTGGAGCCGCTGATGCGAACTTACCACTTATTGGAATGTATGTCATATTCCTCGTTTTTCATTCTTTCCTTTCCTTTTTATTTTATTTTAATTTTTAACGAATGATCCTTATGTTTACCTTTTCGTGCTGTTAGGTCCCCTCTTATCCAACGCTCTCAAAAGCATACGTCGTACTTCGTGTGGCTTACACTGCTCGTGTCGTTCCTTGCATATGCGAGGTTCGTGACACTTGTCATTCGGGACATCACGAATTACCTTGGGATTGCCTGCTTTACGGTCCGGAAAAAGGACGAGAAGGGTATATGGCAGGATGCTAGACCTACCCAGAAGACCAAGTAAGCAGTAAGCAGCTGCGTTGGCGACGAAGTGTCTCTTGGTATGGAGTGGGATATGTAGCTGGTGCTCGAGGGGAAGAGGATGCTTTCGGAGCGGGAGTGGAATCGTGATGGGCAGTGGTGGTGGTAATGGGACGCATGTGTTGTGAAGGAAGAAAAGCGGACTGTTTTGCCAGTTGGTTTTTTAAAGATGCTCTAACCATGGTTCGCGGTTTGGGCGACGACCATTAGTGGTTGGTTGACCATGCCCGAGGTACAGACGACGAACCACAGTCCTGGTCCTGGTCCATCTGTCCTCTGCATGATCCGAAAAACTCGCTGAGGCTGGTGGGTCTTTGGCCTTGCTTGACCTCCTGGATTTTTTGGGCGGGGTGTATGCTGTGGTGTGTTTTTGGGAGGCGATGAGCGCCTGGTTATGTGATCCTATGCCCGCAGAACGAAGGTTCTGTCGGCTAGGAACGACCCATGTACGATGGATGTTTCTTCTGATACAAATACTTACGAGTTTACTTGCTCATGAATGAATTATATACTCATGAATTAATGTCGAATGTTTTTGATGACAATCATTTCCGTATCTGATTTTTTAGCAAATCTATTTTCTTTTTGACATCGCAAATTACTTTTAAGTAACATATTGAGCAGTCATTGATTTGCGTATTTTTCTTCGTCCTTCAAAGAACGACGGCTTGGGTTATAAATTGTACAAATATCCTCGTCTGTAGGCTGTTCCTCCAATATTATCGTTCGTAATGGACGAAGTGCTAAGGTACCAATTTCTGCCAGTGTGCCGAATGCTTTGGGAACCAAACTCCATAATGAGGTAGAAGTGAAAGGCCATTTTGGATCATATTGCAGTGTTTCTAAACAGGGTAGCAACTGTGAATTTGGGTCTTGGGTAGGAGATAGGTCTGTTGTTTCGGATAAGCGTCGAAGGAGTTTGCGTATGAAGAGGGTATCAATGCCTTCGTTCTTTGAGTATACATCCTCCGAATCCCATATAAAGGCAGCGATACGAAGATGCTTCAGTGTACGAAGTTGATCCAGATGCGGGATGAGGTTTTCAAAAGTGCTTTCTTGGTCGGCAAAGTCGTTAATGGGGATTTCCAAATATTCCAATGGCGGAGACGATCGTTGAAGGAATTGTGTCAATGCTTCTTCTTCCGACTCATACATTGCACAATTTTTATCGACGGAGAGACTCTTGAGTTTGGGAAGAGAGAGGAATTTGAGACATTCGACGCTATTGGCTGGGCATTCCTCGAAAGATAGATGTTCCAAATCGTGAATAAAATATGTTGGTGTCGAAACAACTTCGTCAATCTCGCAACAAGATATGATTCTAAAGTTTCTCAGCTGAGGGGATCCTTGTATAATTTGCAAACAGTTTTCAGTGCTGGTGTTTGTTACCTTGACAGATGTCAAAGTTTCCCATAGGAAATTGTAACTTTCTAGGCTGAACGGCGCTCCTCCAAAGACATTGATCCTCCATTCTATATCAATCGACTGGGCGGCGGGCGGAGAGAGCCACAATCGACTACCATCATCATCTTCTTGATTGTTGTCTTCTAGCAAGTTGAGTTTGAAAACGTGGACACCGCTGGAATTAAACCATTGACCACTATAGGATTTAGCGAAGAGAGAGTGCACGAAGTTGATATCCATGGAAATCGATATATTACGCCATCTGTGTGATGATTGATGGATAATTTCTGAAAGTTGATAAACTGCCTTGAGCGTATGTGGTTCAAAGCTCCCCAAATCCCTCTGCAGGCTGGACTTTAAATGCACCGACAGGGATGAAAAGGTCGGCCCAAAATTGAGGATCGGATTTGAATATATTAGACCAGGTCCGGCATACTGAGCTCAAGTGGAGCGCAGAGACTACGGCCCTTCGCCAATAGACTTCGTCAATGTACGCCATGAAAATGATGGACCTCACCGGCACCTCTGGAGGCATCTTTCGTATCACACTGGTATGTGATATACTGACTTTACTTTTCTCCCCATCGAATCGTTTGATGAGAGTCTCGAGTTTGGTCCTGGTGTCCTGAAACTTGATTTCCAAGGATGATATCGCCCTGCAAAGGCTGGAGGGAAGTTCGTCCAGTTGTGACGTGACGGGGAGCATGGCACTGTAAAGTTAAGGACACCGCGGTAGTGGGTTTTCTCCATCAGGTTTTCCCCCGATCGTCCGAAAAGTGGCAAATATGCGTCTCAAGAGCTCTAGAGACGGTGCAAACCATAAATTCCACCTGGGGGTTGGAAACAATTGTCGGAAATTTAAAGTATTCTATTTATGGTAAAGAAGAATGCCGGCCAAACAGCTTTGTAAATTCGTCATTTTTGGGACTATTTGCAATCGCCTTGAAGAAAGATTGAAGACATGTGCTCTTGCCGATGAAATATTTATCTAGTTAAGAAGATCCTTACTCAATGACACGAATATTTATTTTTTATACCAAATTGTGCGCTCTAATAAGCTATGTGATTAATTTGGAGTCTTCAAACCAACTCCAAACCATAACTTCGAGAACGAACAGGGAATGACATTGGGCTCAGTAGTAGACTAGAGAAACGATTAGCCAAGCAACTACATTATACCAAGCCAAATAATTTTATAGCACGTACAAAATATATCGAACATCGGTCAACCGGTCACAACTGTATCAACATTGTTGGTCCTTTTGATCCGTGGGGATGCGAGACGCTCCGGCCTATGACTAGCGCTGGTCAAAGAATCAGTCATCGTGATCCCGTACAATTCCATGAATATTTTGTTCATGTCTTCTCTATTGTCAGTATACTGTATATCAACACCGGATGCGCGAAGATCGATGATTTGAGAAAGAACATCGCGTGGGATCGGTTTACAATGAAGCAGCATAGGCGCATGATTGACTATTATGGTCTTTAATGGGCGTCGGTTGGCTCTATTGGCGAGGGCGTTTCCACATACCACGGAAAAAATGTCCCAAGGAAACGGTGTATTAGTGGTATACTCGAAAAGTTCGAGCGCAGGAAGGCTTGAATTTCCTTCGGATCGCGTTTCTAGGGCCCAAATCACTGTATCCTCCGTCTCTCGGCGAAGAACCTCGCACCCACGGGAAGTTTGCGTCAGATGTAAGTTTTTTAGCTCTGAAAGACCAGCGAGTAAGTGGAGAAGGCTCTCAAAGATAAAGTCCACGTTGACAAGTTTTAGCGTTACTAAAGTCGCTGCGCAGTGATTGAGAATGAAGCCCACGAAAAGGACACGATCAGTGGTCTCCGTCTGACAATCATAAATGAGACTCTTCAGCGCAGGAAATGCCATGCTTGACAGGAAGTGGCCCTGACGGAGTGAAATCGTATTTGCGGTATATTCCAAATGTTGTAGGTGATGGTGAATATACACTGGGGTGTTCATTGCGGATAAATAACGCCAATGAGGAGCGCTCGGGTGGGGTCGAATGCCGTCTAACTTGCATGACTCGAGACGAGTGGCGAATTTTACGAGTTCAAGACAGTCACACTCGTCAAGATGGGCAGCATCGATATGAGTGACTTTTGACCAGATTATATTGAGTTGTTTGGGAAGAATTTTGGATACGTGGATGTGCGTTGGAATTGGCAAAGGACAGTCACGGTGGAACAGTTCGAACGGCGCCTTCGCAGCCTTGCGATCCGTCGCTTCAAGTCGAAATGAACGGATGTTTGATATATCCTTTACTTGTGTGAACAAGTATCGCATGGGCGAAATGGGGCATTCGAAGATCAATATGAGACCATCGGGACGACGTGACTGCGGCCACATCCAGCATAGCGGCAAGATGAGAGTTTGGTTTGGGTCCTTGACGTTCCTTATCTATCCAGGAGGATATTTGGGCGTCAGGATATGAGTATGAAGTGAAGATTTTTATGCGAAGAGGTAGTGCTTTAGATTGCACAATCCACTCCTGGATAAGCTGGAGATGATGATGAAGCTGGGATCTGTGAACCGGAATGAATATGGTGCTCCAGAGCTCTGATGATGACCATGCAATGTGGCGCCAAGTTTGGCATATCGATCCGAGAATCAATGGGACGGAGAAAACTTGAACAGAGGTGGTCTCCTCTTTTTCGATTAGAATTGCAAAGGAGAATATTGAGGAAACGACTTCAGGGGGCAGCTTCACAATAATTGGCGAATGTGAAGAGTTTAGTTGCGCCCTTAGTTTCTGCTGGCATTCAAGTAACCCATCCATCGAGTCTTGATCGGCCAGTATAATTTCCAGCTCCATTTCCATAAGTTTCCTGCACCCGGGACATCTTGAGCTAATCGGATTAGATCTACCAGGATTTGAATTTGAAACCAAAGGACATGACGGGGGTATGGCCAACTCTCCGATGAGTCCCATATATCAAATATGTGTACTAAAATGGACCTGTATAAAAGCTTGAGCGTCGCGTATTGGAGGAGAAGAGAATCAAACTCAAAATATGTCGCCAACGCGTGGTGGTTGAATGTATATATGAAAATACCATGGCCAACGGCAACAAATTGATGGGTTGCCGTCATAAATTCTCGTGGCACGTTCGTCCATATTTTTAGTGTTCTTCGGGGTTCGGACACGTTCGTCCAACCAGTTCGTCCGTAAGGACTCGGAGAGAATTGAATTGAGACTGAAAGCGAGGACTGCTTATTTAAATAAATTTTGGTCATATGGTATGGCAGAAGTTGGAATACCTCCTGTTGCTAATTTGGCGTTTCGATTTTTTCAAGATTCAAACAATGTATCGCGAAGTATACGACATGAAGTTAGAATATAAGAATATGAGGGGTAATAAATATCTGGATGCCTGAATTTTGTCTGAATTCTGACCTTTTTCACGACTGCATATTCAAAAACCTTTCTTCATAAATTATAATGAATTTTATACGGTAAGGTTGAGTATAGCATTAGATGCGAGAAGCATACCTGTGTTTTAACTTTTCGACAATGTCATCATTGTTGTGTACGCTGCTCTTGAGACTGTGTCTGTGCTGCGAAACTCGATATGTCCTTGTTACGCATGGAGCCAAAGTCGATCCCAAGGTTTCGCAAGCGAATTAAAACAGAGAGGATAGGTGCAGGCGGAGCGGCAACCTCTGTGGAAATAAAAGCCTTGAGTGGGCGCCTATGCATCGGGCCATCGTTACGGGAAAGTGTGGCTAAGAATAGCCTTATGATTGAATTCCACGAGATCCAGGGTGTATTCATGGCGTCACCCTCTCTGGTGTATGTGAGTGTTTCCAGCTTCGGAAGGATTTGAGACCACGACGTGTTATTTGAGGTAGAGTCAATTAAGCGCTCCAGGACGTGTTTACTTAGGCATGGACCTACATCGCCTGGGTTGAGCCGGAAATGAAGGACCAGCTTTGTGACAGACGGCATTAGGTTTAAAACAAATTTGAGGTTTTCTGCCTTGACGGTGTGGCAGTGCAACCGGTCTGATTAGATTAGATCGTGTACAGACTCTATGTGACCCCGACGCGTACATAGTGGAATCCATTCCATCCTTTGCCATTACTGCCATCGTGCGAGGCTGCTCGACGCGCTTCCGAGCCCAGCTACGCCATACAGCTGCATACTGGACTGCTCCAACGGCAATGTCACGATTATTTGCTTCACCACACAAAAGGTTGAGTGATTTCAAAGGTGCCGAGGATCTGGTAATAAACGCTTGTAACGTGTCCTTATCAAAATCGTGCGATATGTCGAGGACCAGAGTTTTCAAGCGTGGGAGAGAAAGAGAGGATAAAACAATATCTATCAAGTGCGGAGCGCGACTTTTTGTGAGTTGAAGATGCTCCAAGTTATGATGAACAGTTGGTGGGAGATAGAGAATAGCTTCATCTTCGTTTGGATCAGCTATGCGGAAAAAGGCAGCCACATTGAAGTACCGAAGCATGGGCATTGATCGAATCATCTTGATGCATTGAGCTGGAGTAACAACGGCAAAGACTTTGGTGAGAGTGTCACATCGAATGTTGAATAGGCGGAGTATATCATTGCTGAGCACAAAGGTTCTAACCTGTAGTGAGAGAGGGGAAGGTTGTTCTTTCCATAGTGAGGGACCTGAGAGAGAATTTCCCGCATATGTTATGGCCTGAATATTTGAGACGCCTTGTGTAGCTGTGCAAAGACGTCGAGCTAGCCACACGGGGACATAGAAAGATACACTACGCCATCTACCAGAAGTTTTCCCAATTATGTCTATAAAACGACAATTTTCGTCAATAACACCGTATCCTTCCATCCAACTCCCAACAAAATTCAAGTCGAGAGGAAGGGTCCCAGATCTAGATATCCAATCTTTGATCACTGGGTGAGAGGTTGGCGAGGCAATGAAGCGAGCAGAAATGGAGAGAGTAGTCCAAATTCGTGGAGTATTGCGTATAATATCGCGCCAAGTCGAGCATACAGCGCTGAGACGAGCAGCAGCGGCTATCGAGGCAGCTGGCTTCTCCACTGTGACGTACAGCTGGAATATGTTGCCCATGATCTCTGGGGGCACCTTTTGGATGATATGATTTGTATGACGGAAGTAGATATTTTTCTTCGCCTGTTCAAACTCGTAAATAGTCGCCATTAGCTTCTGTACAATATCGTCAATCTGTGATTGTAACGACTTTATCGTCTGACATGGGTCGCAAGGTCCTCCGTCGAGGCATGTTATCGAACAAGGTGGAGTGAAGTGCAAGGCACTTTCGTAATGCATGATGTAGGGCTTCTTCCTGTCACAATTGGCGAGAAAAATTACTGGCAGGAAGTTGGGGAGAACTTACTAGGATAATTACAGCTGGTGGCTGGTTCACTTGGGTTCACCTGGGTCCGGCTGGAAAAAGCATCGAGCGAACGCGTTAGATTCTATCCAAATTGCTCATCAAAAGGACAAAATTGAGCCGTTTTTTCCTCTCCATCCTCGTCTGTGAGAGCTGTGACGTTGGTCATAGATATGTGCTGAGTGACTCCGATGAATTCGTGTAGAATATATACATATAACGAGGACTTGTTTCATGACTCGTCATAGTATATGACGCGGCATGTCCCCATCAGTGTCGCGTGAATAGAACAAATTATTGGAATGGTGATCTCTCGTGGATTTGCAGGATCAAGGAAGGTATATATTTCGTTTATGGCCTAGGTCAGTAATCGAACATGAAGTTATGAGCGAAATTGATCTATGAATCTATTTATGTCGATTCTTGACCTTTTGCGTATCCTGCAGGATATTCAAAGCATCGTATAGAATCCACACTGCCCCGCCAATAGGATCCTTGCGCTTCTGGGTATGGACAGACCTATCGAAGTCGTGTATCAAGAGTGCGTTGAAGGTCTGTTGGTTGAGGTTTAATTCGCATATTTGGCCGCCTTATGTTGTCTTGTTCAACTCACCTTTGGATAGGATTAAAAGACACATCCAATATAATTGGTGTTCAAATAGTACATATTCAAGTACCATCTCGATTCTCTCCGGATTATTTGACTCAATGTCATGTCGAAGAGAGCTAAATGAATCAGCGTCCTCCTCTGACAGTTTGCATTCAGGTTCAGGAAAGGCATCGTCCGTGACTCTGGAAGTCCTTCTCTTTCCAGACGAGGGAATCGCAGAGGAGCTATTGTAGAGGGATACCAACATTGGGCATTATTGTCTGAGTCAGCCACTGTGAATAACCACAAAGAATATACATACTAGCTCCGCCGTCTTCTTCAGAGATAACAGGCGCGTCTATTATATCCACTGACCGAGTGATATATCTTCTAATCTTTCATTCAACTTGATAGTATGGACTATTTTCTCAACATTCTCCTTATTAGATGCCAATAACACGACATACCTCTTCATATAAATAAAGTGGCTAGTAAACTCATACGCCGTCTTCGGAAGAAAGTAGGAACGCGGTGCATCTCAAAAAGTCTCTCGCTTGATGTATCGCCGATATATTTCAGCGCGGCTAGCATCTGATAAGCTTTGGAGAAGCTGAATCAGTATAGGCGGCCGCCGTTAGTCGCCGCATCAATAAAGCTAAAATAACCACCACATCTGTACACGCGTACATCTACTGAGGCTTGTAAAAGACACGGACGATTAGTGTTTGAGAATATGAGAGGGGCCAAGTCGGAGGTCATAGTATGTAGTAAGACAAACTTCGTTGCCCAACGCCGAGTCGCCGACCAATGCGAAATTCAAATGACTGGTATAACACGTGACTGTGTGCCACCGGGCCTCTAGTCATCCCACAGTCAACCCACTGTGGGCTCTTTGCCAGTGCTCGAGTGACGGGCATCGAAGTTAAAGTTTTGGATAGGCCGGCAGATACGTAGTATTTGTCTGGTCTGGTGATCTGCTAAATTTCTTCTTCCGTAATTTTCTTGCTCTTGAACCTCACCAAAAGACAGAATGTTCCTGCGGTCCTAGTACCACCATCGTGCGAGCCAGTTGGACGTGTTTCGGAGCCCAGCTAGTACCTCAGTTATCTGATTGCGGATAAGTTCTTGACTCAAGACTGCTACAACATATAGGATTAACGGCGCTTGATTGCCACACACACCCTTGTCTCAACCATGCACACATTAAATCATTGAAGAAGCCATCTACCGTTTACCGAGGCTTTGCCGACAAGAATGTCATGTTATCGTCCTTATTACTTACTACTTGTGGTTGATGCTATCATCGACTCTCGCCGGTACCGGTTACCGTTAACATTAAACCCGATTTTTAATAAAATCCATGCATCGTGGTATTTGTGATCTCCTCGGTGATGGTCTGTCGAGGGAAAATGATTGACGCCATTACGGCACCGAAGAACGGCGGAATTATATTTAGCACATCGATCCGCTTTGTATCTCCTTCGTATAGGGGTACTTAACTCATATACGCTTACCATCCACTTTTCTCCCCATTCTTTGATAGCTATGAAAGCCACGCTAGGCCTTCCTCGTTCGAATATAGTTGATATATATATAATTCAAAACGGTATCGTCCATTGTCCGTGTCAAATAACACCAAAGATAGTAATCTGTTTACAGAAAGGAGACCTGACGGTTGAAAGCGGCTGGTAGTTGGTTTCCAGATTCAGTAAACCTTTCCCCCTAATCATTTTTTAGTCTACCACACGTCAAATAATCAGGTTTATATCATCAGACTGATGATTGTCACGTCGTATTTAGCGCCGCCTTTTGTTCTTTCTTCCTTCTGCCATGCATTCGCCCTGCCAGACGAGCTGAAGTATGGGCATACATATGTCTGCTTCTGGAGTAGTTTGTGCTTACAACGTAGTGACATACCCGTACTGGGTGAAGAAGTGTTTGTATTCCTGTGTTCTCATTTTCTCTCTCGTTTAATCATAAATATAGGGAGAATTGACGTTGATGAATAAAGCAGGCATTCGGCAGTGCAAATTACAACGTTGCGTACTAGTACACTCCGCGCACCTACCGTGAGTGAACTCGTCGGACTGTCCGGTCGAGCTCGTAATGAATGGTAAAAGTCGACCAATTAACCATTTGATTGGGCTCCTACGTTACATGTTACACAGATATTATATCGCGAATCATAATGGATATGGCATGATACATGGTGGCATATAGTTCAATCGCAAGTGAAGAGCTTCTGCGACGTGATGATGTAGTATCACGAACGTAAGTACAACGACCAGACGTTCAATAGCGGCGCTTAAGGGAAGTGACTCAAAACTTCTATGTGAAAGAGAAGGATTTCCGGCCACAAGTCTTCGATCGGAACGCCTTCAGACTGTTCTCCCAGCAAGAAAAGACTCGAGATACGCTATATTGACCGTCGGTCAATAATGCAGAGAGTGTATATAGCTGTTGTCCGAGTCCTTCGAAAGAAACTCAAATATAAACTTGGTAAAGATGGAAGATCACAATCACCTTGTATGAACTGAGGGGTTACGCTAGTCCAGAAGTCAACTGATTGATAGCATACGCCAAAGAAGTTCTCTTTATGATTATGATAGAACCCTGCTCTTACTGTATGCTCGATTCGTATGGTCATCCGATAGGTTGAACAAGGACTAGAGGTATCGGTGAGGCCTTGAGGTTCAATTGTCAAACAGCTATCACATATTTAGCAGCTTCAAATTTACAATCTAAAGTACATTAGAAGATAAACGGTATTCTAGCTGATACTACGAGCCGTGTGGCGTGTTTAGGCGCTATAACAAATGAAGAGTATCGTGGGAATCTGCATCACAGCTTTTAGACACATGTACAGCCTGGAAGCAACCAGGTTGGATTGCAGATACGAAGTCCCATTTATTGTAGCCCGCAAAAATTTTCTAGTTATTCCATTATCGCGATATGGTCTATACACCCTCCTGTAATATAGATCTATCTGAAGATAGGAGTCTCGCGACGTACGACTCTATTATCATCACTGCTAGATCAAGTCATAAATACTGATATGAAACCTTATCTCAAGGTCCGAACAGCAGTCGATAGAGATCATACCCGTGCCCATGCGTCTCGATCCAAATATGCTGACCGGCGCATTCGGGATTTGCGTTCAGTAGCAATCGTAGTAGATTTCATCTATAATTTAGTATAAAAGGGAGAGCATCGAGTAGGTGAAGAAAACAGGCTCACTATACACTCAAGTCCTCTAAGTAAGCTATGTCAGGCTTATCCACCTGTACTATCGAATCTCACAGCGTTTCTGTTCTTGTGAACAGCTGCTATCTCCCAACCGGCCTTTTTTAATCAAGGTATATCACAGATATAATCGCCAATTTTGTTGTAATTTCTAATGCGTTATCGTTTAGTGCTCGACGATGTTTATCCAGCAAGCGCGTTTATATTTGGCGCTCGCCATCAGCGCTGCAGCTTGTGTTTCTGCCATACCCGCAGATACTTCCAATACCGCCTCCGCGATGTACGCAAATGTGGCCACGCACACTCTCCAGATTAAGGACGAGCAATACGGCATTCGAAATGTCAGCTACTTCGTCACCGATGATGGCAATGTCGTGTTCGACGGCGATAACGTCTACCCAGGAGGGATCGATAACCTCCTCGCGCACGCATACACCGGCGAAGAGGATGAGTCTGTCATCGACCCTCGAGCTTTTTCTGAATTTCGTGGCACCAACTCATGGCCAAACGCTACTGTCACTTACAAGTTCTACAGCGACGCTACGCAAACTCAGATCGGGACTCTCGTCACCAACGCTTTGAACGCATGGAAAAATCAGGCTCCCTATCTCAACTTCGTTCGCCTTGCAAACTCAGCTACACCGATGGCAGGTGTTCTCACGATTACTGCAAACCCTTGTAATGGGTGTAACGCAAATGTGGGGTACTACGGCGGCCGGTATTCGCTTCAAATGAATCTACAACAAGGCTGCCCCGGTACTGGCGGTGTTTGTGGTCTTGCCGAGGCAACACACGAATTTGGTCACGTTTTGGGTTAGTTTTTCCGGCTTTCTTAATCATTCTCGGTGCAAAGCTAACATAATTTTACTTCTTTTCCCGTTCATTTCAGGCCTTCATCACGAGCACAAGAGA
This sequence comes from Agrocybe praecox, assembly GCA_964017145.1. NCBI lineage: Eukaryota > Fungi > Basidiomycota > Agaricomycetes > Agaricales > Agrocybaceae > Agrocybe > Agrocybe praecox. Next base: position 4,555,731 of record OZ024840.1, read on the forward strand.
CCCGACAGGGAGAACACTATTCACTACAACTGTCAGAACCTCGATCCACAGTGCAATAATATGCCTGCAGGCGCGACTTGCTGCGGGTCCTATCCTGCTGGGTGTTGCGGGCAGCAGCACAACTTCGATATCCAAGCCGGATTGGATGCCTCTGGACCATACGACATAAACTCCATAATGCAATACCGCGCCGACGCATTCGCTAAACCAGGAACACTTACGTTGACTTCAGCGGCTGCCGGCGTCGTTGTTCCAACAAGGAATATTCAGACGGTATCAGCCTTGGACGTCGGTCGCATCTGCAAGATCTACAACACCGTAAGCAACTGCTAGGTACTACGCGTTCAACATCAACTCGAATCATCTCATCCTCGGTGTCGCTTATCCAACTTCTTTCTCAACTTTACCCGAAGCTCAGAGCTCCAGTTTCAACTCTGCTTATAAATGTACGAAATACCAATCGCAAAAAATTCCGAGAAATAGATAAAAAAAGATTGTAGTTATATTGTCAATTTGAAATACCCAATGAAAATACTGTTGTACATATCTTTGACTGTCTGATCATGATCAAGTGTAGATAAGATAATTGAGGCCACGAGATATGTAAGCTTCGTGTGACATTACCGAATCGGTGTGTGCCAGCGTGGTTGGACTAGCACGTTTCTCTTGCCCTTCTCGTTCTGATACCCACCACTTCACTCTCGCCACTCATCATGGAGTGCAAAGATTGCGGAAGCTTCTTTCCAATATCCCCGTCATCGTTGGACTTCAGTTCGTCTTGCTCATCTCGGCATGGATCGTGCGAGGCCTGTGCCTCAGTGAACGCTATCAAATCCGAAATCGAGGAAACATTAGTGAGGCTGAATACGCTTATAGTTAGCTTGCAGAACGCCAAGATGAAGATGAATGATTGTCACAGCTCAATCATTCAAAAGCTACCCGCGGAAATTACGTCGACCATTTTCGAAATCTTTACGTCCAATTGCATCGACATGTCCGGTACCTCGGACCTACCCCAAAGCCTGGTTCTTCCGGTTCCGTTGAGGCTCAGTCAGGTCTGTAAAACATGGGGTCAGATAGCGAAATCAACCAGTCGTATTTGGTGCAATCTCTCAATCGATCTTGAGCTTGTATACGATACATTGGAGCTGGAATTCATTCGGGAGTGGATATATCGCAGCGGAAACTTTCCTCTCAACGTCTACTTCTATATCAAAGAGAAATTCTTCAATAGAAGCCCAGATACCTTCTCCTCCATCATCGATGTACTCGCGACAGCCTCGGCACGGTGGAAGAACCTGTCATTACGAATGCCTTACGCCTCACTATGCCATCTTTTTAGGAGAGCCGGCAAGCTCCCTTTCCTCGACGCTCTCGCAATGCATGATACATCCCCCTATATCTTCGACGAAGATGTGGTCCCGAGTAACCCCTTGTGGGAACAGGATAAACCCTCTCCCAGATCATTAGTCGTATCCTGCATCCACACGCAGGTCGTTAATCTCGAATGGAACAGAGTCACGAGCTTAACGGCCCAGGGAATTACCACATATCAATGTGTCCTTCTTATACGCTTTGCACGGTCGTTAGTCACATGCAAGTTCGAAAACATTCAGATAGACAGCGAAAATAATCCATTTAACTGGAACAATCCACCACTGGTTACACATCCGAATATCACGCATATATCATACAGCTCTGATATATGCAGCGACCTCTTCAACTCTGTTACTCTGCCAAGCTTGAAATCTTTTATTTATGAGGATTTGCAGGGCATCGATGACTGGGTCTCGTCACTCGGTGAATTCTTGATAAGATCAACGATATCATTGGAGAAGTTGGAGATGCGTAACATCTCGTTACATTTTTATGAAACTCTCCGTACAGTCTTTCGAGCCATCCCAACACTGCAACATCTTCGCCTGACATCGGATGTGGTTTATGATCATGACGATGTTGCACCAACACCGTTTTTTCAACATCTCGCGGAAGCTTTTACAGTCAACGCCGAGAACATCGAAGATGTCATTTTGCCCCACCTCACTACACTGGAACTCGAAGTTCAGCATCGAAACTTTCCTTGGATCCATATTCCCATGATTTTCGGGATTTCTGATAATTCTATAGACAATTCATCCTCGTATCGCCGACCATTATCAAAATTCAAGATAGTAGATGCGAGGGACCCAGAGAAAATGACCTCAGATGAGAAGCGCAACAGACTTATTCCTACGAGAACTCTCGCACAATTATTTCGAATTGGACGCACGCCGGGACCAAAAATTCTTTTCGAGGGCAAGGACGGAAAAAACCTATTGCTTGAATCAATTTTCGCTGCCGCAGCTAATGGTGGTTTTTCTTGGATCCCGTGATTAATTCTTTCGCGATTTCCGCCTGCTTAGGTAGCTACATGCATCATGTTTCCGCTACAAGACGCTATCAGTTATACTAGACTGACATGTGTATGGCCCTGATCTGCTTGCATAAATGAATAATACCCCGGACAAACCATCGTATACGACATTGATTATAGATCCAATTTATATATAATAAGCCACAACGAACACTACCTATCATCTTCCTTTCATAAATTAACCAAGACGTATCATACGATATCTTTGGTCGAGTAATCGGCGCCAGCAGTGCATGGCAGGTGCACTATTCGGCAAATCGGTGGTGGATGACGACGTCGTCAACAATGCCGACTCCGAATGCCACTGTCACGCACCAAGATCAACTGTTCGGGGGACAGTCCCGCGGATTTAAATCCCAGAAAGGAGGTGCCCTCAATAAACCACCTAATAAAGTCCAACTAATAGTAATATCGAATAGTGGCCGGCGCCAGCGATGGTGGTGAGTGGAGTGGGCCTGAGAATGAGACGGCTGAACGGAGCGGCATTAAGCGATGGCTGTGCCATGACATCATGTTCAAATGCCCGATATGGAAAATTAATGGGGCGTCGAACCATTCTGCCCGTCCTGTGTTTTCCGCAGTTCTTTACTCTTCTCTTCCAACTACGCCAGCAATCACCGTACTCACGACTGCGCACACGTTAAATACGATATTACGACTACACTAAAACGCTACGACGACCACGACTTTGATTGGAATTTACAGGTATGTGGCACTCGAGCTGGAATGATGACGCACTGAATCAAATCCGGATTGCTTATTACTTCGGTAATTTTATTTATCTTAGACCTATCCTCCTCCTCCGCACTTTCTCCTTTCACAAGACGTCTCAAATATCCTCCTAACTTCATTCTTGACGATCTTTTGAGCTCAACACAAACTACATACCGAACTTGGAGCATAGTTGGACGCTCACCTTGATCCGGATCCACGATATCGATCCAGCCAACTGTCGAAGGAAAGCACACGACATAAAACATTAGGTTATTTCGGAACGTTGAACATTGAACCCCGAAGCGGAAAGGATAAAACGGAGACAGGGCACAATTGTAAGACAATAATTTTATTACAAGAGCAGTGTTTGATCAGACTTTTTCCGTTTTTCTCTTTCTCTTTCCCCCTTCTTCCTCAACTTTACCCATACTCAACGACTTTGACTTGTCGTATTTTCAACAGACGAACCGAGCCTTCGACTAACAGCGATTTACTTAATTCATTCTCACCTACTCGACCAACCATGTCTTTCGCTACATTAGTTCGCCGGGGTCACCCCAGTACGTCTTTCAAGTTCACCGGTTTGAGTCGCTCGGATTCTGACTTATATCGATTCAGTCCTCTTTTCTCTACTTATCCTCTTTTCGATTATCGAGGTTCGTTTATCATTCGACTTTTTATCTTTACGGCCTGTGATTAACGTGTTTCCTTACGCACTCTAGATGTGTATAGCGGCGTGGCTAACGGCAAAATACAACTCTAGACACAACAACTTTAACTCTGCAGAGCGCACCCGCGTGCGCTACATCCTTTTCGCGTCCATATGGACCATCTTATTCGGGTTCTTCTACCTCTTCATGTTTTTGGTCGCGGCAGGAAGCGCAGTGAGCAGTATCGCGAGTCACTTTGTGTTGTACGTCCTTCGTTCAACTCTTTCGTTTGCCTTTCGTTCATCATTCATTTTCTAGCCTTGCGATTACTTGGATCATCTGGCTCGCAGCCGCAGCTGCTATCACTCAAACTCTCGGTGGATCGCTTAACTGCGCCACGAATAACGTATTCGTATACTGTGGTCAGCTGAATGCGTTGGAGGGCTTCGCTTGGTTAATCTGGTGCGTTTTCGACCTCTACACGTTCTATTCCTTATTCTCTTTTGCTGACTTGAATTCAGGGTATGGGTAACGATTCTCCTCGTGGTGATCCTTGTTCGTGGAATTTCATCTGCGAAGCAAGGAGATGGATACCGCGGGTCTTTGGTGGATGAGTAAACGTGTCTAGGACATCTTATGAGTCGTCTCACTCTGCAACTTCCTTCGTCATTTTATTCCAAAACCCCGATTCTCAAATCTCAAACTCGCCAAAGCACCAAAACCCCTTTCGAACCGTGTTGCTTGTTTGTACGCCATAATATCCTCCTCCCCTTCTCGCCTCCTTACTCGACAAGACACGAACGACTACGACTTACTTTTTGCTGAAATTTTTCGCGCTTCGAATCCCTTTTCGCCCTGCCCTCCGAGGCTTTGTTGTTCCTTTTTACTGTATCAATATTGGCACGTTGTTCGATGTTTCCTTACTCTTCGGACAATCCTTTTTCCTTGCTTGTATACACGCTTACGCTTCCTCTTCTTCTCACGCATTTACTTACTTGTTTCCGCTGTTGTTTTTTTCTGGAATGATTTACTCCCTACTTCGATTTTGTATGATTTACTACTACTAATTACATTTTCGTGCTTCACTTTTTCTGTCGTGTGTGTTCAAATAAGTAACTTGCTTTGCGTTTGATGTTAATCTGTTTGTTATTTCCCTCTCTTATTCTGGCCATAGTGAGTAAGAGTGCTCCTGTTCGAAGGGTGATAGTTTTTTGAGGTGTTTGAATTGAATCTTTGAAATATCCTACCTTGCGGTTTTGGCGTTGGAGCAGTCCAGTATGCAGCTGTGCGGCGTAGCTGGGCTCGGAAGCGCGTCGAGCAGCCTCGCACGATGGTGGTAGTAGGTAAAGGATTGAATGGATTCGGCTATGTACGCGTCAGGGTCACACAGAGTCTGTACACGATCTAATCTAATCGGCCTGGGGCAGATTGCACTGCCACAGCGTATTTACAGACGCGCAAGCGATCTATTTATAGACACGGTATTTGCACAGCCTTTGACTGATTCAACCCTTACTCAGGGCCCATGACCTTCGCCCAACACTGCCTAAAACACCCTACTTCCTTTCGCATTGAGCGCTTGAGCTCATCTGTTCGGTTTCAAAAACATTGATAACGTCATGGCGCATGATAGGAGTTCTCCTCCAGTATGCTCACTGGTGCTCAACGGCTACCTTATGCTCACATTACGCACAGGTTGCCCCTGCAAAAAGACGCAGAAGCCTTTCACCAGCAAGCGACGTACGAGTTCTCAGAGTAGGTTGATTTTTAAAGAAAGACGTTGATTTTAAGCGATCTTACGGGGGTTTTCAAAATCAAGAATCGCCGTTTGGACTTCGCTGAATCGAGTGCTTATCGTTTTGAAGGCCATCACTCTTCCGTGGCGGCAAGTCTTATAGCAAGGTGAGGAGAATTATTATTTGCACTTCTCAGCTTATGTTTCTGATAATTATGCTGGAAGTTCTGGAAGGAGCTTGTTTGGGGCTTCCCGGGACTTTGATATATATGGTGGAAGCATAATGTCAGCCGGTGGAAACATTACAATTTTTAACGGTACACCCAAGATGCGTAATATTGATACCATATCCTCACTATTTTATAGGTCCTCCACCACAATCAGAAGCAGAAACGTCTAGTAGCAGCCCAATGGTGCGTGGCACATTATTAAAATATACCGACAAGCCTGATACTATGGCATTTCACGTGAAGGCGGACGAGAGCAGCCCCCAACCGGCAAGCGTCTCTTCTGCTCCGGCCCAACGCTCTGATCAGAGAAGTTCAGAGATATATCATCGAAATCTTGTCACCAAGAGGCGTGGTTCTCCTCTATGGATTCCGGAGCCACCATATAATCTGTCTATTGCGTATCAGAGAAAGGGAGTTTCTATCGGCGACGTTGGTGTCCTATCTGCTTCAGGGAGCTTCGATTTCTTCTTCAACATCTGTTACTCCGCAGATCATCTCATTAACTCTGGAGGCGTCCCGGAAGGATTCAAACCTCTCCACCCGCCCTTGGATAGTTTGAACATAAGGAAGGTACAAGAGTATGATGCTGGTAGCTATGTTGCAAGCGAGTCGATTGAGATTTCGAGAAGGCAGTACAGCGATTCACCGTAAGTCTCGATTTCTTGAAACTTGTAAGCTGTGGCGCAATCTCATCTTCTAATAGAGCCGTTGACCTCGTATTTGAATCGTCCGCTGCCGAAGGAGCCATACTCACTATGCCCCACGGTGCTCTCTCGGAAGACGTGATAGGCACACGTCGTCTGAGGGGATATATCGCAGAGAATATCGAGAGCTGGTATCGATATATCATCCAAGGCCGCGACTGCGACGCCGAAAACGGGGATGTCCTCCTTGTGACCGGATGCGACAAGACTGACTCGTGGGGAATTGCAACTTTTGTTAAATCTACCGAGGCTGTACGACTGAGATTCCAGCCTGTTCAATCGAGCCATTCTTACAAGTGGGAGTATTCTGGGTCGTTTGACGCCAGGACAGGACCTAATGTTAGGAGTATTGAAGCTTTACGCTCGGCTGGCGATGACTCGAATACGGAAGGGGACAATGTACAGAACCAGTGCCTGTTTGTACGCACACTAACAGGCACTCTTCGCGACGATGTGTGGCAGAAGATGAAGAGAAGCTTAGATCTCGAAGTTGGACTCGATCGGGACGATATACTTGCCAAACAATTGCAAGATCTCATAAAATCTCGTATGCGAGATAGTACTTCATCGCAAAACTCTGGGCTAATCGATACAAATACTGCATCTCGTCAGACGGAGGGATATCAACGTGATCTTACCATTTCTTCTAATGTGTCTACCCAAATGGTACGCATTCCTATTTCAATGTCCCTCCTCGACATGATTATCTGACGCCGAAAATTCTTAGATCGGTAACCCGTCAAAACTGCTTAACCAATTCTTGTGGAAGAACGTAAGCACCGACCTTTAATGACTTTTTCTCCAGCCCTCTGAGTAGTTTGTGCAGTTTGAGTCACAATACCCGAGCTCCAGGATTGTTATAACTGAAGATAATGATTGGATATCGGTTCTACTAGATGTACGTTATTCTTATTTGATTCGAGATTCTTTCTCAGCAGAATCATGTTCTGTCAGGACGACCGTGAGACTCCTGGGTCAGAGGAACTTTATCAGAGAATAATGGACCGAGAAGCTGCAATGGTCGAGTACCCAAGCGACGGTATGACTCCTTTTCTTATGATTGACTAGTACCAATGGTTCACGTTTCAGGATTCTTGACATGGAGCTTCTCTGAGGGGGATGACTCGTTATATCCTTCCGAGCCTCCTTTTATCGATGAAGACGGCACGGGCTACCAGGACTACGATGATTTGATGGTAAACAACTCTTTTGATTGAAATATTCTTTCTTGAATTAATTATCGCTCCAAAGCTTGGCCCCGAGAATAGTGTTACTGATGATGAGGGTGATTCGCTTGGGAAGGATGGTAAGATCGTGATTTCCAGCAAAACTCTATATTAGCTCACATCTTAATCCCTGGCAGATGAGCTTACTCTGGAAGACCTTGCAAATATCAATGCGAGAAACGATCTTGTTCCCATACCATATCCAACGCCACTGTATAGGAGTATGATTCCAGGTTTAAGTGGCAGAAAAAAGAAGGCGGGGATGTTGGAATTTATAAAAGATAGGACCGAGGAAGTAAACCCTGGCAGCGTTGCGGGGGTCTCCAGAGATGGATATAGCACCCCTCCTCGAAGGGGGTCTTACTCAAAAGAAGGGAGAGCGTTCTCTGGGAAGACGGATAACTGGACTCGTACCCGAGCACCAAAACCAAAGATATCGACAAAAGGCATCGAAAATAATACGGCTGCCTCGTCTGTTCTGCCACTCACCCCAACTAGTCCTGAGCCCAGCCCAGCAAAGACGCATTTACACGAGGGATGACATCCTACTTATCGCCGTTCTATGTTTGAAGCTATCGATGTACTTGCCCGCTATTTATGATTATCCGTCTAATTTCATCCTCTGACTGGAAGTGCAAGTTAGCTCTTCTCACGGTATAGGTGAGTCCATAGTCCAAAATGAGTCATTTGAAGAAACCGTGTGCCTATTTGGGTAGTAAATATAGACTACTCGCACTATGACCCGCAGGGTCATTGAGAAGCACGGAGGCTGCTCTCTATGATCCCTGTCATTGCGTATGCTTTTCCTGATGTGGGTGTATTTATGATTTTAGGCTTCTAGACCTGCGAATATGTGCGTCGACAGAGACTCGGAACAATTACATGCAAATGCTTCGGACGTGTTATCATCATCATGGCGATCCTTTGACTGATCTTCTTGTCATATGAATGGTTTCTCGGAACGTAGGCAGAAATTTACAGCTCAGCAGTTAGTGATTAGCGGGTATAAGATCTGTGCTTGATGAACCAATTTTGAAATCCCTTTATCCCCCACTTCTCTAATTCGCCTACCAACGGAACCCTTCGTCTTATAGAATTATAGATGATTGAAGAATATACCGATCAAGATATAAATACGAGCATAAATTTCCTCGATATTATACGTACTGGGATCTCGCCAGAAGCTATCGGGCCCAGGGATGCGAATACTTCAACTTATCATGCCTCTTTGTTGGAACTTGATCGATTACAGATTGCTCTCCAGGACGCTACGACAATCGCCAGGTAGGGCAGCTACACTGTACTGTATGGTACTGTTGAATGGGTACATACAGTGTACTGTATGATACTAGCTGAGTGGGCCCATTGGGCTCCTCCAGCAATGTATTACCATATTGAGCAGGTGCCTACGGGAGGCGGGGGTAGGTAGCGGGGGGATATCGTGCTGGGGTAGGGTGCCCGGGTGGGGTATCGGGTAGGGTAATAGGTTGGCGGGTCTGCAATATGCGCTTGGGTGGGGTATCAGGTAGGGTACTGGGTTGGGGGTCCACAGGATGCGCTCGGGGATACTGGGCGGGGATCAGCAGGATGCGCTCGGGGGTACTGGTTTGGGATCCGGAGGATGCGCTCGGTTGGGTATGGGTGAGCAGTGGATATTCATGTATGCAGTTCGGGTGGGCTATTTGGTAGGGTATTCGGATGGGGTCTGCAGGGTACGATCGGGTGCCATATTGGAATAGCGGGTCTACAGGATCCGCTAGGGTTTGGGATCGCAGATCCCGCTCATGCGGCAGTTGAGATTGATGGGGCTGCAGAATACGCCTGGGTTGGGTATTGGATTGGTAGGTCTGCTGGGTAGTGAATTGGCGAGTCTGCAGCTCCAGTGGGGTATTGGATTGGGATCTGCAGGATGCACCCAGGTGCCAAATTATTGGATTGGCAAATCGGCAGGATGTTCCCTGGCGGGTATTGGATGGGCATTGGTGTAGCGGGTGTGCGAGGGATTGGGAGGTCTAGAATGGGTCTCGGTGTGATAATGCAGTTGTCTATATAGTACCTGTCAGTAGACGGAAAGGATCGAGTGAAAGCACCCACATTACAATCCAATAATCGGATATGAACTCCCGCTCGGATGCCAGCTGGCCATTAAGGACCTGCTCAAATCACTTGCATTAAAGTCCGATGATTGAATGAACACCCGCTTGGATGCCAATAGAGATCTGCTAAATTCACACATTGAATTCCTAATTAGATGAATGCCCGCTCGGATGCCAGCTAGCTATTAAGGATCCGCTTAAATCATCCACATTGAATTTCAGTGATTGCATACCGATTCCCACTGTGATTCCCGCTGGCTATTAAGGATCGCTAATAAAATGATACCAACTCTTGTAACTTCACTCTTTTTACCTATACACACAACAGGGAACAATGACACCAGGAATATATATATATTAAAATAAAACAAATTATGCGACGATTGTATATGACATGACGAAATAAAAAAAGTGACGACCGTATATTACTTGACAAAAAAACAAAAAAAGCAACCTCCCGAAATCTAGATAAAAAAATCGTCAGACTGTGGTTCCTCTCTGTCAAGATTATCAAACATTTCAACATCGACAATAGCTGCAAAGTAATCCGCGTCCCGCACACGTAGGTTGTCGGGTGGCATTGGGATAGTGACTCGGCGAATGGGAGTTTCAGTGGATGAGGAGGAGGCGATATCGCTGGAATTGTCTGATAGGGTCTCATCCCCGTCTGCCGGGATCTCATCACTGACAATTTTGCGGATTGAGGATGGTGGGCTTGTTGCGGGAACAGGAGCAGGTGATGAGGAGGTTGCATGACTATCAGCAGTCCACCAAGCCTCAGGATTGCGAATGGTTGGCGGGGAGATGGGAGCGGATGATGGTGATAGAACTCGTGTATGTAGTACCATGTGCCTTGCCAACCATTTACTGTCTGGATCTGCATGTGTTAAGGGAGCGGCACTAGGAGAGCCTTGAATGTCAGCCAGCCCTCTGGACTCCTGTTCAGGGGCAGAGGACTTGCGATGTCGAGATGCCCATTTGTCACCAGGATCCGCTGCGGCATTAAAAGCAGGTTGAGACGTGGGAGCGGATACTTGTCCTATAGCCAGCGTGAGGACTTTGCTCCCTCCAGCTGCGGGGGCTGTTTGCTTTCGCCTCTTCAAAGAAATCCACTTCTCATCGAGGTCGGCACTTGTGCCCAGTGGAGCGTTGGAATCTGCTGCAGCTGGATATGTGGTTTGAGCCACAGGGGATGGTTCTCGAGTGGGCGCTGACGATGTCAACTTGCGCTTTCTACCAAACCATGTGCTATCAAGGGCGGTATTGGCAGGCTGCGAGCTTGCGCCGTCCAATGGTCCTTGTGTTGTGGTTCCCAATGATCCTAATTGCTTTCCTTGACGTTTTTCAAGCCATTTGCTATCTGGGTCATTGACTGAAGATGGGGCAGCGCGAGTTGCGATTGGCGGGACCTTAATTTCTCGACGTCTTTCAAGCCATTTGCTGTCTGGGTCGGAGACTGAAGATGGGGCAGCGGGAGTTGTGGTTAGCGGGATCTTAATTTCTTCCAGCTGCCCGGGCCCCGCTCGGCCAGGTAATCCAGACGATCCTCCTCTCTTTCCTCTGCATTTCTCAAGCCACTTGTTGTCCAGGTCGGAGACTGTGGACCGGGGAGCGAGAGGTGAAGCTAGCGCCTCTACTAGCGGGTCTGTTTCTGCTCGGATAGATGACTCCCGGCTGGCAACGGCATCCTCGCAAAATTTTCGCCATTCTGCATCAGGAACCACAGGATCTGTCATTAGGTTATCTTGCAGAGTATGAAGTGCACGCATGCGCTGCTGAGCCAGTGACCCATGGGCGGTCAATGTTGTCATAGAGTCTGACGCAAAGGTTGATACCCGCCGTAATTCCTCAATGCAATCCCGCGCCAGTGATTGATTTGCATCGCACGATGCACAAGACGGATCAATTGGTCTTGGCACAGCGCGCAAGATGTTGGGTCGGGGGGAAAGCAAGCCGGGAAGAAATTTCGTCAGAACGGGAGCGGAAGATGGAGAGGAAGCGGCAGAAGGGGGGGCGGGACCTGAAGCACTTGCGGCAGAGGATGAAGTGGGAGTTGGAGTTGGAATGCTGTGGGACATGAATGTGAACTCGTGAGTGTCCATACAAATATCCCGGTTTTCCCTGTTCATAGCGGCGATGTACGGGTTGGCAGGACATGTGTCGCTTTCCCACCATGCGTTATGATATTTGTCCGCAAGTGAAGCGGGATGACTCAGCGGCAAATCCTTGGTCACGTACTCGGCCATGTCGTCGTCAATATCCAACGAGAGCTGGGAAGGTTTTGCGAGCCCTATTGTTGAATACAACGCAAGTAGAATCGTGGGAAGGTGCAGCTTGTAACCGAGTGCTGCTGCGATTCCAACACTAGAAAGAGAATATTCCTATAAATACATCAGCCACATGGGCCAAAAAAAAAGATTTGATATTGGCCACTCACAATTTCCTTTTGCAGAAGCCGTTGTTTCCAACCAGAAATTTTCCGGTCTTTCTCAGGCAGAATATAGCGGAGGGCCATCGTAAAGCGGGAGGCGTCATAATAGAGGCGATGTTGTATAACAGTGGACAAGGGATTTCCATTGCGACCTTTGCCAAATGCCAAGTCGTAGTCAGAGGGTATGGGTTTTCCGGGCATAGTGACAATGTGGGGGGGAAGAAAAAGTTGATGTGCGATCAATAAGTTCAGCTATTTTTGTTAGAAGGCCAAACAAGAATATATTATTACATAAGAACATATTTATATCAACATTGTCACATGGGGACTCTAATATAATTATCATTTTGATTCAAAAATAATGTGTCCGCGCGAACTGCAAGATCCCGCCACTGAGCGCACTGGCGAGAAGCAAATGCAGCGGGTCCCGCTGAAATATGCGGTAACATTTGTACCTCCCTCCATTGATTCCTTTTATGTAGAAAGAATGCAACTGTCCATTGCATTTCATTGTCCACGAGCAATTCTTCCTCCCTCCATCTCTGATATATTGCGCGACCTCTCAACCAGTGAACGCGTTTGACTGAAAAATAAGAGCATTATAATGAGACGATAGTTAATGACTTACATTCAAGCATTACAGTTGGGTCAGCGGGTGGGACAAAATTGGGATTATCGAGATCCGGAGCAATTCGTGTACGAACAGTATGCCAGATCCACGAGAGCTGGATCCTGGAAGACCCTGGTTTATTATAATCAAGTATAGCGGTACTAGACTTCGTGTGTTCCCGCAGCAGAAGCTGGTACCTAGCCATGAGGTTAGGTCCCGCACCCAAGCGGATCATCCGACTCCGCACACGGTTGTACACACGCCCATGGAATACAATCTGCTTGTTCATAGCTTCAATCGCAGCGCGGGAGCGGGTCTTGATATCTTTGCTGGTTGCGGGTCTTATGAGATCGGAGAAGTGGAATGACTTGTCTGCAATAAGGTCCCGTATATGTGTCAGATGCTTTTCCGCTTGTGCCACGCGGAACTCCAATTCATCTTGAATGTACAAACCTCCAGTATTTCCGTTGGAAGGTAAACAGAGTCGCACTTTCTCCAGCGGCGGCGGGCCTTCTGCATTATACACGTCGGGTGCGGGGTACTGGGTGTCTGGATTAGGGCCCGAGTTTTGCACGGCAGTGGTTGAAACATCTCCAGGATATATTAAAGCCTCCCAATCAATGTCATCCCCTTCAAAAGCAATATCAGCATTGCTATCAGGCGTAACTGCAACTCCCGCTTCATTCACAAGGCGTGAGAGCTGATCCAGCAAAGGTCGCAAAGAGTCCCGCTTTTCGTCTATTTTCTTTGCTTCCGCAGGGTCATGGTGACGACCTAGCCTGCCAAGGCGATCAATGACCTCCAGTCTGAATATGGGATATTCAATTTTAAACGCCGGCAAAGCGGAGAGTTGACATACTGAATTTCCTCCACAAAAAATGCAAATTCCAACCATGCTTTGACCGGGGTACACCCGTCGTCTGGTTCCAAACCAGCGGAGGATTGAGAGTTCCCGCCACGACCCGATCTATTGCGCGTCGCTATCTTGGGAATGTAAATATCCATAGCGGCAATGCTATCCATTCGTTCCTGTTCTGCGCGCTCAATTGCACTGGTCCAGGCAGCAACCAATTCATTTCCAAATGTACTGCAGAGATTTAAGAAATATTCTTTGTAATGAGCATGTTTCAACTGAGCATTTTGTTTGCGGGAACACAAGTAGCGGGCCATGCTGAGCGCCTTTTTGTGATTAGAGTCGCACGCATGATCGTCGAGGACTTCCGCTCGATGGGCTAGTGTTGCGGTCCGCACGGATGGTGATATCATATTATGAATGAACCAAAGGGATTCTAAAATTTCCCCACTTGTGATCGCTGCGCCAGGGATGAATGAAGGCGCAAATCGGAAGAAACACTCGTCCTTGTGGCCGTGCACATGAAACATTCCAATGGCCTTGTCGACAACTAAGCCCGGCGGGAGCTTGCTACCTATTCGTTCCTTTAAATGAACCCAGTACTGACATGCAATGTCATAGAGGATGATTAACCCTTGGTCAGGGTGTAAGCCAATACCCTCAATAGACTTCAGCAGCGCAAAGTCTATGTTTTTCTGTTGTTCACCCTTGAAAAGATCCACAGACCCGCCTGGTGCAAAGCATCCATGGCGGGAGCATGCGACTCCCACTCGCCCAGTCACATCACAGTCTTTGGAAGGTTGTTGCGCCATCTTGATGACGTGAAAAAGATTTTCGCAAGGGGCTTTCTGCAGGAAAATCAGTAAAATTTTGATATGCCATCAATGACCTACCGTTGGGCGTTCTGCGGCAGTTTTGAGAAAATTTGTGTAATCTGCACCGTTGGGACTGATTCCCCCGCCATCAATGAGCCATACATCATCTCCCGCTTTCTTTGCTCGAACATGATCTGCTTTGAAGTTGCCGTCAGCGGCTAATTGGATGCGATATAGGAAGCGGTCTGTGCGATCACGCCAGTCTGCAGGAATGTTTTTTCCTTCTTGCGGGCATGCAACACAAAAATTGGCAAATTCTGAATTGCGGGCCTTCAATGGGTCCTTGCCATTATGGCCATATCCCGCCCATTTCAATTTCTTCATCCACCTCCACAAGCGGGTCATTCGACGGAATTCGTGAACTACGTTGACAACGCCAGCGGGATCTAAGGAACAGGTAATTCGGCGCAAATAGTGATAAAATTGATGAGCGGAGGCTTTGAGTTCCAGGTTACAAAGCCGGTATTGGTCCAAGATATCAGCAGTGAACAAGGTACGAATTCTCTTGAAACTGGATGGCAACAAGTTGGCCGCGACCAGTTCTATCGGGAGAAGGTCAATTCCCTCACACGTGCAGGACACCAGGCCAATATGGTGAATGCCTGTTGTGTGTAAAATTCGAACATAATCACTTTCCGGCAGCGCTGAAGGCGAGTCGACAGGAAACTGCATGCGTGAAAATGGTACTCGGTCCCCGATCATGCCAGGCTCTGCGCTACCTCTGCTCTCTGGTCGGGTCTCTGGTCTGTTGGGCGTCCTGTACTGCTGCGGGTGGTTCAAGTAAGGAGGCATGTGAGGAAGTTCGCCTGCCTCATAGGCGGCAGTTTTGTCTCCTGCCGCCTCTACGTCGCAGGAGCCACCATACAGTTCCTCGATATATCTGTCAATCCTAGCATCCTCCTCTAGTTCTTCAGCGGCAGTCACCTGCGGCATATCTTCATTGGCGACATCTGTGAAATCAAATGCCCATGGTGCGGGACCGGCAGGCTGGCGGGAGTCAGCGAATGAGTTATTATCGGCGGATCTGCTATTCTGCTGTTCCAGGAATCGAGTTTCCATGTCATCTATCCGCATTTCTGCCTGTTCAAGATCTTGAATCTTGTTCTCCAGATGAGAGCAAACCTTGTTTCCCATATGCGGTATCAAAACATAGCAGCCAACTTCCCACAAGTGACTTTCGTCATAATGGGATCCGATCCATTTTTCCACACGGTGCAGAGGGTTCTCCTTATGCGCATGCCGCATGCATTTGCGGCAGAGAGCGGGACCCGCTAAACAGTCCCGACATCGCCAAATAGCAGTACCCGCAGACTGACAATGTTTACAGTCTAAGTCGATGGGACATGCTTCCCGGCTAAGGTGCGCGAGCAATATTGGATTAATCTTTTCGACAAATTGTCGGATGTATTCGCTCTGAGTTCTCTGAAAGAAAGATTAAGCTGGCGTTATAAATACACTAGCCAAGTATCATACGCGTTTGGCTTTTGTCCTGCACGGCTGGACTTGGGGTGATGGCTTGCCGGGGAAGTCCGCGACGGGCGCTTCATTTTGTTCTGGGTGTCGTAAAAAGTAATCTTCATCGTAGATGAGTGTGTCGGCCGCCTGATCGCTTGAGGTTGTCTGTGTGCGATGTTCCAATTGATCAACACCTTCAAGTACCACCTTGCGACGTTTAAATGAGATGCCGCCGGAGTCCCCATGAACAACATCTGTGTTATATGTTACAACATCGTCCAACCGATCAACAGCGAGGGATGTTTTTTTGCTGCGTCCCATGAGTGAAAGAGAGTAAGAAACGATATCATTTGTCTGTTGTTCAGTAAATAAGGTTTTTGCGCGTGGTAGACTCATGTTATACACATGTTATACACATGCTATACACATGCTATGCACATGGTATACCCAGTGGCTTCGCCATTGACATACAATCGTATAGCTGCTATATATAAAATACCAATATAGTAGCATTACATTGATCAAATTACAAAACATGTTTCTGTATATATGCGGCACGATTTACACATGTCAGACGCATTAAATACAATATGATTATATCAGGTGTGCTAAATATTGTGCATAAACTATTTACCCCCACTGAAACTTGTGTTTGTTCTCATGGCCAGGCATACAGACCGCCGTTCAAAAAACTACAATTCAAAAGAACGGGCCTTGTTGAGGCAGTTTAAATCCGGTTACCTGAAGTGTCAGAGTCCACCAGAGCGAAAGGAATACGTTTCCAATATCATCTGGACATCTTTGTGCGAGTATTGGCGGCAGAAGACGGGCGACCCAGTGATAGAGAATGCGGCTGCCAAAGCAATGGTTTGCGCTGTCACTCTTAAAGTTGCCATTGACGTCCATCCTTTTTTTCCAGAAACTTGCTTTCTTCATTCGCAACAATTGGCGCCTACCAAAATCTATATACGGTCCAGGTCTTCGAATTGTTGTCAAGAAATCGAGCATTGTCTGGGAAATCCACAGGCTCAGAGTGGAAGAAGAGATTGCGCGTTTAATTGAAGAGTCCATTGCCTCAGGCGGGTCTTCTAGATGGCTTCCCAAGTATGCCACAGCGGTGCGAACTGTTTGGAAGTCCCTTTCCACCGAGGAGCGGGGCCATATCGAGCGGGAGGTTCAACGGCGGGAGCAGGAGGGTTTATCAACAGAGGCAAAAACGAAGTCAGTTTGGCAAATTCCTGTCATAGCGGGAACTAATCCCATGGCACAGAAATCGAAATCGCCATATGAAGGCGCGACTTGAAGAGGGAAGTTCCCGCAACTTTCTTGAGATGGACATCCTCTCTATAACTTTTGTTATATTCCGCAACCCTCTCGGAGAATTGGAAGTTGATATGTAAGTGTTCAATGGACGCTCTTCGAATGTGCTGAAAACTAAATATTTTCCCTCTAAGACATGATCGTATTGGGGATTTACTTCATCTGGGGCCATCATTTTCACTAAGTGCCCAATACCCGCAACAGGTCAAAGATTTCAAGCAAGTATTAGCGTCATATGTCAAGAAGCTCCGGGACCAAGTGAGTAATTTGGCACCAAGGGACGCAACAGTAGTACCCCAAGGGATGGAAAGCAACCTGTTGATGACGAGCGGGACAATCTTACCACCAGTTCTCCCTAGCGGGACCAAAGCAGTACCCGCCGATATGTTTGAAATTAGCGACAATCAATACCCAAAATTGTTGCCAAAATTTAAGGACCAAAATATGACCAAGGATCAACTGGAAATGCTTATGCGGCTTTATTTGGGGCAACATTATTGTATTCCTTTCCCCCTAACTGTTTTTCTTTTTTCTGACTGTTTGGTAGACATAGCGACAGGGATGAATAAACGGTATCATGTCCCGTGGTCGGTCATGTATGAAAACGATCGGGAGTTTGTCGATCGGGAGTATGTCCCGCATGGGTTTCGGTTCAACCACCCGCGTCTCCTTCAAAAAGAGGAAATTCTGACATTTTTAAATCATGTCTACAACCGTCAACAAACTTATGATTCACTAGAAAATGTGTTCAGATTCAGAAGGGTTTTGGATGGAAGAGCAAAGGAGAGCCGAGTCATTAATGCTAGTTATCCTACAGAACATGGGACATCAAACCCCGCCACCCAGGCAACCCCCCAAGCTGCTGCAAGCAAAAAGAAAAAACCTCCACCATATCAAACAGTGATCGACTTGAGGGCGACTGCAGCTGCAGCTCCAGTCCTTCCAAATCAGCAAACACCCGCATCGATCAGCATAACATCCGCACCAAATGAACCAATACCCACAACAATCAGCATAACATCTGCAACAAATGAACCAATACCCGCATCAATCAGCATAACATCCGCACCAAATGAACCAATACCCGCATCAATCAGCATAACATCCGCACCAAATGAACCAATACCCGCATCAATCAGCATAACATCCGCACCAAATGAACCAATACCCGCATCAATCAGCATAACATCCGCACCAAATGAACCAATACCCACATCAATCAGCATAACATCCGCACCAAATGAACAAATACCCGCATCGAGCAGCACAACATCCGCACCAAATGACCAAACACCCGCACCAGTTATCATAACACCCACACCAAATGACCAAACACCCGCACCAATTACCATAACACCTGCACCAAATAAGCAAACTCCCACATCCATTAGCACAACCCCCGCTTCAAATGAAGGAATGCCCGCAGCTGTTGGCTTAACCCTCTGTCCACTTGATACACCGACAGTATTGAATTCGATATGCGGAGGTCAAGAGCCCGCAGGACCTGCTCAGAGGAAAAGACCACAGCCCCGCAAACGGGGAGCGGCAAAGACAGCAACAAGCTTATACCATCAGACAATATATGGGGATGATGCGTCTGATCCACTGCCAAATTTGGGCAACATGGAAAGGCAAGGGATTGGCATTTCAGCCGCTGCAACAGCGTCTGTCAATCCACCCGGTGAAGCGGGCCTCGAAAACTTGGATTCACCATCTCATGGACACCCGCTCACCTTGCCAACTTCCACCGTTCGTCGTACACGCTCAATGACTTCTGCCGCAACTCAAGAGCAAAGCAGCACAATGACAACACGTGCAAGATCTGCCTCATCTAAAAGACCCGCTGACAAACATGCAATCCAAGGAGCCACACAACGTGTGACAGGCAGGGGCAGGGGCAAGAAAAGGTAGAAAAAAAGAAGTTTTAGTGGAACCTTAAATCTTGTAGCTTTAACACTCATTGCTTTCCAAATTGTTCCCAAAATATTTGTATTATATATTTTTTAAAGTAAAATTTTAAAAGTCCGAGCGGCAGCTGGACAGCAGGAGACAACAAGATTCAAGATATATGTACAAAAAAAAAAAGACCCGCCAACGCATTCAGGGTGAAGGTTCGAAGTCAAGTTCTTCCTCAGGCGAAGAGTGCGCAGGAGCGGGAGGAGCAGGTGAAGCACGGGCGGGGACATTGGAACCACCAGAGGCCAAACAATGTGAGCGCTGAGGCGGGTCATTGGAGATCGACCGACTACGTGAACGGCGGTGTACAACGGGAACATCAAGGGTGAGTGGAGGTGGGATGGTGTTATCCACGCCCTCGGTGGCTATGGCAGCCTGACTGGGGGATGGAGGTGGAGGCGGAGGTGGTGTTTGCTGAGTGACGGGGGGCGTGTGCTGAGTAATGGGGGGCGTGTGAGGGCGGGCTTCTGCTGGCAGGACAGGCGGGGTCAGTGTAGGTGGTATGATATTCACCTTTGGGTCACAATTGTCGAACGAAACTGTCGCCATATCGACGTCTTCTTCACTAGAATATGGGGAGCCATTGTAAAATGCTTCCGCATCGGCACCCCCGTCCAGCAATTCCGCATGCGAGGTGACAGTAGATGGGGGGACCCGCTGAGGGGAACTAGGGTCCCGCAGCGTGATGTCGTCGAAAGCGGGGGTGGCAGTAGTGGTAATGGGAGCTGGCGTATCAATGGCAGCGACAGATGGAGTCTCCGCAGAGTTGATGACGCTGGTGATGTTGGCGTTGCTGGCGGGAGGTGTGGAGGTTGTGCTGGTGCTGGGGGAATGAGTGGCGATGGAGGGGTCGTCAGTAGACAGATTGTTCTGCTGGCGGGGGGTTGGAGTGCTCTCCAGGTTGACTGCCCGCTCTTCGACGTCCATCGCTGAGGGGTTGTCCAGGTCGTTGGTGACCACCGCATCAGCGTCAGTATCCATGTCGCAATCAAACAGCGGGCAGTCCCCCCGTGCATAGTCCTCCAGCGTGCGGACTCTTTCTGAGAGATTTTCGATCCGCGAGAACTCCTCCAGAACATAGACCCGGCCTGGAATATCCTCCACCCGTGCTTGTTCCTCCATAACGCGGACTCTCTCCGAGAGAGACTCGCACAATGCCTCCAGTCGGGTAATCACCCGCGACTGATCCTTGACAGTGATTTCCAACGTGCGCATCTTCTGCTGATATATCTTCGCTTTGCCCTCGTATTTCTCCGCGAGTTCCTGGGCTTTGGCCACCTCTTGTTCATGGTTGAGTTGCCGACGCTCCAGCACGTTGTACTTGACCGAATGGGCTGCTGATTCCCCATCCACCGTTGCAAAGTTCGCCTTGAGGACGCCATGATTCTTCTCTAACCTCGCGCACCAGCTGTCGTACCGTTCGCGGATGTCCTTGTTCGTGACACCCCATTGGCGGAAGTCCGCTTCCCGCTCACGCTGGATTGCCTCTGTGAAATCCTCAACGTCCATCAAGCGGGTATCGATGGTGTCGATTTGGCTTTCCAGCCCCGCGATTTGCTCACACATCTCCTCTGGGTCGGTCGAATCGAAGGAGGTGGGAGACGCCCGATTCAAATTGGAGCGAGTTGGGTGGGGGATATTGAGCGGGAGTCGCTTCCCTAATATGACATGAGTAATAGGGATGTAAAAAATCGGATCCTACTTACTTGGCTCAATTGAAAAATTGAAACCCCCCGCTGACGGGGGTTGGGTAATGTCCGCCTCGACGGAGTTATGCTTGCCTGGGACAAAATGAACTAAAGCAAAGTTAGATGAGAGGTATGTTGAATGTTAGATGACTTACCCTTGCGTGATGTCGTCGCTTGTTGAGGGCGGGGATCTGCAGGGGGAGGTCCTGCTGGGACAGCAGGGGGTCCAGCATTCTTTGCGGGCCCCGCAATGATCCGTGGTGGGCCTTTTTGAACGGGGGCAGCTGTCTCGTTTGACAGAGACAAGGGACCAGCGAGGGCCTTTGGAACTTCCGTCGATCCCTTGATTGGCCGACGGACAATCACCGGGACCATCCCAAGGCGACGGTTCTTCGGAGGACCCACCTTGAATAAATCGAGTTTTCGTGGATCCCCGTCTTTTTCCACAAACTCTGCGCTTTTGGGGGCGGGGACTTTGGCTTTTTTGCGCGGGGGTTTGTCGATGTTGGCACCTGCATCGCTCTCGGCGGGTGGCTGATATTCGCCATCGGGATCGTCTTCCACAAACTCTGAGCTTTTGGGTGGGGGGCGGACCTTGGCTTTTTTGCGCGGGGGTTTGTCGATATTGCCACCTTCATCGCTCTCGGCAGGTGGCTGGTATTCGCCATCGGGATCGTCTTCAGCGTCGACTTCCTCTTTTCCTTTTCCCGATGGTTCGTTCACGTCGGGATTTGGGTCTGGTTCTGTACTGGGTTCGTCGCGGAATTCACATTTGCGGTTCAGGTTCGAGCACGCTAGACATGATGGCGTCTTCCCTTTGAGCCTCAAGCCAACCGTGCGCTCCTGACATTTGAAGCCCTTCTCCGTACACTTCACACATTTTGGGATGTAGAGAAACCCGGTGGGATGGTGCTTTCGCCTGGGAGGGGGAGCGGGTTTGGAAGGACCCGCCTTGGAATCGGCAGATTGGTCTTTGCCTCCCTCATCCTTCTCCCGCTTGCGCTTGGATGATTCTGACGGAGGAGCGGGTCTCTGGATGGGAGCGGATGGTTTAGTGGAATTGGTTGGTTTAACGGGAGCGGGAGGTATATCGCGAGCAGGGGGTTCCGGTGACTCGGAGACTCTAAGCCCCCCCAAAGCTTGAGTGAGGGGCCCACTGGTTGAATTTTGGCGTTTACGTGCGGCAGTTGTACTCCCACTGGCGGGTCCTTGGCTGCTTGAGGTGGATGCCGCTCGATTCAAGCTGTCTTCGGGATGCACCTGATGAAATTCGTTCATTCGGAGGAGCATCGATGAACGGTAGGTGTCGTCAATGGCGATATCAGCATCGCAGGCGTCGAGGTAATTTTGGAGGAAGGGGAATAAAAAAACATTGGGGCGGAGGACGGCTGGATCCATAGTGCCGGCTTGGCGGGTCTCCATAATGCTACACTAATTGAATATAAATACCTTTTTTTTTTTTTCAACATAAACAAAACGGACTTACAACCATTGAGTCCATGTTGTCGACGACGGCATTGATATCACCACCATCGCGCAATACTTTGGTGACGTGGCCATTGCATTCCTTGACTGCAGCCAGGAACGTTTGCGGGTTTGTGTAAGGTGACATTGAAAGTGAGGCGGGAGCGGGAGCAAAAAGCTTTAAAAAGACGAGATCGGGAGGGGGTTATTTGTGTGCTGTTGCAGAGGGAGGAAAGAATGCAAGAACGGGGCTTGTTGAACTTGGACAAAACATCTATAAATAAGATGAAACACGACCAACCTCGTGCTACGGCTCCAAATATAGACATACACGTGCGCGCTAACACTGCCTCCGTTTACTCCCGCAAAATTTGTTCAGCGGGTCATGTTTTCCTTCGCATTCTAATAACTCCCAATAACGTCCCTCAAGGAAAGCCATTACAACCTCCTATACGTGAACACTTGTCGATCAAACGAGTATGCCCGGTGGCTCTTCCACATTGAACGGACCTATATCGGACCCAACAAAAGATGCTGCGTCAATGACAACCCCGTGTATGGGATATATATTAACGGACGAGGAATTTACACCGAACCCGCAAGATGCAGTGTCAGAATGCCGCCCGATCTTGCGACTGGCGCTTCCGCACGAGTCCGATGGGTGTACTAATTTAAGACGAACTGAGCCTGAGGTGACGTATAATTCCATTGTGTGGATGTGTCAACCAAAGCTCAATCTATTTAGAACACCTCCGCCCCGCTTGAAGTTCAACTTGTGTCGAAAATCAAATTTATTCAATCATGCCTGGGAATCTCTTATGGGGAAGCATTGTACAGACTATATTTGATGGAGAGACAAAAAATAAAACATGGAGCAGATGCAGTTAGAGTTTTTCAAAATATTGCCCTTCGTTGCCAGGCTGCCGTCGTCGATTTGGAGAGCAGGATATGAAGGCTGTATTGTATATTTAATAGTTCCAAATTTCAGTTGCAAAGGAATTTAAGTGGCGGAACCTGAATGGCGGGACATTTAAAAATAGTTGCGGCAGTTCATGCGCAGCGGGTATCACAGCGGGAATCGGTATGCAATCACTGAAATTCAATGTGGATGATTTAAGCGGATCCTTAATAGCTAGCTGGCATCCGAGCGGGCATTCATCTAATTAGGAATTCAATGTGTGAATTTAGCAGATCTCTATTGGCATCCAAGCGGGTGTTCATTCAATCATCGGACTTTAATGCAAGTGATTTGAGCAGGTCCTTAATGGCCAGCTGGCATCCGAGCGGGAGTTCATATCCGATTATTGGATTGTAATGTGGGTGCTTTCACTCGATCCTTTCCGTCTACTGACAGGTACTATATAGACAACTGCATTATCACACCGAGACCCATTCTAGACCTCCCAATCCCTCGCACACCCGCTACACCAATGCCCATCCAATACCCGCCAGGGAACATCCTGCCGATTTGCCAATCCAATAATTTGGCACCTGGGTGCATCCTGCAGATCCCAATCCAATACCCCACTGGAGCTGCAGACTCGCCAATTCACTACCCAGCAGACCTACCAATCCAATACCCAACCCAGGCGTATTCTGCAGCCCCATCAATCTCAACTGCCGCATGAGCGGGATCTGCGATCCCAAACCCTAGCGGATCCTGTAGACCCGCTATTCCAATATGGCACCCGATCGTACCCTGCAGACCCCATCCGAATACCCTACCAAATAGCCCACCCGAACTGCATACATGAATATCCACTGCTCACCCATACCCAACCGAGCGCATCCTCCGGATCCCAAACCAGTACCCCCGAGCGCATCCTGCTGATCCCCGCCCAGTATCCCCGAGCGCATCCTGTGGACCCCCAACCCAGTACCCTACCTGATACCCCACCCAAGCGCATATTGCAGACCCGCCAACCTATTACCCTACCCGATACCCCACCCGGGCACCCTACCCCAGCACGATATCCCCCCGCTACCTACCCCCGCCTCCCGTAGGCACCTGCTCAATATGGTAATACATTGCTGGAGGAGCCCAATGGGCCCACTCAGCTAGTATCATACAGTACACTGTATGTACCCATTCAACAGTACCATACAGTACAGTGTAGCTGCGCTATGTGCAATCGCACGAGAAAGTCCTCAACTAGGAATTAGTGCAAGGCTTCGTGTCCCTGTAGTAGTAGGAGGTACAGAACATGAAAGACTTTGGAAAATTATTTCAACTCGGACAAAGGATACACCATATAAGAATATGATCCAGGAAATTCTAGGCGAGAGTAAAGCAACAGTAAGCTTTCTTGTTCGTATGATGACGATTATTAATTCTTTGCGCCTCTAGGTATTATTTTTCCGCGATGTCACCTTCGAACCGGATTTTCCTATTGAGAGGAATAAATACAATATCATTGACTCGTGTTAGTAGTCTTTTCTATCTACTCGTATATTCCGAATGCTGGACTAATGATCGTCTTTTCAATCAGTTTACAAACAAGCCCAAAACTTTCACGAGTTATGCGCAAAGGCGTGTCTTTCGATTTGCGGGTTTCCTTACGACGACAGAAGTATGATTTTTTTCCGTTCAGTGCAAGAAGTTCTCCCAAACTTGGGGATCGAAAATGATCCTTCTTGGACGCTCAGCAACGTGCTGGTGATTCTTAAGCGTAAATCTTAACTATTCTTAAGGTAGGGAAGCAATAACGGATAATTTTACGGATGTAGTAGCTTTCCAGGTTGACTTTACTTGCATATCTGCCATAGAGTTGTGGAGAAATTTATGGACTTGTAGGCTGAGAGCCCGGTTGGTGCGTGAGCAACCCAACCCATGGTTAAAATTAGTATAGGAGATGACGTCAATGTCTCACATTCGAACTTGCAAGTTGCTCTATAGGAACACGCGGCCGCGTAAAGTCTTCAGCTAGATTATATGGACACCACGGCTAGCTTAAGTACTCAGTTTTCAGCGCTTATGCTCGAGGCGGGCGGGCGTCGGTTAAGTTTGAATTTGATGAACGACGCGTCAGTGCCAGTCAACTAGTCACATCAGACATGACGTGACTTTCGTGTTTTTGGCCAGATGTGACAGACGTCGCGGCTTGTTTTCGTCGCGGCCGACATTTTCTTTTCATTCTATCCGCCTTTCCACTACATCTCTTTGGTGACTTTTGTTCAAGTACCAACACAATTCATTCAGCCTTTAACCATAAAGAATACAGTCTTGGAAAGGCTTTACACGTCTGGGTCAACGTCTCATGAAAAAAAATGGCGCGTGGGACTATCGTGGACTACTTCGCTCGCCTACCGCGTCATTCTCAAAACCAGGGACCTGTCAGCTCTTCTTCAACATCCAATGCTGTTAATAACTCCCACATGTCTCCCTCGCCCATACTATCTTCATCTTCCCCGACCAAGCATTCTCAAAACCTAACCTTAACAGAAAACGGGGACGAAACCGAGCCACCGAAGAAAAAATTGAAGATCACTGCCAGTAACGCATGCAAAGTAGGGTCGTCTTCGATAAAGCTGAATAGAGAAACAACAGAAGTAAACGTCATCGACGCACCTAGAAAACAAGCTTCGTTCGTGCGTAGTGCCCACTCGCGTTCGAAGCTCAGAATATTTCCTTCATTTCCCGTGGATATCATTCTAGAGGTATGTTCCTGTTTATCTATTTTATTTATCCATCGTAATTTTTAATCATGATTTCATCATCGTCTTCCATGCGCCTCGTTATTCTCAACTATCCACTTAATACTAATGATGCATTTGCAGATCTTTAGCCATCTTCTTCCCAACGATCTTATTCATCTAATGCGCACTACGAAAGATTTGCGCAATCTTATCCTCCATCGTTCTGCCACTTTTGTTTGGAAGTCCGCGTTCGCCAATGTCAACGCTGAAGCGGCATGCGAAGACGATGATGAAGAAGGTTACGACGAATACGGAGAAGTTATTGACCTTCCACCTTGCCCGAAAAATATGGTCCTGCCACAATGGGCGAGTTTGATTTGGGATACGTTTTGTCAGGCACGTTTGACCTCTCTCAATCCTTCCCATCGTTTTGTGCTGTATTCAATATTTATACTTATAGAATTGCCTGGCGTATAATGTACGAAACGTAAATTTCTATTTGAGAGTGAGGTATTGCAATAAATGCGCGAAAATCGAGTAGGTTTCTTTTTTTCGCATCTATGCTCGTCTTTCCAATTTTATACATTATTTTCCCTCATCTTCTCGTTTCTCTGCACAGATTATTCCCCGCATCCAAGCTTAAACCGAATGATGACAAGGATCACGACCTCGTTATGAAGTGTGTACCATTCAGCATATGGACGGATCGTAAGTAGTCTCCTTGCTCCTTTTCTTCTTCGCCTGTCTCTTTGACCGTCGGATCTCCGCGCATAAAGGAACAACACAAGACTAAATATTTTATATCTTCTATCAGAGCGATGCTGTACAGTCGCAGACAAAGACGCCTTTTTGCAGCAACTGCAAGATATAAGACTGGACGGACAAATGGCGCCACCAAAGAACCAGGAACAGCAGAACAGGTCTGAACTACAGACGTCCAAGGTAGAAAGCTTTATCAAAGAGAAAGAAAGGGAATGCAGTCTGAGGTCTGAGGCATGCTCGTTCCTTTATTTTCGTCGTCGAGGCAAATTATAACTATGTTTACTTGTAGCATGCCAGAAAATGTGACGTATGGCTGAACAGGATCTTTGAGAAACGTGAGGATGAGCTGGATAGCGCTATGACTCGTAGGGTGAATGAGTGGGTACATTTTCATCCTGGACTCGAAGGTCAGATTTCACTTACCACCATTCTCAAAAAAGGATCCGGAAGCGATTACGGGAGAAAGGATATCAGTCTGAGGTTGACTTTCTGGATAATCTTGATAGAGGTATTTGTGCGGTAATGCCGTTGCCCCAAATCCACACGTTTGGATTTGGACATAACAAACACCCCCAGTTGAAGGTGCGGAAAGAGCTCACGGAAAAGGGTGTGTTATTCTCTATTATCGCATTTTATAAGCCAGCATGCGCTTATTTACTCGGTTTTACTTCAATTCTGTATAGGTTGGTCTCGTCTCGAGCCGTTACTTGTTGCATGGATGCTTGAAGCCCGCGCTCTCTCCGTGAAGAACGAAAGGGCGATCCAAGTCCAAAAACGAGAGGCGCTGTTCCACCGTGCGTACCTCAACTGGCGAAACGACACAAAGAACCTGGAGAAATACCCTTCTTGGATGTTAATGCCCCGTTTTGCTGACATTCTCGGAGTGGGACTAGGTGGCGTGGGTGATGAAGATGAGTCTGGATGGGATCCAAATGATAGCTTCGCCGATGACCCCACATTGCTCGCAAAAGGGTTGCGAACCATCAGGGAGATTGTTGAGTTTGGTTATGATAGAAAAGCAGAGTGGGAGAAGGAAGAAGAAGAAAAACACGGCGCTACATGGCTGTTATTCCACGTGGAACAGGCAGCGAGGGAGAGGATGCAGAAGAAGAGCGAACTGAAGAAGAGGGAAGAGGAGGAAGAGAGGACCGGGGTGATGAAGTCCACTCATCCTGAAGTTACGTTGGACGCTGCGACAGAGATCATTACTAAACAGGTACCAAAGTTCGTGGATATGTGGAGAAGGGAGAAGATCAAGAGTCTTTGGGAACGAGCGTATACTAGACGCGATCTTTCCAAGTTCGAATTCGACGTTTCTTACGGACGCCGGTCATCTGACAAACCTGATTCTCGAATTCGATTTCCTTGGTGGGACGATGAAGCGGCTACCAGGAGACCTTTTAAGGAAAAGAACTCATACAAGAGTCATCGAGCAGACGAAAGGGAGGAACTACGGTTGAAGGATCTCCAGCTCGCGGTAGTCGTCTTCCGCTGCGAGGAAGATAACGGTGGTCTACGCTGCCATTGGACTTACGACAAGAAGAGGTGCACTGACGATGACGTATGTGACCCCGATGCACCCACGGGCGATCCCTGGGGCTGGCTAACCCAAATGGACAACAAAGAACCGTGCCTGTGGTACCCTCATTTCTTGTTTCACCCATGCACGTCAATGAAAGCGTATTCTCATTACGAAGAACGCTCTGGCACACATGCATCCTTGCCAATGTCCCGTGAATATGAAAAGACGCGGAGTGCTGCATGGGAAGGTATCGAAGAGGACGAGAAGGCGCGTATGGAGAGGCGTAAAGAGTACGTGGCGCAATCTACCAGCAAAGTTCTCGGATACAGTTGTACGGAACCTCGGAGGCTCAAGTTCGACGAAAAGGCGTCGAAGGCTGTGAGGAACTTGATTGAAGCAGCGGGGTTGGATGAGCAGGAGATCACGACTGTGCAGATGGACGAGTTCAAACTCCAGTTTGTGTGCCTGAAGTGTACGTATGGGAGGAATTGCGATGGGGAGAGAAGAGTCCGAGTTTGGGCATGGCGCGAAGCGGTGCGTATATTTTTTGTGCCCAAATTGATCATTTTTCGCTGATATACTTGTTTATTCAGGTCCAACACGCGCTTAAATTCCATTTTGGCGACGCTCATCTCGCATGGGAATGTCTTTCACCGAGTGAGACGGCCAAAGCGCTCGTTCTGCAAGAGACTCAGGCTTTGAAGAAGCAATATCTCCTTGAGGACGAGCAAAAGACATGGAAATGTCTCAAGTGTCGTGATTCGACCAACGATAAAGGCAGGATGACGTTGCTGCAAATGTACAAACATTGGAGGAAGTTTCCGTGAGTTGATGTTTCATTTCATTTCATTTTATTTTCTTTGTGTTCGGTTCGTTGTTCTCAAGTGACAGGAACCGAGTTTATGGATCGATCAACTTGGGGAATAATTCGGTTCTGCTATCTAAACTGGTCGCTGGCGTTCCCTTTTAATTGACTGAAAGTGATGGCTGCCTATTCAGTACTAGCTTGTCTTCAAGCTATTGCCCATCCTGCTGGCACCTTCTCATCGCAAATGTTCGATATTGCTTGTATTCGGTGTGTCCAAGTAATGATTTTAGACGCTCTGTTACCGCAGTCATTCCGAATGTTCCGGCCCAACATGCCCGAATAGGCGCCCATCAAAATCAAAATTTCTGGTGGAGAGCGGCTTGGTAATATTTTGTTCATCTAGGACTCTTGATTCGACTGGAAGCTCTCAAAATCACGACATCTTATGAGTGGCTGGCCTGATACCCTGCTGTGACTCTCGTTTCATATTCATATCCTCATTTTTCTTTCTTTCGTTATGTTTCAATAATGTCCGCATCGATTACTGATTTGTCGTATTTCGTTCATTTTAGGGAACACGGCGATCGTGATGCTATATCCGATACCGAGCTCAGGTCAAACCGTCCCGACCGTCCGCAAGCGCCTGAACATATTCTAGGCTACTATCGTGCGTTGGACTATTCGCCTCGGGAGTTGCCTGCTGTGAATATGGTTGTGTTACCGCTGACGAAGGAAGAATTAAAGGCACGTGAGATGGTAAAGAAAGAGATGCAAGAACGGAAAATGAGAAAGGCGAGGGCGAAGGAAAGGGCAGGGTTTCCTTTACTTCGGAGGGATATGTTGATGGATAGCGAGGATGACGAAGAGGAGGAGACGAAAACAAGGGAGTGAATCACGCGATTTTCTTTGTATATATGTGATGGCTATAGGGTGCATGTCTGAGACAGTGCTAAATAATTCCTAAATTCTTTCGCGTACTATCTCAATATGTATGCTAATACTAACAACATCTGCTTCTAATAAAGGGCTTGTTCTCGAAATGTAGGAAGGCTGACTCTTGGGATAAGGACTGGAACTCCCAAATCTGATTTAATGATCAAGAGGACCCAAATGCCTAGTATATTCGTAACAGTATCACATAGTCATAGATACGCGAGCACGAGCATTCAAAGATATTGGTTAAATGATATCTTTATTTCTATGGAGATTCTGTTGAGCGACGACGAGCTAACCCAAAAATGTGAGCCACATTATTCGCAAAGCTGATAGTAAGAAACGCTTACTCTTCGTAGGTACAATGTCATTTGTGACGTTGAAAGAGTCTTTAATGGTGATTGTGGACCCTGGTTGTTGATGACCACTCAGGAAAGGCCAGATATGAACCCCGCCGGGATGGAACTGACCCATATCAGGGGGTGCAGACACCACTCTTGCTGCGTTGGGCTGGAAATTGTCAGCGGTGTAAGGGTACATTGGGGCGGGAGCTGCTGATATGACCCCTGCGCCGTGTCCTGGCGTATGTGGACCGAACCAAGGACTACTATACCGACCCCCAGAAGCCGGATCGGGAGCGTAAGCTGGTCCATCGGTTCGTTGCGGTGGGCTGTAAGGAGGGGGAGGGTGGCTGACAGGAGGCGTAGTTGCATGTTGGGAGGTTGATATAGGTCGTTCCTCCTCCTCCTCCGCTGTTTCTGTCTCGGCCGCCAGCGTAGTTTTGTAACGTCCGGGCTTGAATTTTGACTCAACAAGAGTCTGGATTCTGCGTGGCACCCAACTCTTCGAGGTGGTCTTGCCACCAGCTTTCTGTTGAGAGCTAGGACCCATTTTGTGATTGGAGGGAGACGGTTGTGTATCCTCACTGAACTCGGAGCTGCTATCGCTGATTTCTATTGGCTCTTCTACCAGCGGGGCTTTCTTTGTCTTCAAAGACTGTCCAGAGTTTGGAGCATTTCTGAAGCTATAATTGTCGCTTTTACTCTTGACCGGGTTACGGCTCATCGCTTTCCCCTTCTCCTTGGCTGGGATCACTTTCTCCTGTTCAATTTGAAATGCCTCATAGATTGAACAGTTCTTCGGAATCTAATAAAGTGACCATAAGTCCGATTTCAATTGAGAAGATAGATAGGCCCATGCGTACGTTTTCCCAATGGAGTTCCTTTAGAAATGTCTGAAGCGTCTCACGGTATTCCAATGTTTTCGTCAAGTCCACGTTCTTTCGAGACGCAAATTCTTCCAAGCTCGCAACAATTTGTCTGATTTGTCTGATTGACCGTGGTCCGTCACTTTCAGTTGAATGTCCCAGAACTCTAACATTGCATGACGCACCCCGTCAGTCGCTTAGCGACATCTTTCCGCTCGGTAGAGCTCCCTTGTCTCTTCCCTATCATCTTGACATGACTGTCATAACAGAGATGTAAGATCTTGTACGTATCGTCCACAAGTCCTACACAATCTTCATCTAGGGATAAAGTTGCACTTTTCTGTATGTTTTTTAGTCCCGGTATGCTCTGAATAACCAATCTAGAAGCTACCTCGTAAATTGCATCAACTTTCCTAACCGCTGCCACTGCTTCTGAGAAGTACGTCGTCCGAAAGGGGTCCGAAAATCTTTCGTGAGTATCCACGATCATTTCAAGGACCGAAGCTGTACCTAAATAGTGTGATAAGTGGCATATACTGTGTTGTAATTGGAGGCAAATAGTTGTGTATCCTCACGGAACTCGGAGTTGCTATCGCTAATTCCTACAGGTTCTTCTGCAAGAGTGGTTTTTCTTTTCTTCGAGGACCGTTCAGGGATTCTAAGGGTATTCCCATAGTTTCTACTCTCGGCCGTGGTGTGTGCCGAGCTGAAGAAGGGTCTGTGTGGCTTTGAGGCAGATGGCTCGGTATTCTCACGAGACCTGATTGCTGCCAGCCTGTCTACCCAAGAGGTCTTCTTCATGTTGTTGGGAATTAAAGATCCCTCCAATATTGGACTATGGTGCTGCATTGGGTCCCCCAAATAATTCAAGAAGAATACACCTGATTATAAAGCAAGTTCAGGTACTATCGAGATGAGTGGTCATCATACTTATAGAATACACAGACATACACACCATCTTGATCGATCACTTGTGCTTTAAACAACTTTATAAGGCGAAAGAGCTCGTGCCGCTCTGGAAGGCCATGGTCTCCCTGAATAAACCCGAGGTAGGAGAAAACCAACAAAACGGAATCATGGCTTTCAAATTCACCTTCTGAAGTACCGAGATCCAGTCAATATCATGCGATATCATAACTGTTGCTGTTGACTTGGTTTCTGATGGCACCTTCATAAAAATCATAATGCATAAACCGTGCATATATATATTTTTTTTTAAAAAGTACCAATTGCCACAGCAGATCATTCAGCTCCCTCGATGGATGCGGCATCTATGAAAGGATTCCATCATGTTTGCATAACGGCTAAGCACCTATCAATTACACAACGGCTTACCATGGTTCTTGACGTATCTCTGGACTTCTGATGTGAATGTCCACGAAAACTCCCATATTCGCATTGGTAATTGTCAGTATTTTGAGTGTTAACGACTGACTCGGGAGGCCGAGACTGGTCATCGAGAAATTCAAGGTGGTCCGAGCCAGGCCCAACTTTGAGAGATAGATCTTCATTCAGGGCAGTCCAGACATCCTCCCGAAAGCTTGGATTTAGAGTGCGTACAAATACGCACTGGTTCTTCAACTGGGGTACGCCAGGTGATTCTGGATCTTCAGAGGGGCCAGTTCTGCTATCCAAGGAGCCTGAGTGCTGCCACCGATATGAACGCGCCAATCCATCTTGGGGATGAAACGTCAAGCGGACGGAGTTCAAAGAGCTGCAGAATGCGGCTACTCCCCAACGGCTTGTCTTGTCCCATCCAGTGACGAGGCGTATGTCTCCATTTTCAACCTCATATTCTTGCTCGGCAACAAATCGGTACCATTGTCGAATATGGTCCCCAATATATATTCTGACGTTACGCATGGCGATTAAGTCCTCGGAATGAGACCCGCGCGGTAGTGTGAGGATGGCTCCTTCTTCTGCGGAAGATTCAAAGACCAGTTCACCGTTGGCCCTGAGAAAGAATCAGCAGGACGTCATTATATACCAAGCATTGCGCACGTACTCTTCTCGGGAAGCTATAACATTTTGACTGGCATACCAGCTATTTTCCCCTTTCACATTTTGTTTCTCAACACGGAGAGGATTGATGGGGGGATATAGCGGTACAAAACCTTCAGGAACGCCTCCAGCATTTATCGGATGATCGCTGCGGTGGCAGATGTTGAAAAGAAAATCAAAGCTCCCAGAGGGACGTAGTAAACCGACGTCGCCAATAGAGACCCCTTGGTTTTTATATTCTTCTGGATAGTTATTCGGCTCGGGATGCCACAAAGGTGATCCACGTTCCTTGACAATCAAGTTTCTCCAATAAACATGACAGCTCTTCTGGCTCAGATTACGCAGAGTCCTAGTGAGTACCGGCTGACTGGGTTGAGCTTCCGAATAAGCTTCTCCCTGTGCCAGAGGGGGAGGACTTCGGGGAGATGGCCCTTTACCCATACAAGATCGATGAAAGGTATTGCAAAATCATAACTATTTTATGACCACATACCTTGGTAAATCATGGTTACAGTATGTGCGCTGACAAACGAACCTCCCCCTATGTTCACATTATCTGATCCTCTGAACATTTCGTTTCGGGGACTGCGGAGATGTCGATTGAAGTCAATTTACATAGTAATAGGAAGTGCTGAAATGTCGTACACATCCACAGCTTCTTCCCGATTTCTAGGAGTAATCGCTTGCGTTGCCTAATAGTTCGCCGCGTGAGACTGAAGGAATGAATGACACTCGGAAATGCTTTTAGTGAGCGTACTGGTGTTCTATCTGCATCTAGTCCTTCAACCCCCCTGCCGCTAGGGTATAGCTGTCCAGGCAATCATCTAAACCCCAGAATGAAATGGTGCTCAATCATGAGCCTACCTCTGGCATCGAGTCTGACTGCTTTTGGGTTCCTGTTCCCAACAATTCCAGTGCCTGGTCATGATTTGGTGAGAATATGAAACGTGTTGGTTTGTAATCTAAACGTTACCTGAGATGGTGGGTTGAGGTCATCCATTGCAACGACGACCTGCGTGGATCACAGGTTCTGTTAATGATCGATGGCAAGAGTCAAGAGTTGTCAAGCTATGTGACTCGACGTGCTCTAAGTATATTTCTGTCACGGATTCAGTGGCGTTATTTAAAAAGATTCATAATTTAGATTTTCTTCAAACAAGAACGAGAAAGTCAGTCGATTGCCTCCAATTTACCTATTCCTATACTGAATAACGCACTGGCAACCTCCCCTCCATATCCTCTTCCCACTCACCCATATCCTGACTACACATCACCGTCCGCCTAATTTTCTCTTGGTATGGCGTGTCCCTATGCCACCTCATCCTTTCCTTCACAGCCAATTTTTCCTCTTTCGTCTTTACCATCTCCGTCATCTCCTCTTCTCCAATAAGTGAAGGAGCCATTTTGACGGGAGGTAGTTCGCGAGGGACGTAGTCCAGCGCACGATAATATCCTCGCTGATTTTCGGGAAGACCAGGTCGTTCGGGGTGGTTCGTATCCATGGCTAGGTGCGTTATGGTTAGGTAGTCGCCGTGGTCGCTGTATCAGAATGAATAACGTCAGTTCAAGAACAATCATTAAAGAGCACAAGAATGGCAATATCGTTATGAGGCGGTCCGTGAGGAAATTTGAATGAAAACATTAAAAAAATAAATAGAGCAAACCAAACGGCATTAGGTTGTTCACCAATGGACGTGAGTTTGCAAGGAGAAAAGACTGCTGGCGCCCCGAATAGCAGTATGTGAGAATCCTTATTCTTGAGCGGGCGCTGACATCGAAAAGGCAGGAGCAAGCTGCAAGATTATAAAGCTCGTTGAAGCATGGGACAACCCCGTAAAATGTGGGAAGAGAATGGAGGAGAAAAGTAGGAAAAGACGGAAAAGAAGCAATGTCCGAATAGAATCATTTTCGGCGCTTATCGCTGGGAGTCCGGTCGGAATTCTAATATAAATATAAAATGAAGGGAACCACGCAAAGAAAGAAAGAAAAAGAACAAAAGACCAGAACACTCAATCCGTGATGACGTGGACAAGTTCTATCGTTAATCATTTAACGGACGGTCGAGGGAGAAGAAAGAGAGAAGGAAACGGAGAAAGAAAAAGAAAAAGAGACGCTAAATATACGGCCTGATTAAACGAAAGGTTTGGGAAGCGACCTTCAGAATTTAAATACAGAACCGCGATTTATCCCCCATAACAATAAAAAATTAAAGTAGAAAACAGACACAAAGTTTGTTGTCATGTCACTTTAGCAAGACCAATACACATGAGCGCATAAAGATCATGCGTCGCAATGACAGGGGACTACGACTCCAACGGGCGTACAGCATTCGGGAACCTCCATAAATCGAGGGAAAGCTCGAGAAACCATCAAGAAAGAAGACTCGACGTTTCCGAGTTTTCGAACTCGAAGAAAATAAGGCAGTGAAAAGCTCATAAACGAAGTGGCCATATGGAAATAGTACTAACAGACCCAGGAAATATGGCAAAAGTGCGTGTTTAGGATCATAGAAAGTGAATCCCGTTCTTTGTATATGGGAAAAGAGAGTGAATGGTACTGTGAGAATGAAAGAGCCAACGAATAAAGAGGAAAGGCCTCGCAGGACATGAGGTCGGTGGCAAGGCAATAGTCACGAAAAATTAGGAAGCGGAAGAATTCGTGAGACCATCATGTCACGAACACCAACAAATACGAGTGAAGGAAAGAGAGACAGAGACTAAGAGAGTAGAAACCAAGGAAAGACAAAAAAAGATAAAAACGGTGAGGGCCACAGGAAACCGCAAGTGCACCGACGGTGCAATAAGAAAGGAAGAAAAGAAGTCGGGCAGCACAAAGATGACGCCATGCACCACGATGATCAATGAAGAATAAAGGCAAAATGAAAAGAAGCAGTGATGTGCAAACGGATTACGAAACTGGTTTGCGAGTCCAGCCACAGCAGAAGGGCAAGCGGTGACGGTGCCGAGAAATCTTTTTGAAAATGTAGCACCCAAAAAGAGAAGAGAAGAAAACGGATGCAACAGCGAATACCCAGAAAACGTAGAAGAAAAAAGGGGAAAAATCAGAGAAAGATGTTAGGAGAAGGCGTCGCGGACCCGAATAAGAGACTTCAGGGCCAGAACGCATCGCAAAGAAGGATAAAGATGGTAAAGGTAACAGGAAAGCACAGAAAAAGGAATCAAACTAGGACATCATGCTAAAAAGCTAAAAGACAGCGCAACATGCGTCCCCACACCACGAGAAAGAAGAATAATCAAAGAAGCAGCCTGAGTGATGCGCAGACGAATGACGAACTGCGAGCCAAATTCTGGGAATCCGGTACGAGAGAAGCAAACAACATCCCACCCGATCCAGTCCCCATCTCCACCGAAACGAACCAATCACCACCAGCCCACAAACAAAAAGAAAAGCGTCAAAAGAACAAAACGGCCAAAACAACCGAAAGTCGACGGTCAAAAAGCCAGTATCAAACAACCCAAACAACCAAAGAAATCAAAGGGCAAAAAACAAAACTCACCCAACCTCCCTCCAATGTTCCCTCATCTGTAACAACGTCATCCGTCCTCCATCCAAGCGCGTATCCCTACACCGAAGGCACTTCCACAGCTTCTGCTCATACTCGGGTAAATACCCTCTCTTCACGCCTTCCACACGTTCGAGCGCGATGGCTCTGGCCGTCTCACTCCGCGAGAGACATTCCCATCCGACAGTGGCATCACCAAAGTGGGCTTTCAGCGTATGTTGGACCTGAGTGAGAGACGGTGAATTCATTGGGAAGGTCGAATAAACAAAACGGGACAAACCGCATCTCTCCAGGACCAAACCCGCATCTTCCTCTCCCCATCACACCTGTTCCCAAACGAGCACTTCAAACACACAAACCTCGCATCAAACTCGTCCATATCCACTACCGTCGTCTCTTCCTCGTCCTTGCCCGCAGCTTGTAAGAGGCTCTTGACAGCCCTCGAAGCTTTATCGTCAAACTCCAACTGGCACGCATTGCAGCCACGCCATCCACGAGAATCTTTGAAATACTCTTCCTCCCCCTCCCACGCAGCGCACCTAAACTTGGGATATTCTTCTTCCTTCACAAACGTAGGATGCGCACCCGCTGCTTCCTCGTCGCCGCGGTATAACCTCATCGAAGTACATGGATGGAACAGGAAATGCGGGTACCACATGCACATCTCCGAGTTATCCTTGACTTCGCGCCAATGAACACCCTGCGGCGTCTCTCCATCCTCATCGCATATCCCCTCGTCGATGCACCGCTTCTTGTCCACACGATAATGGTTTGTCCCATCCCAATTGCACTTGAATACCACCACAGCGAGCTGTAGGTCCTTCAACCTTAGCTCTTCCCGCTTGTACTCCTCGTAACGCTTATACGAATTCCTCTCCGACTCCGTGTGGTATACGTAGCCATAGCCCCAATAGGTTTCTTTGTCCCTCTTGCTCTTCCCGCACTCGTGCCACCACGGGAATCTTATGGCTCGCGAACGATCATGAGAGTAGTCCAGGTCCGGATCGCGATTGCTATACGCTCGTTCCCAAAGACTCTTGATTTTCGACCTACGCCATCGATCAACGAAGTCAGGCACCTTCGTGTCGATAATCTTCCTTGCAAACTCGGGCGTAAGCTCGGGAGGTTGTACCGCTTTTTCTTCATTCTCCTCTTGAATATCCTCCACCTCCACCTCTGCCTCTTCCTCACCCTTTGCCTGATCTGTTTTCTCGTCCTGAATCGTCGCAGCAGGGGTACTAGCCCAATCATTAAAACTATTCATCACCCTATCCCACCCTTCCTCAAACTCCTTCATCCTCCTCTCCGCCCTCTTCTTCCTCACCTCCTTCTTCCTCTTCAACTCTTCCTCATCGTCAAAATCATCCCACACATCATCCATCTCCCCATTCTCAATCCGACTGTTGTTCGCCTCCCTCCACTTCTCCGCGCTCACGTATTTCCCAAACTTGACATACTCCCTGACGATCCTCAGCCCTCTCCCAATCTCGAGCGCGACGCACGCGTTCCCATTGTCGCGTTCCGGACGTAATTGCCCACGCTCATCATGCGCGTCCCAGCCTCCACCACCCTTGTCCTTGTCCTCCTGATCATACCGTCCGCTCGGCTGGCCAACCCCACCGAGCGCGAGCCCCAAGATGTCCGCAAAGGTAGGCATGAGCATCCCAGAGGGGTATTTTTCCAAATTGGCAGGCTCGTTCCTCCAATCCAGGTACGCCTGGTGGAAGAGCGCTTCTCGTTCGCGAATACGGATGATCTCTTCGTTTTGTGCGACTAGCTTTGAGGCCTCTTGCATCCATTGCAAGAGCTCGGGCTCGATCCGCTTCCAAGCTACGTGAATATGATTGATACAGTGAGTAAAACAAGATGAATAAATGAACGGATTATTAAGAACGAACATTTCTCCGTCAGGGACTTCGCAACCTTCAATTGAGGATGTTCGTTTCCCCAGCCCGCAAAACCGCGTCTATATAATTCCATGTATGTAAGGCACAATATTGCAATATTCAATCAGACGAATCCAGATAACATTGTAGAAAATGGTTCACGTACCCAAAGGTTTTAATGGTCGGAGGAGGAATAATCGAACAATCGTCCTTGTCCAGATTATCCAGAAATTGGATCTCGCGCTCGTATCCTAAGTCCATAAGTTTCTTACGTATGCTATATACGAGATGAGATAGTGAAAAACATAATTGGTGATTTTTTTTTGTCCAAGAAGGAAAACGACGTACAAAGCGTACCGTTCACACTTGATAGTCTCCAATTCCCTGTGTCGCAATCGGACGTTCGTAGTTTGCCATTTATTCCATTCGTCTGCGTGCTACAGGATCAAAAGAAAGAAAGAAACAAAAAATCAGCACACAAGGTCATGACCATAGCGACAGACAACGAATCGAATACAAAAGCGCACCTTCTTACGAGCAACAATGATCTTGGCCCTCCTTTCCACAAAGTTATCCACCGCTTTTTGTACGATTTCCTCGACTTTTCCTTCTTCGTTCAACTTTGTTCCGCACGAGATACCAGCCGCTTCCACAGCCAGTCGTTTGACTTCTTCCAGTTCGGCGAGAAACGCATCCTTGTCTTCGATAAGGCAATGTGTACCTACACTCAAACGAGAAGTTGAGAATGACATCAATAATGATAGTCGACGTAAGGAAGAAAAAGATACGGAAGAAAATGGGCGAGGTTGGAAGTAAGCACGAGACGACAGGAGAGGAAGGAAGGAAAGGAAAGAGCAAAGAAAGAAAAATAGAAAACTCACGAGGCGGACAGTGGTAAAACGGCACACATTCTAAGATTAATCGATCAGAGGCATCTTTATCAGGTTTGAGTTTGCGCTCTAGGAAGGATCTATGTACAAGAAAAGAAAATACGGTTGTATCAGCGCACCCTTTCTTTTGATATGGTTATAGAAAGATAAGAAGGAATTTGAAGGTTGGAAAGGAAGAGGGCAAGAGATACAAACTGACTTTTCCTTTACACATCGAGTACAATACCTGACGCGCAAATAGAAATTTATTTTGTGCACGTTACTAGCCATGCAATGCTAGAGAAGGAAAGTAAATAAATAAATATCGGATCCTTAACAAGTGCCGAAACATGCTACGAAGTACGTACCTGACAAAACGTATCCCAGACGAGACTCGCCCATTTCGGAAGCTGGATATCCTCCGGACACGCGGGTAAGTCCAAGAATTTCTTTGAATTAGCTAACGCAACCACCCGAGCGTCGTCTGAGAAGTTGGAAAAAGCTGCCTTCCATATATAGGTTGCGGAACGATGAAGAATGAGAGAACGCAAGTCTTTTGTGGTGCGCATAAGGTGGATTAGGTCGATAGGATGTAAGTAGCTGAATATCTGGTGATATTATGATGTCAGTGGGTGAGATCATGCCATAAAAGGTCGAAGGAGACGGATGGAAGTAGGGACGATAGGGGCAAGGGAGTGCAGAAGATAGAGAAGGGAAGGATATTCATAAATCATCAAGAAGTACCTACCTCGAGAATAACATCGACAGGAAAAGAAGGGAACATACTCAGTTTCGCGCGCGAATTGAGAGGACGGGAAGAGGAGGCCACGTCTTTTCTCTCAACGCCTGATACGTTGATGTTCTCCTCCGTTTTAACCCTCTTCACACTCTTTTTCTCCCGTTGGCTCATCTTCAGCGCCATCTCACGGCCGTTAGTCGCAGTAAGCTTGAGCTTTTTTCTGGGCGGTTGCGTCTCGGAGTTGGGGTTTCCCCCGTCAGCATTTTGAGAGGATGGTGACAACGGCTGGGTTGGGTCTGAGGTCTGAGAGGACGAGGATGTGGATGGACCAGCATTGCTAACGAGCACAGTCGGGACGACTGGTATTGGATTAGCTTCTTGATTGGAGGAGGAACGCGCTAAGGGGGTGAAGTAATCCCTGATGGTCCCACGCGCCATTTTTAAACCCTGACGTTGCCTTGACGTGCGCTATTCGAGCGTTACTCGAGAGTAACGACACAATAAACCTGTATAATTTCTAATGCAGAGGCTTCAGGTTTTCAAATCTTTGAGAAGAAGTGATAGGGATAGGGAGTTGTAAATAGTGGCAAGAAAAAGAAATACCAAATCCAATGATGCCAGCGTTGTCACAATAATTTGCGAACACACGCGTCCTGTCACACCATGAGCCTAACGTTACATATGTCACTCAACGCGTCGCG
Organism: Agrocybe praecox; assembly: GCA_964017145.1. NCBI lineage: Eukaryota > Fungi > Basidiomycota > Agaricomycetes > Agaricales > Agrocybaceae > Agrocybe > Agrocybe praecox. The sequence goes on from OZ024840.1 coordinate 4,596,738, forward strand.
CGAACGTACGCGTGTTGTGGTTGATAGTATGGCAAAGCAAGGGGGAATCTTGGTACAAAGAAAAAAATTGGAATATAGGATTAAGACGGATACACCTCAAAAGCTCAGTACATGGAAAATATAGATGTAACAGGCTCGAGATCCCAGAATTACCCTAGTATGATGCGAATACATCGCCCGACAATTTTCTTGGAGGTACATATGCACATGTATGCGCCCTCCGAAAATACAGTAAAATGCTTTATTGTCAATACAAGTGTTGGCTATATCTCACCTCCAAAAAAGGAATGCTTTGGGGTTTTCTGGCACATGTATGCACTTCAAATACCAGACACCACACTCGAATTTGGTCTGCCATGTTCATTGACGGCTCTAAAGGTCGCAAGTAAATCAGTAAATTTCAAACATGGGAAGGAGTATTTACCACAGACATACAGCCTTTGAGCTTTTCTCAGCTTGTCTAGGTACATGTATGCTCGCTGAAATGAACAGTTGACTGTTGTATTTAAAAATGGGGACAGTCATCCTCTCCCTCTCCTGCGCCATCCTTTCCGTTCGATTCACGACGACGGGAATAGCGATAGCGATAGGTCTCGTAGCGCTTAACCCTCCCACGCCGAGGAGTACAATGCTCCCGAGGAGATGGATGTCACTCATGTGGGGTGGAGGTAGACGATGACGTGGAAGGAGTGGAGGTAGACGATGATGAGGACGAAGCAGAGAAAGTCTTTGAAAAGCAATAACCCAAACCACAGCGCACCAAAAATAGGATAGCGGAGAATAACTCTTCGAACTCCGATACCCCACCTCAACAACGTGTATCAATTTTGACAGAGACTTCGTTACTTTTATAAAGAAACACCACTTTGATATACGTATGTCGGGAAGAAATGATATAGATAATTTGGCGGGAAACGGCGACGACTGTGTTGTTTCGACTTTTGTTTGAGACCAATGAATGCGGTTTGTTGATCCGCAGAGTTTTCTGATGGTGCCAGATGATGGTCAGAATGAGTCGCACTTCTAATATGTCATTCCTGTCAAGTAGAAAACGCATGTGTGAAATATCTTACAAGACCGCTTGCGATCTATTTATAGACAGGATATTCGCACAGCCTTTGACTGATGTAACCAAGATGTGGCTCTAACTCGGGCCCCCAACATTGCCTAAAACTCCCTCCTTCCTTTCGCATTGGGCGCTTGAGCTCTTGTGTGCGGTTTCAAGAACATTGATATTGTTATGGCTCATGATAGGAGCTCTCCTCCAGTATGCTCACTCGTGCTCAACGGCTACCTTAATATGCTCACATTACGCACCTAACACTCAGGTTACCCCTGCAAAAAGACGCAGAAGCCTTTCACCAGCAGGCGACTTACAAGTTCTCAGAGTAGGTTGCCTATTAAAGAAAGATGTCAATTTTAAGCGATCTTACGGAGGTTTTCAAAATCAAGAATCGCCGTTTGGACGTGGCTGAAACGAGTGCTTATCGTTTTGAAGGCCATCACTCTTTCATGGCGGCAAGTCTTATAGCAAGGTGTGGAGATTTACTATTTGCACTTCTCAGCTTATGTTTTGATAATCATGATGGCAGTGCTGCAAGTGGTTTGTTTGGGGCCTCACGGGACTTTGATATATATGGCGGAAGAATAATGTCAGCCGGTGGAAACATTACAATTTTCAATGGTACACCCAAGAAGCATTTCGATGTTGTCTTCCTACTGATCTAACTACTGTATGGGTCCTCCACCACAATCAGAAGTAGCAACGTCTAGTAGCCCAATGGTGCGTGGCACATTATTAATATATAGCGACAAATTTGATACGATGGCATTCCATATGAAGGCCGAGGAGAGCAGCCCCCAACAGGCGAGCGTCTCGTCTGCTCTGGCCCAACGCTCTGATCAGAGAAGTTTAGAGATATATCATCGAAATCTGTCATTACGTATTCTTTTCCTGATGTGGCTGTATCCATGATTTTAGGCTTCTAAACCTGCGAATATGTGCGTCGATGGAGACTAGGGATAATTACATGCACATGCTTCGGACGTGTCATCAGCATCATGGCGATCTTTTGACTGAACTTGTTGTGATATAAATAATTTCTCGGAATGTAGGCACCGAATTTTCAGCTCAACATTTAGTGATTAGCAGGTTTAAGATCTATGCTTAATGAACCAATTTTGAAATCTCTTTATCCCCCACTTCTCTAATTCGCCTACCCACGGAACCCTTTGTCTCTTAGAATTACAGATGCTTGAAGAATATACAGATCAGGATAATACGAGCGTAAATGTCCTCGATATTATACGTACTAGGATCTCGCCAGAAGCCATCGGACCTACGGATGGGAATACTTCAACTTATCATGCCTCTTTGTTGGAACTTGATCGGTTACAGATTGCTTTCCAGGACGCTACGACAATAGCTCAAGAAAGCCCTCAACTGAGAATTAGTGCAAGGCTTCATGTACTTGTAGTAGTAGGAATTGTATGGTGCACCATAGAAAATCGTGAAGCGGTACCTGAGTTTGCCGGTTTCAAGATCATCAACAGAAACGTGGGTTTGTTTATGTCAATTTATCCCTCGTTCATCCCCTGAGGAGGTATCCAAGGTCCTACCTTGCGCAAGCGAGCGGCACACCTGCCGAAGTTGATGGCATCATGTCAAAATGAGCGTGATAGTCCTGCTTCCTATAAAAGTCAAGCGTGGTAGCACAAATTACAGCAAGGCTTTTTAGTAATATATTCATACTAGTATTACATAGCCACAGATACGTAAGCATGAGCATAAGTTTGCCTCTATCTCAGTCCAAAATTGTGCTTCTATTTGATATTGACCCGATAGAAGCGCGGATTGAAAGCCCCACACAGCCCAACCCTTATGCTTTAAGGTATGCTTGGCTACACATGGTACACGGATGCTGGGTTAGGCCGTGCCTGACAGCGCCTCCGGCAACACACTGGTGGTAAAAAGTCATCTTGTTCGCGAAATGCTCTGCTGTAGCATTGAATATGTATTTAGTAATCTTTTTTTGTGGCAGTAATAATATCTTGCACAGCCTAATTGTACAGGGTATATAGTTCTGTAAGATTTCGTTGAAAAGGCAAAGACATTCCCAATGACTCGTGCTCGTAGTCATAAATATAACGATGCCAACGTATGTATGGCCGAGCCGTTCAACCAGAACCCGTCTTGACATCTAGTTTACTAATAGATGGCGTACTGCACAACTTCGCACCTTCATGCTACGAAGTATCAAGCCGCCTTGTTGAAGAAGAAAACAATGCAAAGTGTACGTTTTTACTGCCGCTTTTGCATTCTGCTACTAGCTAATGTTTACATTTCTGTACAGAGGAGGCCCATTCCCACTCTACCCTTACGTATTCCACGACCGTCGCACAAGGAATCGTCATTGGCGCTTAAATCAGTAAAAAAGACCAATAAAAGGTGCACTAAGATGTCTCAAATTTTTCTTCGTAATTAAATGTTGTATCTGTTTATTACCAGCGGTGTGAGGGATGGAATTTTCTCCCAGGCTCAGAACATTGCGGTCAATGGCGGTAACTTCAACATCTTTCATGGTCAGTAATTCAGCGGTAATCTATCATTTTCTTCTGAAATATAATAATGAATGATAGGATCCCTTGAACAACCAACTGAAGACAGAGAAACAGTACGTTATTTTTTATTCTGCGGGCTGAAAATGAGTGGTGTTTGATATAGTTATCAGGCGCCTGAGCAAAGCCAACAGCAGCGAGGAACGTTTACTGTCAATATGGGAGCTTCTGTGCAGCACAAAAGAAGCTGCCAAGTTTACTGGGAAAACCTAATTTCATTAGGACGTGGTTCTCCCCTTTGGATTCCCGAGCCCAGTTCACCTAATGAATGGTTTCGTCAACACGGTCTCTCAATTGGGGATGTTGGCCTTCTTCTTCCAACGGGAGCCTTTCTGCAGCTTTTCAACATCTGTCATCCCAAAGATCACCCAATAAATTCAGCTGGCGTTCCAGATGGTTTCGTCCCCCTTCGAAGGCCATTTGATCCTACCTTTCTTACTACCTCAGCTGAAGGCCCTGGGTATAGTGTGATGTCTTACGCCGTTTCAAAGGTCATTGGAGCCAGCATGGAATTCGAATCTTCGGGCCATGAAGGTGCTGTTCTTGCGCTACCTCGTGGATTGAAATCGGAGGACTTTCACGCTACCCAAGGATTCCGCGACTATATATCACATTATATATCCAGTTGGTATCGGTATATTATATACGATCGTCAGTGCCCGATCAGCAATGGCGATGTGCGTGTAGTGACTGGATTTGATAAAACCAGCCAGTGGGGTGTGGCTGCATTCTCCAAATCATCGAGATCGATTCAACTCAGACTTCGCCCAAGAGATGAAAACCCTGCGTATCACATCTGGGATCATTCCGGGTCATGCGACACTAGAGCTGGGCCGAATTCAGAGCAGAATAGACACACACGGGGCCAAACAACCCCCCACAATCAGTGCGTTTTTGTGCGGACTTTGAACGCCACCTTTTCTCCACCTGAATGGGAGAGGCTGGTGGAAAGTCAATTTGTTGAAACTTTCCAGAACGTTGACTTTGAAACCAACACTCCCATGATGGAAAATGGCAGGGGCAGCCCTACGAGTTCTCAAACCCGTCGAGATATGGGTACAGGTGTCGGCGAATCTGGGCGAATGCGAAATCGAGCGGTAACAGACATATTGTCCAATGTATCGACTGACATGGTACGTAGGATGAGCTTTAAATCATGTCATACCTGATGCGTTATTATCAGATGTCTCACCCGTCAAAAGAAATCAATGACTTACTTTGGAAAAATGTGAGTACGACTTGCAGACGCACGCTGCGGTAGAACTCTGATAGGTTGCTTCTATATCAGGCTCCAGCTACGCAGACATCCAGAGGTCTAATTATCACCTGCGACAGTGACTGGACTTCAGTTTTAATGCCAGTACGTCGTAATAAATGATATGTTTTATTCTTAACTAAGTATTAAGCAGGAAGATACTAGCCTTCCATCTTCTCAAGAACTATTCAGAAGGATAGCAGAACGAGGAAAAATCTTACTCACAGATCAAGGTTTGTGAAAATATCTAATTTACCTGTTTTCAGTGTTTTGATTTATGTTTTCTTGTGATTATCCGGTTTAGGCTACTTTACATTGAAATATCATGGCGTGAGTGTCGTATATTGTAGCCTAGAGAATACCCTTGGCCACATGCTAACATTATAATATTGTAGGAGAACGAAGCCAAAGTCGACTCTAATCCCAAGAATTTAGCCTATGAAGAGATGCATGACCAAGCCAACACAGTTCAAGACTACGACACTAACATACATCACACCGCATACCGTTTCGTTGAAACTGTGCAACTTGAATCCTACTCCTCTATTTTAAATGACAATCATCTCGACGACAAAAGTGAGGAGTATCAGGAATGTTTAGAAGTGCGTTGATGCTAACTATCGACTGGGTTTTCTAGATTTAGATCAACGCTCTCCCGCCTATGTGGCTCGAGATGCAATATATGACTGTGGGATGAAAGCTGATGGGAGTCAACCACACCTCAAGACCAAATCGAATATTACTGAGAATATCATGAGGTGTGCCGTCGATGAGAAGGCAAGCATCAAATGGTTGCACGGTCCTGTCGGCACAGGTAAATCCTGTATTGCAAGCAAAGTGGCGCAGCCTTTCTCCGAACGGGACCTCCCTGCAGTGATCTTCTTCCGGAATTGGGATTCCAAACGCAACAGTGCTTCGGAACTAGCGTCGCTGGCGTACCAACTCTGTCAGACCTCCTCCGTACTACAGGCGTCTATATTCGCGGCTGTCAGTAAAGACCCATCGATATTCAGTCGCTTATTCGAGGCTCAATTCGAAACCCTCATAATAAAGCCCATTCAAAGCCTTCTCGTGAAGAGACCAGACTCGTTACAACATCTAATCACTATCGATGGTCTTGATGAATGTTCCACGATGGAAGATCAACTGAAACTTTTGAAGGTCCTCGCAGATTCACTAAACAGGGGCATGGTCATTAAACATCTTGTATCCAGCCGCCTGGAGCGTCATACTATCTCGGAGCAGAACCTCTCATCACTACTTTCGATCAGGAGGACTTCAGGGTCCACTCGTCCTCATAATCCGACCATTGATGGTTCAACTTCTTCAACGCTTGTCCAGTCTGTGCCTTCCACAAACTGTAACAGCAACCATGGCTATTCCGGTGGGAGTACTGTAGTGTTACCGCAGGAAACTACCCGCTACACGGATATCTTGGGGCAGAATCGAACATCACCATCTCCGATCGGCCAAAATTTAGAGACGATTCAAAAACCTTTCCACGTTGCTATCATGGGCTCTACCGGTGCTGGAAAATCTAGCCTAATACGTTGGGTGATCGGTGACCACACGAAGCTCTTCCAGATCTCTTCTGAGATTGGCAGTGCTTCACCTTCACTTTCACATCCAATATTCTTCTTCTCAGAGGTCGGCAATGTTATACAAGTGGCTACCAAGCTTCATCTATCCAAATCCAAATCAAAGGCAATGTTCGGTCATTATTATAGGAGGCAAATAGATAAGGCCCACATATACTCGACGCGCCATTTTAGAAAACGCGCCCGGCCAAAAAAGAAGACAACATTTCCCGTATCTCGCGCTGCTTGGAATATACGCCCTGAGCGGAATCGGACATCGACATATCGTCTCCTTCTCTTCTATCTGACTCGGTTTCTTCCTCAATCCGCCTCACTATGGCTGTCCGTTCCAAGAAAATAGAAAAGTATGTAGTTCTACGGGTGATTACTATGTAGTACCTATATTTCAGTAAATATATTACCTTGACTATCCAACACATAAATCGGCTGATCCAACATATATGTCAGAGTTTCCAACATGTGTCAGAAGAACACCATCCAAAAAAGCGAATGGACAGCACAAAATGCATCCACACACCATGATAAAAGAATAGAGAAAATAAATACATATTTCACAAACTTGTTATACTCCCTCACGATCCTCAGCCCTCTCCCAACCTCCAGCGCGACGCACGCGTTCCCATTATCGCGCTCCGGAAGTAATTGGCCACGCTCATCATGCGCGTCCCAACCTCCACCGCCCTTGTCCTTGTCCTCCTGATCAATATATCGTCCGCTCGGCTGGCCAACCCCACCGAGCGCGAGCCCCAAGATGTCCGCAAAGGTAGGCATGAGCATCCCAGAGGGGTATTTTTCCAAATTGGCAGGTTCGTTCCTCCAATCGAGATACGCCTGGTGAAAGAGCGCTTCTCGTTCGCGAATACGGAGGATCTCTTCGTTTTGTGCGACTAGCCTTGAGGCTTCTTGCGTCCATTGCACGAGCTCGGGCTCGATCCGCTTCCAAGCTACGTGGATATGATTGATACGGTGAGTAAAACAAGATGGATACATGATTAGATTATTAGGAACGAACATTTCTCCGTTAGGGACTTCGCAACCTTCAATTGAGGATGTTCGTTGGCCCAGCCTGCAAAACCGCGTCTATATGATTCCATGTATGTAAGGCACATTATTGCAATATTCAATCAGACGAATCCAGATAACATCATAGAAAATGGTTCACGTACCCAAAGGTTTTAATGGTCGGAGGAGGAATAATGGAACAATCGTCCTTGTCCAGATTATCCAAAAATTGGATCTCGCGCTGGTATCCTAAGACCATGAGTTTCTTACGTATGCTATATACGAGATGAGATAGTGAAAAACATAATTGGTGATTTTTTTGTCCAAGAAGGAAACCTACGTACAAGGCGTACCGATCCCACTTTATAGTCTCTAATTCCCTGTGTCGCAATCGGACGTTCATAGTTTGTCATTTATTCCATTCGTCTGCGCGCTACAGAATCAAAAGAAACAAACAAACAAAAAATCAGCACACAAAGTCATGGCCATCACCGTATGCAACGAATTGAATACAAAAGCGCACCTTCTTAGGAGCAACAATGACCTTGGCCCTGATAAGACAATGTGTACCTACATGGAACGAAAATTGGGGAATGTCATCATCAACGATAGTCAACGTAAGGAAGAAAGATAGATGCGGAAGAAAAAGGGCGGGATTGGAAATGAGCGTGAGCACGAGACGACAAGAGAGGAAGGACGGATAGGAAAGAGCAAAGAAAGAAAAAGAAAACTCACGAGGCGGACAGTGGTAAAACGACACAATCCAAGATTAATCGATGAGACGCATCTTTATCAGGTTTGAGTTTGCGCTCTAAGAAGGATCTGTGTGCAAGAAAAGAAAATACGGTTATATCAGCGCACCCTTTCTCTTGATATGGTTATAGAAAGATAAGAAGGGATTGGAAGGTCGGAAGGAAAGGGGTGAGAGAAACAAACTGACTTGTCTTTTACGCATCGAGTAGAATACCTGACGCGCAGATAAAAATTTATTTTGTGCACGTTACTAGCCATGCAATACTAGAGAAGGAAAATAAATAAATAAATATAGGATCCTTAACAAGTGCCGAAACATGCTACGAAGTACGTACCTGACAAAACGTATCCCAGACGAGACTCGCCCATTTCGGAAGCTGGATATCCTCCGGACACGCGGGTAAGTCCAAGAATTTCTTTGAATTAGCTAACGCAACCACCCGAGCGTCGTCTGAGAAGTTGGAAAAAGCTGCCTTCCATATATAGGTTGCGGAACGATGAAGAATGAGAGAACGCAAGTCCTTTGTGGTGCGCATAAGGTGGATTAGGTCGATAGGATGTAAGTAGCTGAATATCTGGTGACATTATGATGTTAGCGGGGTAAGATCATGCCAAAAAAGGTTGAGCGACGGAGGGAGAAAGGGAAGGGAATGCATAAATCATCAAGTACTTACCTCGAGAATAACGTCGACAGGAAAAGAAGGGAACATACTCAATTTCGCGCGCGAATTGAGACGACGGGAAGAGGCCACCTCCTTTTTCTCAACACCTGATACGTCGATGCTCTCTTCCGTTTTAACCCTCTTCACTCTCTTTTTATCCCGCTGGCTTATCTTCAGCGCCATCTCACTGCCGTTAGTCGCAGTAAGCTTGAGCTTTTTTCTGGGCGGTTGCGTCTCGGAGTTGGGGTTTCCTCCGTCAACATCTTGGGAGGAAGGTGACGACGGCTGGGTTGGGTTCAAGGTCTGAGAGGACGATGATATAAATGGACCAGCGTTGCTGACGGACACGGTCGAGGTGAGTGGTATTGGATTAACTTCTTGATTGGAGGAGGAACGCGCTATGGGGGTGAAGTAATCCCTGATGGTCCCACGCGCCATTTTTAAACCCTGACGTTGCCTTGACGTGCGCTCAACGTGCGCTATTCGAGCGTTACTCGGGAGTAAAATCAAAATTAACCCGTACAATCTCTGACGTAGAGGCCCCAGATTTACAAAACCTTGAGAAGAATGGATAGGGGGGGTTGTAGAAGTGGCAAGAAATAGAAATACCAGAATGCCACCGTTGTCGCAATAATTCGCAAACACACGCTGTGGCAGGGCAACCTGCCCCAGTCCGATCAGATTAGATCATACCATACAGATATCATATATCACGGTTGGCGCCGATACCTATTTCTCTGAGAAACAGGTTAATAAATATAGGTCGCGTGTATTTATTAACCTGTATGTCGAAGATACAGGCTCGGGCTTCCCATATATAGTATGACCGATATCTGTGTCTTGGAAATACAGGTCAATATATACACGGGACCAGTATATATTAGGCTGTATTTCCGATATACAGGCAATATACAGGTGTCGGCGCCCGCCGTGTATGTGACCGCGACGCGTACATAGGACAATCAATCCTTTGCCCACTACTACCACTGGAGCAGTCCAGTATGCAGCTGTATGGCGTAGCTGGGCTCGGAAGCGCGTCGAGCAGCCTCGCACGATGGCAGTAGTGGTCAAAGGATGGAATGGATTCCGCTATGTACGCGTCGGGGTCACATAGAGTCTGTACACGATCTAATCTAATCAGACCGGTTGCACTGCCACACCACCATCGTGCGAGGCTGCTCGACGCGCTTCCGAGCCCAGCTACGCCATCAGTCGATGTCACATCAATTTTATAAAATATCATGCTTGTAAGCACATATAGCCTTTTATAAAACCACGCTTACAACCACAGCCCATTTTATAAAATCCGTGCTCGCGTTTTATAAAATGCTAGCTCACGGCTAATACGGATATCCGGCAGCCCGATACTGCTTTAAATGGTATATACCGGCGACATCTCGGGAGCGGATGACCCATTCAGGTTGCCTCCCTCTTGGTAAATGCTTGGCGTTGTCATGGACAGCGAGCACTTGTTCTGCTCATCGCGGACCACGACGACCGGGCCTCTACCTAATTCGGATCTTGATTAATAATATCAAAGTTTGTCATCGTTATTCGTCATATATTTGTTATGTTAATATATTGTCGAATCACTGAAGGTTAAGTCAGTAAGGTTACTAGGATAAGTAAAGCGAAATGTCATGCGTTATTTTCAACAAGTCCCACGGCCTATAATGTTAATGTAACTTGATCATTTCTCAGAAATAGATGTCGAACATAAGAAAACATTCTAATTTTAATTGATTTTCACTTTCTATATACTCTAGGTTCTCTGTCAAAGCGCGAGTCAACTAGTGGATAATCTCCTCTCCAGTTTCAGGGTCGAATGACACCCATCTTGGTAAGCAATGAATTAATAACCTGCCGAAATCAAAGATTACAGTATGGCACAAACTTACCCAATCCATTTCCTACGTTTCGGGTTTGGCTTCTCATTCTCAGACCTTGACTTCGCTCCTCTTTTGTTCGCAACCTTCTCAGATGTTGCAGGTACATTCTCCCCACTCGTCTGACCTCTCGTCGATGCACGTGTCGGGCGTACATTTAGGGAATCTTGCAAATGCTCCCCCTGTGCCTTTTTCGGGCGACCTCTCTTCGCTTTTTTCGTGGGTGGAGGATTATCAGTCTCGGTGTTGGCAGTACCACTCACATCGTCAACAGCGGGACTCGAACCATCGACAACGGCACCCCCTGCAATCTCAGAGGCGCGAACCGAACCCATGACAGCACCAGGTAATGTATAGTCGTTGCTACCATCATCGAGGCTCGGTTCATCATTCTCGTTCGCTGGTGGGTAGTCGAAAGGCGACACGCTGCGTGTGTGGGTGGGCGTAGGGCCAGGCAATGGTTCGAACGTGTGGTTTTGTGGGGGCGATGGCTGAGAATTCATATGGGTACGGCATGCGGTAAGTTTTGGGTCGATTCTGAACGATGGTTCTGAGACTGATGGATTCTGCCTTCCCCTTAGTATCGGGTCGATGTGCAAGGAGGTCGGATAGTTATTATTCATTCGCATAAACGCGAACTCGACTGGCTCGTTGGGTCCACCTGGTACATTCCTCATTACGTCTGATACCTGGTATGGAAGATCGAATGCTCCCGATGTGGACAGAAAATCTGGGTTGCTATGTGGAGGGCCATTGGTTACAGGCATCTCCAGAGGCTGAGGATGATGGACCACGGGTACAGGTGTTTCCATAGGCTGAGGACGATGGATGGCGGGTACAGGTGCTTCCATTGGCTGAGGATGATGGACAGTGGGTACAGGTGCTTCCATAGGTCGAGCACTGGCTATGGCAGGCTGAGGACGATAAACAGCAGGTACGGTCCCAGATGTTTCCTGGACGGGTGCAGATGACTGAGCAGCAGGTACACGATCATCGCGAATTGGCACAGGTTCGGTTGTGTGGAGAGCAATGCCATCATCGTCTGCATGATTGGCGAATGCCATATCATCGACGCACATCGCATTCCCAGGTTCCTGCTCAGGCTGGGCAGGAATTTTCAAGGCCCTTGAGGATCGCACATGCGGTACTAAACACAGGTTAGACTCAAAATATCTCATAAGTTTCGGTGTAAAATGACTCACAAAAGCATTTTCCAAGGTATTGGGAAAAGGGATCCTTCACATTAGCTTTAAAATTGATGTACGCTGTGGAGAACGTGTTTCCTGCTTGGGCGGTTCTATTTCCGAACTGATAGCTGTAACTCATTGGTAAGCCACTGTCGTTTCAATTCACGGAAAAAATACTCACTCCGCCATCCACAGTTTACCGTTGTTCATCGGCCTTGGTCCTCCTCCAATGACAACAAATGTCCACCCTGTCGCTTCCGCCATCGCATCCATAAACAATGCCAGAAAGGTGGGCATGTCGTCAAGTGCACTCTGATACTCCTCTGGAGTACGGCCCATCTTTTTCTGGTGAAGTTCCGTCACCTTCTTCTTCATGGCCTCGACCTGTTCCTCCTTGCATCATGTGATTTCGTCCCTAACCTTCTTTTGGACCTCTGACGCTTCTTGTTTCAGGAGCTCGCTGGCGATAGCACGTTTGAGGTTACAGACTTGAATGGCACTCATATTGGTCTGTTTTCGCTCCATGTATACGCTGGCAACCTTTTCAGGATACAGCTTCGAATATATTTCGCATTCGTGAGGTGCGCGTTTTACTTCCTTCACTTCTGACTGCAGTAGCTTGAAGAAATGGCTGAGTCCACTTGACGTTGGACTGCTCGCGCTCTTCGTATGATATCGAAACCAATTGCTTAGTTGCTGTCCAGGTACACTTAGACGAGAATGATATAAATATAACAATGGTGGCTTACGTCTTTTCTGTGTTTAATAGACTTCTCCAAGCGCCCTTCCTCCTCCGGAGACAGTGTATCAGCAACATCTTTATCGGGGAAGCATGCTTTGAACTCAGAGAAGACGGAAAACCACATTTCGTTCATTTCAGTAAGCCATTCTGGTATCATATCTTGTTTCTGCGCCTCTAAAAAGTCATTTCTCTGCGCATTTAGCCACTGTAGTTGTTCTTTCGTCGTCCAGGCCTTTGGCATGGTGAGATTAACAGGAGGTAAGATAGTAAACGCGCTTTCAAATTTTTATAAAATTCCTGCTGGACGTGAACCAGCCCCTATTTCTCGTAATATTGTTTGTCTAATTATTTTCTTCCGCCAGAATCTTTTATGCCCGGAACTCTTCATCAGCGGTGTCCTCGTTTTCGGCAACTGTACGTCAATGGTTTATCCAGTGGACCAAACACGTACAACTACAGGTAACGGCCGACGTTCTTTGCCCACTAATCGCTCACTCTTCTCTTTCCTTGCTTCCTCTCACCAATCTATCATGGCATCCCCCTCGCCTTCACCTTCACCATCCAACCCACCTTACAATGGGGAAGCGTTGACCTCTTGTGTCAAGGAGTTCGGGCGCATCCTCGGGGACATCCAAGGAGGTCAGTTATCCCACTGTTCGATGTTCAGGTCTTATCACTTTTTCTAACGTTTGTTGCATGATCTAGCTATTGTTCACCTCCATGGTGTTATTGACACTATTGCTGAACCTTCGTCTGATAAAGGTTTGGTTTTAATTATCAAATCTCGTCACTTTCACATATACTGACATATTACACACCCAGCTTCACCTGTTGTTGCTCCCGACACTGCCGCCCGTGTGGTGATGTCTTCCCGCAATAGCAACTTCAACATCAATCGTGGGTGTGCTGACTCGGATGATGAATCAATGTCTTCGTCTCGCTTCGACTTTGAACTTCCGCGCGCCGACCCCAACGCAGACAAATGGTATTCTGTTACAGTCGGGCGCCTTCCTGGAGTGTTTCTCGGACCGTGAGTTTCCTATTTCATGCTACTTCTGTCCTTTGCAGTCGATAACACATCCCTCTTTTAGATCAGATGTCACACCTAACATCAACAAAATCCCTGGGGGACACGCCACCAAACACAAGACACAAACCGAGGCACTCGATGTATTCTTCAAAGCGTTGGATGATGGTATGGTCGAGCGTGTTCAGGTTTCTGTCGTGCGCGACGTTCTCACTCGCAATGACACTTCCCGTTATCAACTCCCTGATAGTGATGCATAGATTAGATAACATAGATTAGATGATTAGATAGTAATTCTTCTCAAAAATTCTTTATCCGATTAGTATCTCCAATCAGCTTTGTAGTGTGGTTTTCAAAAATTCTTTATCCGATTTGTTCTCGAATATTCTTTATGCGATAAGTATGAGTCATCATGAAAAGTCATTAAGCGCGTCTCAATCTGCCCAGATCCATCCGAGGGAATTTAATTAACCGCATCTCAATTATCCTAGCTTGGCACAATGTGTCAGAATTATTTACTTATGTACGAAGTTCATTCCCATTCAAATCATCTAAGAAAGTGAATCATAGAAATACAAGTAGCTACTTCATGTAAAAGTAACTAAATATTCTGTCTATTTCGGCTTGCAATCCTGCCACAAATATCAGACGGTCAACTGTTAGCCTCCAATCCATGGACTTCGGCGTAAGTAATTTCAACACATCCTCCAACGCGCAGAGGAGCTTGTCGGCCGAGTTATATTTAGCCCGAAGAAATTCCTCCGTCCTACTGCCTGGAAATTCTCGCCTTGCTTTCCATCCGTTATTGATATCCCAGCAACTGTCGAATTTCTTCAAGTAGAGTTTCACATCCTCGCGCCACAAAACAAACTGATCTTCGACTTTGCATCGGAAGTCAATATTATGTGGTAAGTTTTTGAACTCGGGTGGTGGGCTGCCAGTGTCACGCGGTATGGTGGCTTCGGCCCGGGGATAGGCGCCGATCCTAGAGCAAGTGCATGCAGCACCTTCCAGAACATCTTGGCCACCAGCGGAGACTCCGGATGCAGCGGGCTGTTCTGTCAGCTTGATTTTATCAAGCTTACTGCATACATCATTTCAGCATAGTCATACAAATCGAACAAACGAGACTTACAGCTTGGCTCGATGTTCTCTTTTCCATTTTGCGCTGGCCATGTTAACCTTTTCTCTATGTCTGTTGAAAGTAAATTGAATATTAGAACCTAGATAATAGTATGTCAGAGTAATAAAAATGACATGCCTTTGTACATATCTCTGTTGCTTGGTTAGGCCGTCCGTGTACGCGCGCGACTTAGAAATCTGACCGGAATCGGTCATTATAAAGAGTTAATGATGGACGACCCAACGAACGCTCACGTATTGAGCGTACGGCAATTGCCGGACTTCCAACCCACGCTCACTAGAAGATAGAAGAATTGTGATATTCTACGTTCAAAAAAATAGCTATGGGCCGTATATCAACATATTAAGCTACCTATGTTTCTGTACATACCCACTAAATATATTTTCTTTGCCTTATCGCGCGCTACTGTACATAATATTACCCTTATTACGGAGACATAGGAGTGCAAAGAAGGAAAAGTACGATATTTTAAGGACCATTACTTTCACTCAAGGCAAGTATGTACTGTAGTAGTAAGATGTAGATAGTATTTAATAGAAATATGATCTAAATTCATAGAATAATGACAATTAAATGACACAGGGAGACCATAAGCCTCAAGAGCGACCAAAATCATACCAGATGCCCCATAGATATGCATCCTGTACTGCATGTTTGAGAATGATAGTATTTTAATATGGTTCATTGACTACAGGTCATGTAAAAATGCTAATATTCGAGGCAATTTAAGTCTGAGTATGTCATTATAAGATGTTGTAGATCGTACTTTATGAAAGCGGCACTTTGAACACATCAAATACATGTAATTGCTGCTTAAGTGTTGTGCGCTTGTGGTCCTAATTATACAAAGTGGCAATTCCGGTCCACAAAGATTTACCCTCGCTATTTAAACTACAGAAAATAATTCAGAGTATCCCATAGATTTATTCTCTGCGTTTTGGGTATGATAGCTCAATTACCTGAGTCAATACAAGCTATATAGTTTCTGGCTATTGACCGGTTGCGACCACGGAAATGTTGATGCCGCGCCATGCCGCAAAACCATCAACGCGGACAAACAACATCATTGATTACAAACAACAGTAATCTGGTCATTGATCTTGTCCGTCATCCACCTGGGTCATCGTTTTTACCCAACCAGCGCGAGAGGCGCCTGGATTTTCATATCTCCCGAACGATGGCCACCAACCTGATACCATCTCATTGGCTCTTCGGACCTCAACGGGAAAAAAAGGGACGTACAGGACCTTAAATACCCGCCTCTCTTTCGCACCCACCCTTCCTTGTGACTTCAGCCGCAATCTTCCTTGCGTCTTCAGCTGCCCTCGCCCACTATGCCCTCCAATGCCACCATGGAGTTATTCCAGAAGATTTCTCCCCAACAGCTGCAGGAATTTCTCACCTATCTCGGTACGTTGTTGCATAATCCCAGACCACTCTCATCATTGACGCGAACTTGAACAGGATTTCCCGAACACATTGCCAACGATCCATTTTTCACGCCAGAAAATGCGGAGAAATGGGCGTTCATGTATGAGGTGTACGACAAGTTCGTGCGTACTTTGATAGGTCAAAGCGGAAGCGATAAGTACGTATGGATGTATTCTCATCGAGAATGTATCTGATTCACTCACCAGATCCACTTCGATCCAAGCATCCGAGATATCAACTCAGCCTCGCTCTCATGTACGTCACCTTGACAAGTACCAGGCAGCCAAACGTCAGAGGGAGCAGAGGGGCAGCACTCAGGGGATCCGGTAAGCCGCATCCTTGACCATCGCGACCATCCGCTGAATGTCTTGCTAACTGGTATTCAGTCTTTCGGAAGGCGAACACGGTTCATCGACGGCTCCTAGCAACGACGGATCGCACAAAAAAACCAAGACATCCCATGGTGCAAATACCCTTGGCTCTCCTGCGGTTGTGACGCCTACCAGGACCGGACCTGTTACCCGTTCAATCTCTGCAGCATCCACACCGAGTTCTGTTCGTCGCTCAAAGGGCAAAAAAAAGGTGAGTCTTCTTTCTTCTATAATCATTTACCTAGATAAACTGATACCGCGTACAGGCAGCTACCGCTGCTTCAACTCCAGCCGCAACTCCTCGTACCACTATTGTTATCACCCCTGCAAGAGATGGGCCAGTTACCCGGTCTGCCTCAGGTGCATTAACTCCTGGCAGCAGGTCCCCATCGGGATCACTTCTTCGGTCATCCACGCTGGACCTATCACCCCACTCATCGAACCCTACCGTTACTCGCCACGATCCACCGCAACATGTCCCAACCCTACAAGACGTTGCACTGAAGCTATTGCAGGGGTTGAACAACTATTTGGACCTTGCGGCTGCGGGTGGAGCAGCTCCTCACGTTGCGGGTATGCCGGTATGTGGTTAATTTACTTCCTTAACCTCTCTAATCCGTCAATCCTTTTAGATTGCGGGGTCCAGCACTCAGGCGGCTACCCATGGTAGTTCGTCTTTTCTTCTGAAAATATTGCCTACAGATTCAGTTTATATAGACCTTAACACTCCGAAGAAAGCAGCGACTTCAAGTAATGTAATAGATCTCACGCGCACTCCTTACCGTAGCCCTTAGATACAAATTTATGAAATTATGAAATAAAGTGAAATTTTCGTCCTATTCCATTTAAAATTGTGTCAGCAAGAGTGAAGCAAGTAGAAATAAAATTCTGGAGTCTTACCTGTACCCAAAACGTCTGCCTAATGGCGCCCAAACGAAGTGCAATGGCGAAGATCGTCCCTGTCGAAATCGAAGACTTTGAAGACGAGACTCATGGCGACTTTATTGTCGCTCGGCCAGCTCAGCCGCGTTCATACGCTGAAAACAGAATCATTTCAACTCACTACGAATCGTTACCCAGCGGTCGCCTAGGTTCACGATCAGAAATCTTAAAGGTGGAAGGTTTAGAGGTGGAATTTGGACCTCAGCCAGATAATGGGGTTTTGAATGATTCATTCGTTGGGTGGGACAATGAAAACTGGTCAGAAAGCGATGATTATGTGGACCTCCCGCAGACCCATACTGTTCAAATCGGGAAAAGACAACGTTTGGTAAGTCCTACAGTGACTATCTTACAATTTAGTCTTATTTTATTTTATTACTTAAAATAGTATGAGCCTCTTAAAGAATGGGTTAACGAGAGAGAGACATTTCTCTCTGAATTCCTGCGACTCGAAGGTCAAGACGAAACTCGTCCCAACTGTGCGGAGTGTAAGACAAGCGTGGGATGTTATCGATGCCTGGACTGTGACGGCTTGGATGTGCTTTGCCGCGACTGCATCCTCGAAGGACATCAGCGCAATGGACTCCATCGGATTGAGGTAGGTATCTTGACTAACTTGCACATTTTAGCTCACTGATGGTTTCTTAAGGAATGGGATTTCACCTTGCGGTTTTTCAAGAAGACCACACTACGCTCACTCGGCCACATCTTTCAAATGGGACACCCGCTCGGTGAACGTTGCCACGTTCCATCGCGCCCGTATGCTGGTGATTTTACGGTGGTCGACATCAACGGCGTTCACAAAGTTTCGCTTCTGTACTGCGGCTGCCAGTTAAAACAGCAGCTGTACGTACAGCTTCTTCGATTTGGGTGGTTTTCCGCCACTGTGAAATTCCCCCGAATGGCCTTCACCCTCCGTGCGCTCAAGTTCTTCCACATTCTCTCGTTTGAGGCCAAAACCACGGTCTATGAATTTTCGAACACGCTGCGCCGTATAACCGACAACACAGGTACAATGCGTGTTAAGGTAAATATTCAATTTTATTTATGGACATTATTCTAATGCTTTTTGGAAATATAGGATCATTATCGGACGATGCTACGTATTATTCGAGAATATCGCCACTTAAAGATGTTGAAGAGATCGGGGAGGGGACACGATAGAACGGGGGCAATAGGCACAAAGGCCGGGGAATGTGCAGTATTGTGTCCTGCATGTCCGCATTTTGGACGAAATGTGAAGGTCAAATGGGAGGACATTCCCAAGGAAAAAATGTGAGTCTACGTCGTTCATTATGTAGGCTTTAACTTACATGTCCACAGGTTTCTCTATTGTTTATTCATCGGTCTTGATGCGAACTTCCGGCTGAAGCGACGGATGATCTCAAGTACCGCAGCCGACCCGAGTCTCTCTAAAGGATGGTCTTATTTTGTACCTGACGACGCCTACAAGGATTTTTTGGAGGAATTTGGTACCCTTATCATACAGGAGGTGAGTCTAATTGACTGAGCTACGAGTGTTTAAACATAATAAACTCTCTCAATAGCCTAGTACATGTTCAAATCACGATGCTGTGAACAAGGAGCGCGGCGCTGAGGGTTTTGCCGCCTCAGGGGTGGGCACATGTGACTGCATCCGGCACGACATGAAAAGAGGATGTTCTGTTGGTGATACGCAGAAAGGGGAACGGTACGTCAACGAACCCATTCATTTTTTTATCCACTGACTAGATTATGAATAGCTACGTCAATATGGACTATCTTTTCTTCTCAAGCATCAAGAATACCGACCTCATGGAGGTTGTGGTGTCTTACGATATAGCGTGCCAATGGGGGGTGAACCTCTGGAAACGGATGAAGCTGTACCCGCAGTGGATGCATACCGATTACGAAAACAAGACAACATACCGATTCCTGGTCCCCAAATTCCATCTTCCCGCCCATGTCAAACCGTGCCAAACCGACTATTCATTCAACTACAACCCCAAGGTTGGGCGGACGGATGGAGAAGGAGTCGAACGCGGGTGGAACGGTAGCAACCCCCTGGCGACAAGCACCCGCGAAATGATGTCAGGCTCGCGGAGAGACACGCTGGACGATCATTTCGGGGATTGGAATTGGACTAAAACCACGAAATTAGGTACGTATGACACTGTTTATAAATGCTCGGGACGTGAATTTGATGATTAATTGCAGCTAAACTCATGCTTTCTCGGTTCGAAACGGCGGTGCCAAAGGCATACGAACACAAAACCTTGCATGAAGAGTTCACCGATGGCCTTCGAGCGCCCGAGACCGTGCAGAAATGGACAATGGAACTCTCGGACTGGGAAGAAGATCATACCTGCTCGAACCCTTTTGTGACGACGTTCAAAGGTGGGTTCGTTCAATGAAGTGAGGGCATCGTGCAAGACCACTAAATCATGATGTAGCTATGTCGTTAGATGCTGTTCGCAAGCAACTGGCCAAGGAGGAAGCCAAATTAGTCGGAACACCCTTAGCATTGGCAGTTCACGAGCACATATCCGCTAGCCAGCTGATTACCATGGGCATGGAACTGGAAATTGAACAGTACGTGCTCTGACTCTTTTTATTCAAAAATATTAACAAAAATTATTTATGACAGATATTGTATGGACATGGATAAGAAAAAGCAAACCGCCCACGCAACCGATAATCAACAAGCGAATTGGATCCTACGCTCGAACACCCTGAGACGCAAGATCAACAGTTGGATCGACATCCAACACATGTATATTCCGTTGTTGCGGCAACATCGACAGAAGATCATCGACCGATTACCCGATTCCCACATTGAGACGCCCGTGTACTCAATCTCTCTTTTTCTACCCTCGTCCCTGCCGCCCAACATTCCGTGCGACATCAGGCTGGTTCACATCGAATTCAAGCTACGCTATGCGCAATGTGCGGACGCGCTGGATGAACTGCGAGATGCTCTGTGCCTTCGATCCTACCTTTTCATCGACAAGTCCCGGTTCCAACGTGGGCAACACGCCAACACCCGCTCACAGGGAATCATCAATCGTGTTCAGGCTAAAGTGACGGCCGCTGCGTCGAAGTATCGGAACGCACGAGTAGCTGTTGGGAACCTCTGCCGTAAACTGGGAAAGGTGGGATGGGAGCAACACATCTTGGAGCTTAAACCAGAGGATATTCGTGCGCTCAACGATGAGGAAAGCCTGAGAGAGAAAAACGCGAAGAAGAGGAAGGAGAGTGTCCCAAGCGCAGCAGAGTCGGATCAAGAATTCTCTGCTGACGCCGTGGTTGCAGAAGGTCATCGTACGGTTTCTTGGATTTGGAGACAAATGGGTGGAGAAGCAGAGATGGATAATGAAACACGCCTCCACGAAAGTAAGTGGTAAAATAATTTCTTTGTGTTGCTCAGTCTCTGATCAGTGTCACTCTCAATTAGGCCTACGGATCGAGTGGTGTAAAAGCAAATGCCGAGCGGATCGTTGGAGCGAAGAGCTCGAACTACTGCAAGAAGAGCGTAAGCGGATTTTACTGTTTTTTGAAGAACGCGCAGCAGATTGGGAGAGGCTGGAGGCTCAGAGCAGAGTCATTGCAGATCCGGAGGCTGACGATGGAAGGGTGTGGATGCTACCTGGTGTACGCTATGATCCAGTAGCCGTAAATGGGCGGGAGGCGTATGCTCGTGAACAAGCACACCAATATAAACTCATGGTGTCTCATTTTAAATGGGTTTGGAAGGATATAGACCCCTATATTGTATCGAATGGTGCTACCAGTGTACGTCCTCCAGAGGGTGCAGAAGATGACGATGATGACAGCAATGGGGATGGATAAAATATATTACTTAATGTGTATTTATTATTTTATTTTATTTTATTTTTGCGGTTATCTCGCAATCAAAGGGTTGGCCTGGGGCGGGCGCAGGTGATGCCCATCAGGGCGCGCTTAATAAGCAATCCCGCCTTGGGCGACAAAAAAGCGTGATGAGTAAGCAGGCGCAAGAGGGCGCAAGAGGGCGCACCGGAGTGGACAGGATTTTGATTGCTATATTGGGATGTGCTTATAAGCGTATGTTTTATAAAAGAAGCCAGGTAATGAGCTTAGAATTTATAAAACGGTATCCGTGCTTGTAAGCATATATTTTATAAAATAGATCTGACATGTGGTGACGCCATCCAGCTGCATACTGGACTGCTCCAACGCGTCCTGTCACACCATGATGAGCATGGCGTTGCGCATGTTACTCAGCGCGTCGCGCGTACTCCGTACGTATGTCTGTTGATACACGGCGAGCGCCGACACCTGTATCTTGGAAATACAGCCTCATATATACCGGTCCCGTTTATATATTGACCTGTATTTCCAAGATACAGGTATCGGTCATACTATATATGGGAAGCCCGAGCCTGTATCTTCGACATACAGGTTAATAAATACACGCGACCTGTATTTATTAACCTGTTTCTCGGAGAAACAGGTATCGGCGCCTGCACGTGATAGCTGATATTTCTATAAGCGCCCTACCATAATGTCAATCCAAGTCCTAGAGTACACCCCCGAGGTCGGAGAGAAGACCCATTCAACAGATCAGAACAAATTTTTCAGCCACTTGTAATGAAAACGTCACAACTTGCAAGAAGCCGGTTTCTGAGCAAGCTGCCCCTCCCCCCACTCAGGTTGCACTGCCAAACGAGCAATTGCTGATGCCCTCCATCTCGGATCCTACCCTTCAACCTATTTTGAATCTATATACCAAAGTAGGAAGTTTTGTTTATGCTGAAAAATAATGTGTGAACCCTTGGAAATTCGACATATACTCATTGGACTTGCCTCCGCTGGAGAAACCGTTATGGAGCCTGACCCTGCACTGCTCACTGCCGAAGATGTTTCACTCGATATGGACCAAGTTTTGGTGGAGGATGCAGAAGACATAGATTTAGAGTCTTCTATATAGTCGGAATCGAGCTTTGATGAGGAAGAATGTGGAGTAGATGAGATATATAGCGCGGATTCAGACACGACATTGTGGCAATATGATGGATTTTTTACAAGTTGGCGCGTGACAAGAGTGTGACTGTGCTAAAATGGTTTCATTTGTCCCAGCCGTTTCTTCGAAACCCTTTCGGGGTTTTAAAAAGAAACAGCTGGTGATGCATCATTTGACAAGCATTTGTCCGCCGTGTGGGAGTGAGCCTCGTGTTTCAACGATCACCGGTCACCCTCAGTAAAAAGCAAAGTCGGATCAAGGTCAGTCGTGGTCAGGCCGTAGTCACTCAATAGTCCGTCATGTGTCTTGCTCCACACTTTTATGTTTTTATGGTCAGTAGCCAGTCGTATCTTAGTCGGACCTCAGTCAATTTACTCCCTCGCCAATTTAATTCGGTGCCCATGGCCAATATGGCCCCATACAAGCTAAGAAAATATATTAAGGGAAGTCGGAATCTGAATTTGTCACATGACTACATATGTACAATTTTTTACTTTGTTGTCCGCACCCTACACCCTCATCCAGTTGCTCATGTACACCAGTCGCCACAGTCGCCCGCTCATGAACTCAACAGCTCGAATCTCTTGGAACACATCGTTACCTGTGTACTCATAGAATTGTCTTTTCTCGATGTCTCTGAACTTTCAACGCCACTTGAAAGAACCGACGACTTGTTGTGGACCGCCCTTTGAAACACGGACACATTGAAGGAGGCTGGGATTTGCGTCTACGTTAGTAAGGATCTTGTGGGATTCTTGTGGACTGGTTTTGGCGGGTCTCAATGTACGTACACTGCTCAGTGTCCTTGGAACATTGCTTACTAGTTTTCCCACCTTTGAATTCCGAAGCCAGTCTTACCCGTTTTGAATGCCAATTTAGCAGCTCCCAGATTCTCAGCAAGCAACGGAAAACCCAGGTATCTGTTTGAATCAGTATGCAGTGCTCTACGTTGCCTCATTTCTGTTCTTTAGGGCCAATCAGTACATCCATTAACAAAATTTCTGTCGTAAGTCTGTACATCCTCAATCATCTTTATTCAGGCTCTAAACTGATGCCAACTACAGATTATTGTAAATTTTCTTTGCGCTTTTCCGACCCATTGATTCGATGGATGGACTTAGTGCGAGTACCCTGCGCCTGTGCAATAGGGAGTTTTTATCTGGTGTATAGTGTGGTTCACGATTAGGGCCTGTAGCATGTAATTAATATTAATCGATAGCTTTAATTTATTGATTTCTATGATTATCAGAACCTGATGGGAACCACTAACGAGAGAAAATATTGACTATTGAATGACTGAGAAATCACAATTGTCCGACTAGTGTACTACTTTTCTTTGATTGGAATGACTATTTACTGACTACCCAGTCGGACCTCCTGCAAAAAATACGACATTTCTGCATACATTAGTCAGTCACATCAATTAGCGACTGATGCGGGACTACAATCTGACTACCCTATGACTTTTCTTTTTACTGAGGGTCACCACGTGAGAACTTTCAGAGGGAGCTTGACTCGGGAAATTGCCTTTTTGGGATTTGGGTGTTTCTGTGCAATGTTCATTGTGAGGCCTCAGCCTGTTATCTGGTAAGAAGCGAACCATGGGCAGTTCGGTTTTACGGAACTTTCAGAGGGAGCGGACTTGACTCGGGAAATTGCCTTTTTGGGATTTGGGTGTTTCTGTGCATTGTTCATTGTGAGGCCTCAGCCTGTTATCTGGTAAGAAGCGAACCATGGGCAGTTCGGTTTTACGGAGTGAACAGAAAATATAATCGGTTCGGTTGAGAGGAAATTAAAGGAGCATGTTGTTTGGCTGATTGTCCAAATCGGGACATGGACAAAACGCGAGCTATTTATTGGCGATGCCCTACTCTGCTCGACATCAAGTTTTATAGTGACTCCCCGAATACCAGTCTGGGTACTACATCACACACTTCACGTTACCTTATGTCATCCAAAGAGAAGTTTCTTTTCAAGGTGCGACCCTTTTTGTTTTCCTATGTAATGAAGTAACTAAAAAGTATGGTTGTCCTAGTCCAATAAGCACAGCAACAAAAACGGAGCCAAAGCAAATTCGCTCAAGGTTCTCTCTCCGATAACTACTAGAAACACAAAATCACTTCGTGATCGCAAGGTATGTCGTGAACGTGAAATTGTACAATACTTTGCAGATATACAACCTTCTTCACAGAAAGGCATGATAGCAAAATTGAGAAGTAAGCTTAAAGTCACGGAGAACAACACGTAAGAGGCCACTTATCTTTTTCTCTTATCTTACTGAGTCTGACCTTTTCTATTTCCGCTTGTAGTCGCCTTCCAGGGGCTGAAATGTTTACCGGATCGCGCGATTTCGATACAAATGGCAGCCTTGTCTGCTATATTCATGTATCAATCCTGGCAATTTGAGCATTTCGGTATACATCATACAGGGCAGTTGCCCACCCCGGCAGTTGCCCAGCAGTGATATATCACGATGCCATAGGCAGAGAGCAGTTGCCTTTGGTAAACATATGTAAACATTGCTGTTTTTTAAGGTTTCGGACAGTAATTATATGTTGCAGGCGTAGTGGTTATGTTTTTTGTTGCGATATGTCAGATATATATTCTATATATATATATTATGTTTTTTTGATGCCCTTTGCGCACCTAAAATGGGACGGGACGGGATGGATTGGAAAACATACAAATGGATGACGTGTTATTTATAGACGGATGCAGGAAACAGTGTCCCCGAAGTGCCCGAAGCTGTAATTGGGCTCCTGCGCTTCGTTGGGCATCGTTCGGGGCGCTAAAAAAGCGTAGATATAATGTACGGATATGTTTTGATTTTTGGGGGCGCTTTGCGCCATCAAAAGAGGACGGTATGGGATGGATTGAAAAACATAAAACCGGATGACGTGTTATTTTTAGCCTGCTTTGATCATTTCGGGTGTTGCGCTATTTTTATTTAAGATATCATCATTTTGAAACTATATTTATTTTACATATCATGTGTTTTAAACCGAGATTAGATTAGATATACAAAGAAGCGAACTGTCTACTTTTGTTTTGGGGCGGCCCTTCCCAATTTGGCAGTTATTACTATTTTCGGACCTTCCTCCTAAAACTCTTTTTTTTTTAAAAAAAAAACATATATTTTCCTATCCTAATTTACTTCACAAAATTGCTATTTACGATGGGACAGAGCGAGGGGAAGCGCGCAAAAACGAGAGACGATGGCTCTCGTCTTTGGGTGTTTCTCCTCGTGTTTGCTCTCCCTCGCTTGCCGTACCTCTCCCGCTGTCCCTCCAGCTGGCTTGGACACCCTGGCACTCATCCCTTGCCATCCCCTTCACCGTCTCGCGTGGTCCTCCTCGTCATCCAGCTGGGATCTACGCGGCGGGGCACCTACTAGCCGGGGCACCTACCCCCTCGAGCACATACGTGCTGGGGCACCTACGCGCTGGCACCTACACGATGGCACCTACGCGATGGGGCACCTATGCGCTGGGACCTACGTGATGGGGCACTTACGCGCTGGCATCTACGGCTGGTCGTTGTCCTCGGCTGGTCGTCCGCGTACTCTTGCTGGCCTACGCGCTCGTGTCTAACCGTCTGCTGCCTACCCGCTCGCTGCCACTCTCAGCCTTGCTGTCCCTCCCGCTCGCTGAGGGGCTGCTTGTAGTCCTCGTCGCGGTTGCCGTCGTTATTGTGGTTGGCATCATCGTCGTGATTGCCGTACTCGTCGTCGTTCGTCGTCCTCGCCCTACCCGTCATCCTCGCACTAGCTGTCGTCCTCGCCGTAGATGGTCGTCCTCACCCTCGCCCTTGTCGTCGTCCTCGTCGTAGCTGGCGTCCGTGGTCCTCGTCGTGGCTCTCGTCTGCCGTCCTTATCGTAGCCGTCTTCCGTCGTCCTCGTCCTCGTCATAGCCGTCGTCACCCTTCCTTGTCTTTACTGCCGCTCGCCAGCGCTGGCCCTCTCCCTCTGCTCGCTCTCGTCCGTGACCGTGGCGTCGAGGGCGTTCTCGTCGTAATCATCGTGTTTGAGCCACCGCCCACATCCCTATCAAGAGGGGAGGGGTTGGGTACGGTCGGTCGCTCGATGATGGTGGTGATGATGGGAGACGATAAGCAAGAAATCAACCATCAAAATGGTTGATTTCTTCCAAATGGGGCGTTTCCCACGCCGGCCCGGTCTATAACCGGGTCGAGTTCATCGTCAAACACGACGACAGCAGAGGTATATGGGGTCGTTTGGTGATTCCTAACTCAGAGAAGTATTTCTAATGACTAAGGTGTATATAATGTATAAAAAAACTTAAACAAATTTATGTTTTCTGCTTCACAAACATTGAACTATGTTACATATACCAAACGTGCTAATTTCGCCTCAACGCATGAACGACATATGTTGTATTCGATATGAAACTTGGCGTAGATTGTTAATGTAAAGTAATTATGTAGTGCTAATAGGTTGATTAAATTGAAATGGGAAGAAATTTTCTTCACAAAGAATTATGAAAGGATACTATGCAACTACGGAAGAAAAACGCATCGAGTTTGAATGTGAGTACCTGAGATCTTCATACAAGTGAGCGAAAATGACTCTCATTTGATCCCTTGTTTATTACATATGGGTAGAACATATGTATTTGAATGTACCTACATGCTACACTACTTAATGCACTTCAGGATTGACTGTAGGCCTTGTCGTCGTCGAGCACAACGACGAGCTCGAACTGGCTAGTACCTGAGATCTTCAAACTTCATACGAGTGAGTAAAAAAGACTCTCATTTGATCCAATTTTTATTACATATGAGTAGAACATACTTATTTGACTGTACCTACATGATACACTACTTAATGCACTTCAGGATCGACCGTAGGCCTCGTCGTCGTCGAGCACAACGACGAGCTCGAACCGGCTATGGGTCGGACCGGCGTGGGAAAGGCCGCATTTGGACAGAAATGAACCAACACGCGTTCATTTCTTCCTTAGCAACGACCATCACCACGCCGGCACTTTGTACATAGCCCCTCCCCTCACTGCAGGGATGTGGGCAGTGCCTGGTATGGTGTCAGGTACGTCTCTGTTCTCACAAACATGCAAGACAACGACCAACCGACAATCACAACGACCAACCGACGGACCGACGAAGACGACCGATGGGACGGACGAGGATGAACCAGTCGGAGAGCGTGCGATGCCGTGAGGGTACGACGCACGAGAACGAGACCAGCTCTCGTTCTTGTTGCTGACTCTCGCTCTCTATGTGCCGCTGCAGGGGCATGAGGGAACGACGTGCGAGAACGAGACCTGCTCTCGTTCTCGTTCTCGACGCTCGTTGTTACCTCTCGCTCTCAGTGCGCAATGCACCACCCTCACCGCCATGCCAACGCCAATGCCTTGCACCTTGCCCCTCCCCTTTCAGCAGGGATGTGGGCAGGCTCACTACCACCATTGACGGCCCCACCTTGCCCCTAGTTAGCAAACGATGGGGAGGCAAGCACGAGGCCATCATCATCATCGCTGGTAGCACCGTCTGTAGGCGCTGCCTAGAACGACGCCATCGGCATGGCGACCACGTTGATGACACAACCTGGATGATGACGACGAAACGAACGGCCACCACCGCCTCCACTTGGTCTTCGACCAACGCACCCAGCCCTCTTTGTGGGCGGTGCAACTCATCACCGTCACAAGCACCGACGACAACGGCAGCCAGCTGCCCCTTCCTTCTGGATGATCGCTCGACAGCAGCCATGACGACGACAGCGCGAGACGACCACGACAACGGCGATGGCGATGGCGATGACGGCTCGAGACGACACCAGGTGCTTAGAAGGGCTACGACGCTGACCAACGATGTGGACGATGACGACGAGGTGGGCTGGTGATGAGACGACAATGAGCTGAACGACGACGACGAGAAGACGACAACCACGACGTACAGGACGACGCCACGAGCACGACGGCTAGGGGGTGGACGACAGACGACAACGGCTGGGGCGTGGACCATATGACGACGGCTATGGCGTAGGGCGTGGATGGCTAGGGCGTGGACGAGGACGCGACGAATGGGTACGAGCATGCGCGGGTACGAGGACGCTCATGGACGCGACTGGGGACGAGGGCATCGATGGCGAGCGTGCTCGTCATCAAATTCCTCTCCTCGCCATCGTTTGGTCCAATTTTTTTTGAACATATTAGCTAGTATAGAGTACATACACCATCGTTGTAAATTATTGTAGTGTACGAAATCCAATGTTTTATTTTATTTTAATGTATATGTTGTCCAAGAGATGTGCCAAAAACGGCAATAACTGCCCGATTTGGCAGTACCTCCCAAACAAAAAAGTGTTTCTGTTGAACTATCTAATCTAATCTCGGTTTAAAACACATGATATGTAAAATAAATATAGTTTCAAAATGATGATATCTTAAATAAAAATAGCGCAACACCCGAAATGATCAAAGCAGGCTAAAAATAACACGTCATCCGGTTTTATGTTTTTCAATCCATCCCATACCGTCCTCTTTTGATGGCGCAAAGCGCCCCCAAAAATCAAAACATATCCGTACATTATATCTACGCTTTTTTAGCGCCCCGAACGATGCCCAACGAAGCGCAGGAGCCCAATTACAGCTTCGGGCACTTCGGGGACACTGTTTCCGGCATCCGTCTATAAATAACACGTCATCCATTTGTATGTTTTCCAATCCATCCCGTCCCGTCCCATTTTAGGTGCGCAAAGGGCATCAAAAAAACATAATATATATATAGAATATATATCTGACATATCGCAACAAAAAACATAACCACTACGCCTGCAACATATAATTACTGTCCGAAACCTTAAAAAACAGCAATGTTTACATATGTTTACCAAAGGCAACTGCTCTCTGCCTATGGCATCGTGATATATCACTGCTGGGCAACTGCCGGGTTGGGAAACTGCCCTGTATGATGTATACCAAAATGCTCAAATTGCCAGGATTGATACATCAGGTTAGCTGCAAAGGGTGCAAATGGCGGGACTTATATTAGCGCAGCTAGTGTGACTATAAATCACGGTACGCTAAGCAAGTAAGAATGGTGATGAAATATAATTAATCGGGAACTTATAAGGTGCTGTGACGTCCGGCAGTGCACAGGATGAGGTACCAGTATGTCAAAAAATTCTAATTTATTCCTCAGAAGTACTCATTTATGCATAAGAGCGAAGGTGCTGCGGGAGATGTTTGTACAAATCGACCCTTCGACGCTATGCGAGAACAGCAGCAGGCCCGGAGCAGTGCAGATATATATTAGAAGAACCTCATCGGAAAGGGTCGTGGGTCCCCACTGTGGTGTCCCGAAGGGCATACATCTTTCTGCGAGAAAACTTGCGAGAACTTGCGCCGAGACGTGCGAGAATATGCGAGACACTTGCGAGAGATCTGCGAGTACTTGCAAGAGACTTGTGAGAGATATGCGAACACTTGCGAGAGACCTGCGAGCAGTCAAACAAGAGTTACGTGACATTTGCGAGCGTGTGCGAGAGTACATTAGAAATTAAAGATAGTCCGCGTTAATGGAATCTGTTTAACGTTTGTTTGAATCAATATTTACTACTTAGCTTTTAGCTAATAGTCATCAGCAACTTCACAATTTACTTGTCCGCTTTTTTGGGTTTTTCAACTTGCGGCAAGTAAGAAAGCGTGAAAGCGAGAAAAAGCTACGGAGGGACTACGTATTGTACTAAAAATAGCTAATCCGACAGAAATTCGTGGCAATGATGGTCGATATACGGATTGACGAAGTAATTCTGAAACTCGCCCAGTGCATTGAAGTAGGAAATGTGGTCAGGGAGGAATCCTACACCATATATGGCTGAGGTCATAGACGAGGAATATCAGGCTAACCTTTCGTTCATGGACCATAACCGTGCCGTTCTCTTCGATTTTCCTAGTCCCGTCAAGGCTTGCCCCAGTGGCAATACTGCATAAATTACTAATATACATTATAGTAGCTACTGTTTCTCACTTTTGATTACTTTTTCTTGCTTTTTTTTGACTTTCTTGAAGCTCAGAAAGCACCCGCTTTTTCGAAAATTGGACGTGGACTGTTCATCTTTTTGTTTTGGCGCTTTTTTACGCTTGCACAAGTCACTATAAGTAAATTGTGAAATTGCTGATGACTAGAACCATGGTTCGTATTTCAAAAAATAATACACACCCTGTTGCTTCGATAACCGGACTCACGAGCTGCAAAAACGAGATATACAACGGAGCCAAGTGATTTTGAATGGACCTTGCCAACTTGGTCAATACGCATACGATTGCGGGCCTTGATAAATTCCCTGCAGAAGAAGTCCAAAAGAAACATTTATGGAGCGCTTTCAGCAAGAAATGTCGCTTCAATAAAAGATCGTGGAGTGTCATCCGGATAGAGAGTCTCGATTGTATGCTTAATGAGAGGCTATGGCTTTTCTCCTCGCAAGTCCCCCGTCAAGCTTTCAAGTAAGCTGCGCCGATCATTTTATAGCCGAAAGTTCGGCTGGCAGCGGCATGAAGCGGCAGACCACGAGGCCAAGGGCTATGCCTGGCTATGTCTGTCTTTACTCCGACTCGCAACCACCATCAAAAAACATCACCTGTCCCTCTTAATGACTTTCTCAGCGCCTTTTCACAAGCATGGCATGGCAGATGAAGCGCCCTTCCTCCTTTCCTCCCATCCACCACCCTCCTTCCCCTTCGCCCTCGTAACATTCCCAGCGACGCCTTTCCATCTTAAAGATGACTTTCTTCAGCGGAGCGAGCAACGTCCAGATCTATGGCGGCGAGTTCAACCAGGTCAAGGGCAACATGACTGTTTTCGACCAAAGTCGGCACACATCCCATATTAACGCGTACAATACCTCGAACACCGTGATGGAGAACATGAATAACGACAACTCGCAGAAGTACCGTACGTGAAGATGGCTGTCAGGACGCAGCACTGCTACTTTTGTTAATCACCGTCTTTTGATAGGTGGTACGAGACCACCGGATTTGCCTGGGCGACGATCCGCCCATGATCGTCAAAGATCTGAATCAGATAGTGCGTTCTCTTCTAATGAACTTTCACCACGTCCCGCCTGATCCTCTTATCTGTTCTCATTAGGACTACCAAATGCGGCGGAATATTTCCCTCCACCGACAATGCATCCAATGCTGGCGATGCACTTATACAATACCGCTAGCACGAGTGACTCTAGAGATTCGTTCAACACCACCAATACGACTGCGCGGGACATCGAGAACGACAACTCCGTGGTCTATGGTGAGCTGTCCGTTGGACATCCATTGCGTACACATCTGACGTCCTGTACAGAAGGGAAACGTAGACGTCGACGACGAAGCGGAGGAAGAAGGCATTCAGATATTAGACGTGAGGATGATGCAGGTTCGTCTCTATAGCCACTTGGAATGGAAAGTCCTCTCATGGGTAACGAATAGACTACGATGAGCCGGTCGACTGTGAAGAAGAATTGCTTTCATCAGCAAGCAGTACTCCTTCTATCCAAAGTAAACGTCGTTCTCGACGACCATCACCATACCAAGGACAATCCCCCAGTCAAGGAATACCACCCTCCACGGCCATCGCATCACAACCCCACAACCCTATCTCAACACCTTTCTTCAACGGCCATCGTCCTGGTACTCACGCAATAGCCAATTATAGACCAGGTGACATTGTGTCCATGCCTCCAGGGATGCAAGCGCCTTTCGCTCAGTTAATGCAAAGTATGGTTCAGCAATTGACATCACCCGCCGCACCTCAAGGTCAAGGTCAAGCACAGCCTCCGACACAGGAAGTGGGTGCTGGCACAAATGAGGATCCGATTAACATCGAAGAGCCAGATTACGACTCTGGAGAAGAATCTGAAGACGACGAGGAGCAGGAACGCGACAAAAGGATGCGTGACCCTAGCATCGCGGCTGGAATGGCCAACCTGACTCTAAACGATGAACTTCGCCCTGCATTCTCGCAGATCAAGTCTTCGCCTAATCTTCCCCTTGCTGGCACCCAAGGAAACGCACCCATACAATCTCTGTATGCCGAGCCACGTAACGCAGAGAGTACCCAAGATCTGCCTGCTCACATCAGGTACCCCTTCGTTCCGTCCCAACCTCCTCCTCAAAACCATGCTCCGTACAATCCGCAGCAATACCCATACCAATCGTTCCCCTCTGTTGTTACTGCACCCACCTCAAACATCAACCCTGCCGCTGCGTACAATAACCCTGGAACTGCGTTCATAGGATACGGAGAAAACCACAGACGAACCCCGGTATCGCCGACGGGCACAGCACCAGCACCAGCACCCAACCATTCACCGAATTCCCCGCCTACACAAGCACCCGGTTCACCGCCATTCTTCCCAGGCGATAACGGCGTGCCTGCTGCGTTTGGCATCCAACCTTCTTTCATACAGGATACTAATCCTGTTGGCAGAGGACCCGTCTTCAATAACATAGAGGGCAATTACAATAAGACGGATAATACCGTCAAAAACAATTTCATTGCTTCGGGAAATACGACTAATACCCTCCTCCAGAACATGTTTAACGATAATTCGATTCGGGCACCTGTTCCTAAGGCGTCTGAGGGAAAGCGTCGTAGGAAGTAGGAAACTGTTCTGAATCTTTTGGTTGGTTGCGATTGGTTGGTTTTTCTTTCTTTCTTATGGGGTTTCAAATGATTTCAACAAATTTCGGTTAGGTTTCATTCCTGGTTTCGTCTGTTGTCGAAATGTTTTCTTTCTGTTCTGTTCTGTTCTCCTCTTTCTCCCTATGTACACTGGTTTCTATGGTACAGTTAATGTTCTCGGCTCCTATGTTACCCACCTTGTCAGACCTTGTCCATCTATCAAACATGTATGTATGTACTTATATAGATAATAAACTTTAAAGTAGCTTCGAATTGACGAGATGGCTGATTATCATTTGGATCGCATGTTCGTGTTGTTCGGCTTCGGTGCTGCACAGTAGTACGCAGCACTACATGCACAGCTCAACAGAGCCGGTTGCCCGTAGTACATATGTATCTATATTTCCGCACGAGACTAGAATAGAAGGACGGGATCAAAACATTGATTATTTCTCTCTCTATCCCGTCACGATAATCGTCTCGCAGGCGCAAACCGAAATGAAGCCTGCTCAATGGGCAGGAGTCGAAGGTAGATTCGGCACCGGGCTTTTCTGATTTGAAGTCCACTTTATAGGTTCTTTTATTTTAATTACAATCAAATTACAATTACAACGCCAATTTCATTTGTAAGATTGTCGGTACTGCATAGTTACTGTTCTTTTACTTCTTTTTCCCTTTGTATAATGACAATCATATAAAATACCTACAAGCAGGTTAGCTGAGCGCGCGAAAAAATCCCTCCACAGGCGCAGGAAGTGCTCTAGAATCCGCCTTTTTTGAATTCTCCAGGGCCTGGCTCTGGCCGGAAATTAGGTGGCATTTGTGGAACAGGGCCGGAAGATGAATGTGGAAATGAACCTGTATTTATCACAGAGCTTGGATTCGACTGATTTACACCTCGGTGGCGGATAGAATCCCGAGAGCTGCTTGGATAAACCCTGGACGATAAATCCCCAGGCAAGTGTTGTCGATGTATTGGAGAAGGTTGCTTCAAACCAGGTATGATAAGTTTTGTCGTTGGATCGATTTTGATTCGAGGTGTCGATCGATCGATCGTAATCCCAGGGAGTTGAGGGACGCTTTCCTGTTAATTGAGTATAGATTCTCTTATTATTGTCTGAAAAAAATAAAGTTGGAGAGTTACTCACTTCGAGCAAAGGCAGGTTAACCTTCGGTCTTGCCTCAGATTCTGGGTAATTCTGTGAGTGATGCTGATAAATGTCCACGATTCAGAGTGGCAAGAGTCACCGTTATTATGCAAGGCCTCTGCCATAACCAGTTTATGATCCTTTAAGGAATCTTCTTTCTGTGGTCCGCGTCTGGAAGGTGATTTCTCTCTAACAGGTGGGTATGTCAACATAATATACTCTGTTAAACCCCACGTCAGTCACTCGTTTGAGGCGAACATAACACCATATTTCTTACTGTCTTTGGAGCTATTGGTAAGGCGGGGTTTTTTGGCCATCATTCGTTTATAAAGCTCTCCCGGACTAGGGAAGACATCATCACCCTGTATACCAGAAGACTGTAAGCATAAAGAGTTCGGAAATTTTCCAACAGGAACACTCACCTCATTGAGAACAGATAACCAATCTTTGTCTGAAGTAATGATCACTCGCATGTCAGAATATTTCTCTTTCGACTGCCCAGAAA
This sequence comes from Agrocybe praecox, assembly GCA_964017145.1. Lineage (NCBI taxonomy): Eukaryota > Fungi > Basidiomycota > Agaricomycetes > Agaricales > Agrocybaceae > Agrocybe > Agrocybe praecox. Next base: position 4,631,646 of record OZ024840.1, read on the forward strand.
TCCTCTTTAATACGCACAGCGGAAAATGAATAAAGTACTTACATCTTCCCATAACCTTTCGTTGATGGATTTGGATGGATGGGGCTTCTGAAATATACATTCTTAGATTTTGTAATAAGAAAATCCTCACTGAATAATTACCATTCCGGACGATATTAGAGGTTGTGGGCGCATTGTAGAAGATATACTTCGATCGTGACGGATCACTTCCTCAGGATTAATCCCCAGTTCTTCGTAAACGGCCCTCTGGAGCTCTTTCCAGATATCATCACGAAGAGTCGCATTGAGTGTACGAGCAAAAAGGCATTGGTTGTTGATCGCATGACCTGGTTCATCCTTATTTTCCCGCAGCGCATCGATGTACCTTGCTTCAGGACCTGTTCTGGTGTCAAAAGAGCCGGAGTATTCCCACTTGTAGGATTTTCCGGTGCTGATGGGTTGAAATCGAAGACGGACGGTGTCCGACGATTTGACGAAGGCCACCATGCCCCATGAATCCGTCTTATCGCAGCCAGTCACGAGTCGAACGTCTCCGTTGTCCACATCACATTCACAGTCCTTCATGATGTACCGATACCAGCTTTCGATATTCCTTGCAATGTATCCTCGAAGCCGGACAGTGCTAGTAACGTCTTGAGAAAAAGCTCCGTTGGGCATAGTCAGTATCGCCCCCTCTTCGGCGGTAGATTCGAAGACAAGGTCTGTGGCCCTAAAGTTATGCGATACCGGTGAGCAAGACTCATGCAGATGATGACGAAGATTACAAAAGAGTGCCCACATAGAATCATTATATTCTCCACGAGATATTACAATGGATTCACTTGCAACATAGCTCCCGGCATTGAACTCTCTAAGTTGTTGGATATGACGAGGATTCAGAGGTCTGAGAGGGACAAATCCTTCTGGAACACCACCCTCATTTATCGGGTGTCCCTGTGGGTAGAAGATGTTGAAGAAGAAATTGAAGCTTCCTGAGGTCGACAATACGCCAACGTCTCCAATCGAAACACCGTGTCTTTGATACGCGACGGGCAGATTGTATGGAGGTTCTGGGATCCACAGCGGTGAGCCGCGTCGTTTCACAATGAGACTTTTATAGTATAGCTCGCAGCTTGTTTGATTTGTGCCTCCGGTGCGGTTACTATTAGTCCGTTTATCAATGTTATTGTCTTGTAATCCTACGTTTGCCGGGCCTGTGACGGACTATGCTTTAGAGGGCAAAACACTGGGAATCGGTGGCAGTTTGCGGGAGCATACCGTTGTAGATATTTATGTTTCCGCTAGCAGACATCATGGTCCCCCCATGTATGTCGAAATCTTTCGCGGATGAGAAAAAATTTGTTCCCATTTTACTATTAACGCCAGGTGTTGATGCATCACTAAATGGACAAAAGAGAAGAAATATATAAAATATATTCGAGCAGGCCTACCTTTCTTGGGGTATATGATTGCCTGTGTTTTACGCTGTCCAAGGTGTCCTTGAATCCTCCCGATATATGCTATCGAACTCGAGAGTCGAGTAGGTAAGCCTGGCAAGAATGAAGAACAGAATAAGGGAGGGATGTGATAGGAATCCTACCACTAAGGAGCAGTCAATGTCAGATTTCGGATAATAGCGCAATGTTGTCATACCTTTTTTTACAGGACCCAAACATGCCGTCCAAGGAATGTATCAAATATGTACAACCACAACTAGTTTAGAAAATTAACAAGAAATTCGACCGAGATCCCCGTCCAGGCCCATCCATATGTGCACAGTATAGGAGGACTGCTTCAAGTTCGAACGTGTTTCCTAGTACGGGGCTTCAGATAATTATTAAACCCGAATTTTTTGGTCTGCCTGTTTCGGTAATGTTCTCGTTCAGGTTTCTATGACACGTAATGTTCTCGACTCCTATGTTACTTACTTCTGTACTGGCCTCGAATTGACGAGATGGCTGATTATCATGCGGGTCGCATGTCCATCAGTTGAATTGTTCCAGTCCATGAAACCGAACGCCGATGACAGAGATGGGACTGATTTTGATTCCGAAGTGGCAGTGCAACCCCTTGTTTGCTTCCTTATCCTGACGACTGGGGCTGTGAATTTCGCATATGGATCATGATCAGCAGCTGCAGAGCTTGCAGGAACCGGGCCAGCGATGATGATTAGTTTCGATGGTTCCCATCCAATTAGGGATAAAGCACAAAACTCTGTTTCTCTTTAGGCTCTTACCATTGACGTAGCACACACACGACCCCTCGAGAGCTGCGGTTTTTCCCCTTTTCGCCCAATTCAGCCCCGTTCTTCAGCCCCCTTCGGGTTATCCATCTTGCTGTGCTATCACGGACTTTACAACTCAACAGAGTTGGCTTCCGTGCCATATATCATCTCCCTTTCCTTCTGACGCTTTCTTCCGACCCATACCTTGACCCACTGTTTCTCAGGTACCGAAGAAAGAACTTTCATTTATTTGATAAACGTGGATCCGAAAGGTCAGTCCACTTATTTTCGCACAAAGTCGCTCCGGAAGCTCATAAGTAGGGTGCGCTTTTTAAAGAGTCCTATGGAGGGTAAAGGGAGCAGCAAGAAGGTCTCCGCTGGCGTAATCGCCACATCGAATAGGCTGGAAACTTCGAAGCCAATAGCAAGCACCTTGAAGAACACCGCCGGTGGAAATGGTATGGCGTTTTTGAAGGGCATTGCCGTATGCGCGAGGGGAATTCTTCATACAATTCAGGTGCGTCCTTCTTTCCGTACTGTATCCTCTGTGGAGGATAAAATTCACGTTGCGCTCACCCACCAACCCCAGGAAATTGACGATGGCGATATCGATGACAACTTTGTCGCACTTGCTCTGGACGCGAATGGGCTCGTTTACATCATCATCCATCAATGCCAAAAGGAAATGCCCAAGGACAGCGAACTTCTCGATCGGATAAAAATCAACGTCATTGAATTAGAAAGGTATGATCTCTGTATCAGGAAATTAAGTGTACGAGAACTCTGGCTGACGATGCTGCTCAGGAGCCTCATGGATATACAGTCATTCGTGGACAAGAAGGCCCATCGAAACCTCGCTAAGAGAATACTAAAACATAGTGCCGATGAACAGAAAATAGTAGAGTTCCGGACGCAGTTGAGGGATTGGCTACCCTGCTTCGGAGTTAGTCGAAACTGCATCATTTTTTATTTGGAAAAGTTACTTATTACACCCCACAATCCGGTCAGAAATCGAAAGAGCAATCGGTACACGATATTTTAGAGGGAATTATCGACAGAAAAATAAGAAAAATCGAACGGACTCGAAGCAAGAACAAAGACTTACCCACCGTCCCCAAGTCATCGACTCCGTCATCATCATCTCCTCTTCGTACCACTACACCACCGAAGCCGGCTACCGAGAGTATGCCTCAGACTTCACTGCTCGTTGGCGATTCCTCGATCCAACCCAGACCCAGACCTTCCAGCCCCGGAATCCTTAGTGGAAAGAGGTTTATGCACACCCCTCCCAACATCTCTATATCCCCCCGAGTATCATTCGAGACGTTACCAAGCCACCTATTAACTCCAGGCTTGGAATCTCGGCCGCAGACTGCCGATATCACACAACGTGCTCGCGAGGAAAAACTGGCGCGAGAAAAGGCCATGCAGGAGGCAGAAGAGCGGAAAAAGCGAATATTCCAGGAGGAGCGGATACGCAAGCTGGCAGAGAAGGAGAGATGGACGAGATCCCAACAGGAATTCATCCAACTACCTGACCTGAATCTTAATGATGTTGACCTGGACGAGTCACCTGTAGCATCAGGCAGCGCCATCCCCGACTTTCCTGTGTCCATCATTCCAGCAACACCCGCCAGAGACGATACCCTCCCCAGCCCATATACGTACTCTCCGCCTTCACATCCTCGAACCTTACCCAAAAAGCCATCAATGTCAAATTCGGACGACGAACGCATTGCAGCAGCTCTACATGCCAAGATGCAAAAGGAGCTCGAGCTAGAAGACGAACGCGAGGCAAAGAAGTTCGCTGCAAAAATGCAGCTCGAGATGGAAGCTGAGGAGAGGCAGAAGCTGCACTCGAAGAGTCGCTTTAAGAGGAAGAAAACGAAAGCCATAGAGTCTGCCACGCCTTCCGGTAGCGACACCGACGGGCCAGAAAATTCAATATCAATACCTAGGCAGAGCTCTCGTTCTCCGTCGCCAGATCCTCAATCTCGTACGCAACGCCCTAGACCAAAACCGGGTACTAGCAGCAGTAGCCAATACCACCAACCTGTCCTTGGGCCACGCGCTAACCACCAGGCACCTCCTGGCCTAAATCCACCCCACAGCGCGAATTTAGATCGTTTCCCTAATGGGGCCGGTAGTGCTGGTCAGACGATCACGATCAGCAAGTCAATGAATTTATATAATAAGCACTATGTCACCGTTGAAGGTTCTGATAGCGAATAGATTGACTATGTCTTTTTATCATATGTATAACAACATGCAATAAAATATAATGTAAACTATTTCTATTCTTCTAAAGCTAAGTGTGCATCTAAGTGCTCCTTCGAGAAAAAGAATTCAAGTTGTTAAATAAGCTCAAGGCTGTTCGCATTCACACACGAGCTATATGTGCGTGGGGAATTACTATATCACCTCAAGGCTTCCTTGTCACCTCTATATACATTGGTATAGCCCAGCGGCAACTTCGTGACATACCGTAATAACCAACGTTGCTAGTGTTGCCTCTGACTAATGCAGAGAAGCACATACAAATAAACCTTTGAACAGGATGGCTGTTCGTTCACTGCTTTCTTTCCCCCTTCCACATACCTGCAGTGTCTTCCGCCTTCTGACCAGTGTAGCTGTATCCTTCCTTCCATCTTCCTCTACCCTAGGGACTTGTCATCTTATACACCTAGCGGATCTCAGGTCATTTGGCGCCTGCATTATCACGAGCGCTTATCTTTTAGAAATCCGGATATCTGGGTCATTTTATCGGTGATCATGGACGCAAACAAAAATTACGGTATGATATCACCTTTTACTCTTACTAACCTACTCATCACAGTATTTGGGTATAACTTCAGTGCTCAAAATGATTGTGGATACTCACCGCCTGTGTTCGGACCCCTTTCGGACGACGTACTGGTCAGAAGCGGTTGACGCGATTAAGAAAGCCGATACGATCTACGAGGTGGGTAAAATAATTATTAGTGTTCATTCCGAGTATACAGGGGCTAAAAACACACAGAAAAATGCAACTTTACGCGTGGATGAAGATTGCACTGGGCTCGTTGACGACGCGTGCAAAATATTACATCTTTGCTATGACAGTCATGTGAAGATGATAAAGAATAAAGAAGGAAGCTCTAACGAGCGGAAGGCTGTCGCTAAGCGACTAACAGAGTGCGTCATATATGCTTAAATATTCGGAATGTCCAACTGACACTGTGGGTCGATCAGACAACTGGTACTCATTGTTGCCAGTTTGCAAGAATTTGCTACAGAAAATGAGGTGGACTTGATGAAGGCCCTCGAATACCGTCAAATGCTGCAAAAATTTCTGAAGGAGATTCATAGGGATAATGTACGCATGAGCCTATCTTGTCGAATGAAATAAAACTTATGTTTACCTTATTAGCTTCCGAATGATTGTTCGATCTACGAGGCATTCCAGATTGAACAGGAGAAAGTGATACCGCCCAAGGAGAAAGCAAAAGCGAAAGCGAATCGTATTCCGGTCAAGAGTAAAAGCGACGGTCATAGCTTCGGAAATACCCCAAACTCTGGACAGTCTTCGAAGACAAAGAGCGCCCCGCTGGTAGAAGAGCCAGTGGAAATCAGCGATAGCAGCTCCGGGTCCGGTGAGGATACACAACCGTCTCCCTCCAATCACAAAATGGGTCCTGGCTCCAAACAGAAAGCTGGTGGCAAGACCACCTCGAAGGATCGAGAGCTACGCAGAGTCCAGACTCTCGATGAGAGGTCCCGTTTTAAGCCCGGACTATACAAACCTACCCTGGCGGCGGAGGTCGAGATAGAGGAGGAGGAACACCTTATATCAACCTCCCTTGAACACGCAAATACATCGTCTGTCAACAACCCTCCCCCTCCTTACAGCCCACCGCAACCAACCGATGGACCAGCTCCTGAACAGTTTCAGCCTTCGATTCCGAGAAGCCAGCTTCATGCACAGTGCGCTCCCGATCCGGCTTCTGGGGGTCAGTATAGTAATCCTTGGTTCGGTCCACATACGCCAGGACATGGGGCAGGGGTCATATCAGCGGCTCCCGCCCCAATGTACCCGTACACCACCGTCGACACTTTCTGGCCCAACGCAGCAAGAGTGATGTCTGCACCCCCTGATATAATGGACCGGTCCCATCCTGCTGGGGCTCATATCTTGCCTTTCCTGAACGGTCATCAACAACCAGGGTCCACAATCACCATTAAAGACTCTTTCAACGTCATAAATGACACTGTTCCCACGAAGAGTGAGCGTTTCTTACTATCAGCTTTTGCGAATAATGTAGCTCACATTTTCTGGTTAGATCGTCGCTCGACAGAATCTGCGTGACAGTTGCCTGCAAGTGGCTTCGTCGGACTGGGGACAACAACTTGAGAATTATAAAATAATTAGCGATTTGTGTTAGAAAACGTTTCGAAGGCGTATAAAGGTTCCTATAATTACTTCTACGTATATGTGGAATAAATCTTAATTATGAAAAAAAAAAAAGAATCACGAAAACAAGAATACAGTCGGAGATGGTCTGAGAACGAAAACAAAATGTTCCGAAGAGGCCGTGAAATGTACAAATGCTGTGTCATCGGACCATCGGCTAGGCATCGCCTTTACTATTACTAATGGTGCTATAGTCTATAGCTACGCGGATTTGACTAGCGGCGACTGCACAGATATATACAAGGAGCACAGGTCCTCTTATTTGTCCGTATATCTGCACATTCTTTATATCGCTGCATTGACGACTGCCTACCCACTTCCCCTTTCCCTTACCCTTTGCTCGGAATTTTGATGTCTGACCCGCCCATGTCCAGTTGGAACCAAGCTCAAATACAGTGGAAACCAGTTGACTCTGGACACATTCCCACATTTGACTACACAATGGAAACTACAAACATGGTCTTGAATACTTTGCAAGATATAGGATCGATGACGGCCATACCGCTGCTCGGCGAGGCCGCATCGATTACCGCTCGCATTGTTACCATCATACAAGTGTGTAAAGCTTTCAAAGCGATACTCAGAATCTAAGACTAACGCTACTTCACAGGATGTTAAAGATCGCAATCAGGCCTTTAAAGACCTTGCATCCGATGCTTATGGTCTAGTTTGTACGGTTTCTGTGGAATGCCACAGAATTTTCAAACAAGGTCAGAGATTACCCCGGAACTTAGAGCAACAGCTATCCTCACTCATTAGGTATGTATGCGGAGTCATAATGAATATCCTAATGTCGCTAACACATTGGGACCATCTGTTCGCTTTTTCAAGCAACTTGCGCGATATCGAGCGGTTCTCTCGCGATAAATTAAAACGTGGAATGATGAAGAAAATCATCTTTCATACCAAAGATCTCGAGCAAATCAATCGATATCGAACCCTTTTGAAACAATCCATAGATGTTTTTGGGGTAAAACTCTAATGTTCTACATGTTTTCACGGAGACTAACCGATTCTACATATAGCTTCAATCGCATATTTCAATTCAGGAGAACTTACAAGTCATTTTGAGCGAGGTCAGACTACAGGCTTCTAACTTGGAGAAGGAGAAACAAAATCAAGAATTGGAGAGGCTCAAGGCCGAAGGAGCACTCTTAACGGCTAAAATAGAGAACCTACGTCTCTTAAAAGAGAAGACCATAGCGGAAAACGTAAAGAGAGACGCTGAAAAGGCTGCTGCTCTCAGAGATGAACGAGTAAAGGCAGCCTCCAGGAAACCAAAGATAGCTATAACAACATCAACACCTGTACAAACAAAACGAGAAGATACGCTGAAGGTCGAGCCCCGGCATAGAAGGTCAAAATCGACACAAGGCATTCGCGAAAAGAGTTTCGAGAACGAAATACAGAGTACAACACCTGATATTTCTAGCCGACAGCCTCCTGTTCAGTCATCTCCATACCTCTCTCCCTACCCATATACTGCATATCCTCCCCAATATCCTCCCCCTCAATATGGTCAATATCCTCAATTCTCAGGAGGTCTTTCCCCATATCCATACTCACAGCCCCAGGCTAGCATATCATTGAACGATATTGTCGGAAGCGCTTTGTCCATGGCAGGGTCTCTTGGCAATATGTCCTGGGGCTCAGGTAATGTAATCAACACGGTTGTGCACAATGTTAGTAACGATTATTGTCGGCACTGACATTACGGCAACAAATAAGATATTTTCTTGCCCAGTGGCAATTGGTGCACATCACTGATGATATCGGATTATAACTTATTTACTTGCTAGGCCTGGTTTATGGTAAAACCAAGCACATACCTTCTAGACTGGTACAACAAATAACATCATTGTAGGGACATTAATTACCTTAGTACTAGATGTCTGTGAATAACGCACTGTGGACCCAGGGACTGGTTATTATCACTATATAAAAGGGTGAAAATTAGAAATCACCAGTTAATGTAGTGACAAAATGGTAAGGGTCTTTTTCTCTAGGTTTTTACCAGTTTCAGTTAAACAAGTGGAAATAACACATATAATGTTTTTCTCAAACCATGCGGACTCGTGTATGTACTGCATACACGCGAGCACATACACATACGTACGTACGCACACACACTCGACTGTATACCCATGCCAAACACGTTCAAATTGTGACTCTGCCGTATCCACTGGAGACTGAGTCACGAAATGGTACCGATGAGGATACACTTCCAAAAGCGCGTCACTGAAAATAATAGGCACTTGAACAAGGACTGGCATCGTCACGAATGCTGTTTCCATCCCCACACCCACAAGAGTTTAAATCGAGTATTAAACAGACCCAAGAGCACTCAATCATTCGCCCAGTTCTTCTTAATAGAGGATGGCCAGATGCAAACGAATCAATCAGAAGTGCTTCACGGCACCACTTCTTCAAATCCCAAAACCCTGCAATATCTGCAATATTCCAGTGGCACCGACGCCCATCATCTCACACATTACCTCTCGTCCAGTGCGACGTCTAGCCTGCTCTTTACAAGCGCAGAGCCTCTGATTAAAGCTACGGTGGAAAGCTTACGGTGGTCTATTCGATATCGTCAAGGTAAGCTTCTGTCTTCACAACGCGTAAAGACGTCCTACTATTGAACAGGTTTACAAGCTAAACAAATCGAACTATCATAACCTACTCATGCGCTTAAGAAATATGCTTCATGCCGTCTTTGATAGCTTGGCTGATGTTAAGGAATCTGGAGGAACGCTTCCGGAAGAAGGGTATGACCCCATCAGAATCCTTATATAGTAAGCCGTGTTATAAATTATCGCTACTCTCATACTCGTTTCTCATGTGAGTCGCCGCAAAGCAACCTTAAAGGAATACTTAGGGGTGTGAATGAGAATATAGAGGACATTCCACTTTTCTTTAAATTCGTTTTTATGGTAGGACGGAGGACAAAGCGAATCGTGTCGCGGTATGAGGAGAGCCTTGAGATGGCTCTATCGAGATTTAAGGTTCGTCATGCATTATAATTTTATCATGAACACAGAGTGTAACACCATCTCAGGTAGCTACAGAAATACAAACTTCCAGAAACATAGACGTAATCCTCAAGTTAGTACAAGACTGAGCGCTTATTCAACAAACAGAATCAGGAACCATTGAGAATAGCGCCGGCTCGAACCTGAGTCCGGAAGAACTCACAACCGGGGATCAAGAAAGAACCCGGGGATATGGGCGAGAGAAAGAAAGACACAGCATCAATAAGCCGCTAAGAATAATTGCAATCAAAAGCAGAGAGCAGCCAGAGAGCAAGCGACGACGACGGTACTGAAAGCGACACGCAGACTGTGAGTTCGCAAAAGGAGACTCCTTCGTCCTCAAGCTACCACGACCGGGGTGACTCAGCCGGATATCTGGGGATACTATGCACCATATAATCCATACGGATACAGTGCTATTTATTACACTGCTCCTCCGGGCGCGAGCGTGAATATAAATTCGGGGAATATCGTCAACCCAAATATAAATTGATTGAAAAATTGTGGATATTAATTTAATTTTTTATTTGGTTCTTAGATGGCAGAAGGACGCGACGATAAGGTTTCTGTGTGCCACTCAATTTCGGATTCAATTCGATACTGGTCCCTTCGGATAAGACCTTGATAAGAGCATCGTTATTAAATTTAGGATAAATGGTCGTCACTTGAAATTTTGTACCAGATAGGGGTACATCTTCTACCCCATTTCCTTCCTCGAATATTGGTCTTATAAAGGTCACCATTAGTATTAGCGCCCTAAATGTCAAATCTAATCTAATCTTACCACATTCCAATCTTGTCACACAGCTGATTTGATAATCATGCCTTGTAATATTTTCAGTCGGCAAGGTAACATTGAACAACAACAACCAGGAAGGTCGTCAGTCTTTCCCAAGCAACGCCTTGTTCTATCTCTGTATTTCAATTCCATGCTATGTTCTCCATCCGAAATGCTTCTTGGAAAAGATAGGCGGTGCACGTCAAATTACACGGAGAACGAGTAACGGCGGCGAAGCACATTTCAAGTAATGGTGGGAAGATCTATCAAATAAGGCTGTTCGATTTACATCGATTACTGGGCAACGTGCTGCGAAGTCGGAGGTGTGCCCTCCTTGAACCTTCCCTTTCTTTCTGAACTCCCTCATCGATGTCGTCGAAATCCTTACAAGCATACAAGCCTGCACCGAAAGGAAATAACAAGGAGTGGATGACCACCGCCGTCAATGGAACGGTGATGGTCCTCAAGTACGTTACGGATGCTGCCACACTTCTCCCCGTTCCCTATCTCAAAGTTGGAGCTGCTACTACGTTGAGAATTGTCGAGGGGGTCCAGGTAGGTTCTCTTCAAGTTTACTATGTCCTTTTGCGTTAAACTCACGAAGATCCCCCTTCGTCCCTTTTGATGTAGCAAGTGAAAAACAACAAGAAGGATTATGGAAGGGTAGCGGCCGATGCAACTTCCATTTTCGGGGCTGTCTATGGTGCCTACGTGGTTTCTCGCAACAAAGCCGAGTGGCCCCCTCAAGAGCTCCGCCCAATCCTTCATGAGCTCGTCAAGTTAGTCAATAGCTGACAATCAGCGCGTTTTACTGTGCTTTTAACACGCTCTCATTCAGAACTCTCGAGGGAATTCTCATAGTTGTCGAAGAGAAACTAAGCAAGAACCGTGCGATTAGGTTCTTGAACAGCAGCGACGATATTGGGAAGATCAACGAATACCGCGAGAGGCTGCAAGCTGCTATTGCACAGTTTCAGGTGTGCCAATTTCCACGAAGTTGAAGCTCTTAGCTCAACTTGTAAAAAGGTTTCGACCCAACTTGACATGCACGATATGCTCGGTCTCGTCCTGAAGCAACAAGAGGAAATGAACGTCAAACTCAGAATCCCACCACCTCCGAAAGACCAAATTGCCTTCTTGCTCTCCCAGACGAGCGACGAAGAGGCCAATGCTACTGCTGAAGCGAGGAGACGAGAGGAAGAAAGGACGCAAAAAGAGATTGAAGAGAAACAAAAGCTTGTCAACGAGTCGATTGCGAACATCCACAAGACGGAGGCGGAGGCGGAGGCGAGCAAAAGAACCAACGACGAAGTACACCGACAGAAGGAGGAGAACGAAAAGCGCGATCGGGACCTTGCTCGACTGCAAGCGGAGTTGAACGAGCTTAAACAGAAGCAAGCAAGAGACGAATCGGCACAAGTTCAAACAAGCAGACCTTCGTCACTCCAGCCACCAAGACGTTCGGACTCTGCCAAGACGAGCAGCTCTGCCATTGACGAAACGATCCTTGATGATGCATTTGAACGATATGAGGCCAACATAAGTACACATATGGCAAAAATCTACTCAGCATCCATACCGACCTCACAAAGCCATGTCTCAAGCGCCCGTAACGACGAAGAGGAGACGGCTATTAATGTTTCGTCTGCCGAAAGTTCTACCGATGAAGAAGAAAGAGAGCGTCGAGAGGCCGAGCTCAGGGCCATGACGGCAAAGAAGACTGCCAAAAAGAAGACGAAGGTTACAAAACATCCAACTCAGACTTCGACCCCACCTCCACAACAAACCACATCTTCACCTCAACCTTCATTGGAGGAGCTACTTCGAGAGCATCTCGCGCGTATGTCAATGAATCCCACTGACTCACAACCTTATCCTTCACCTCCCCCACAGTCACAACCGAATTCACCTTACAATTCCCCTCCTCTTCAACCGTACTTCCAACCGTCGCCGGGTCAGTACTATGGTCCTCCACCAGCGATGCAATATAATCCAACCCCCCCACCCCAGTGGCCAAATGGCTATTGGCCGCAAAACCCCGTTTACACCCCTCCCGTTTTCACACCGCCACCTGGTTCGGTCAATACCAACGTCGGAAACGTCATAAACACAAATATCTCAAATATCTCAAATAATAACAGCCGAGTACTCAACCAGGGTCCGTCTTCTCTTCTATGTATAAGACGCTGCGATTTTACTCTGATCTTGTTCATGCCCTTTATTAGCATCACGGCGAGCACGGAATGCCAGATGATACTCGGCCTCCTCTACGATTTGATGTCGTAGCATGTAAGTTTATATCGAAGGGAAAGTGTCTGAAAATCTGCTGTGTGGATTATTAAACGTGTATTTAGTGCGCATGAAATATACATTTTTCAACTTTTCAACTGTACCTTCCTAAGCACTTGAACAGAGGTTGTAATTAATTCGATGCTTTTCGATACATGCCAGACGTGCATCCCGAGAGGTGCCTGCCGTCGTCCTGCAATGAACTTGGCATCAAGATTTACAGAAGCTGGCGTTTCATGTTCATATCAGGAATCGATTCCCTTCATTTCTCTTACTTTCATCTCGTACAGCTGCAGACCATTCTTGAAAAGTCTCGGTTGTTGCCCAAATTCTGGAACTGGAAGTCGCCCACCGTGATGATGCTATATCCCCGTACCTTGATCCTCGTCTTATTCCTCTCATCACTCGCCTCCGTTCAAGGACAAGGACAAGGACAGGACAAGGACACAACGTCACTGTCAAAAACACAGATCCTGCCATCACGGTGAGCGGTGCCCCAAATACATTCTTACTAATCTACTTTCGAACTAAAATGAATACCGTGATAATGATAGTACACAGGCGAAGTCGGAGACCCATTCATCTGTTCCGCACAGACAGCGTGTCGATGGGTTTGAACAACAATTTCCTGGATGCTGGAGCGTCGTTCACGTTTGAAGGTGCGTTGATATCATTAACAATATAAACCGTAAACGCTTACATACGTACTTCAGGATTAAATCCTCTTTTTCGCTACTCGTCCCAACGCAAAAGCAGCACCATATATGTGAACTCTGGTCTTTGGTAAATTTCTCCCATTTACATTTTCACACTGGGCAGACAAGCTACCGAGGCTGATGGTTACAGGTCTACTCGCCCTTACGGATGATTTCCCCTATTCTCGAAAACCGGCCTCGATCCGAACGTCGAATACCCAATATCACTCGCAGCGAAAGAAGTTTCACCCAATCGCAATATGACATTGAGCGCTTTTGGCTCCACTGTTGAGTTCTCGTTGATCAATTTTATGCAAGTTACACAGGAATATGTTTTGTTACGCGTCATTTTCGGAATAAATTTTCTCTCCTGAAGCTATACCGTCCCCAAGCTTACTGGAGGTGGCGACACATCAGCCAACTCAAAGAATTTTACGATCAACGTTACAGTGACGATACAACCACCATCACCTTGAGCCCAAAGTCAGGCGTTTCCCCACTACTGAGCTCTGCGACTTATACATCCGTACTATTTCTCTCCATTTCTACTGGACTCGGCATCTTGGCCAAGGCAACAGGGTTCGCATCTTAATTTTGACGAATTTTGCTTCTGCCACACGAAATACATATAAGACCAATCTCCGTATTATCATCATTAGTAACCTGAATTAGCATCGCCCTGATGTAAATTTCCAATGCAGCTGCGCAACTAACATAGTATGGGTACTAGGATTTGTATCGTATGGTAATGTTCGGCCTGTACAACATACACCCCTCAGGTCACAAACAGAATGTGTAGGTAAGTACCAAAATAGGCACCTCGATGGGTGCCAGACATTTCACCGCTTCAGAAATTAATAGGATAATAATTGTTGATTTTTATCATTAACATCGCTGCGAGCTATAAGTACGAGAAATTGAGCCCCAGTTCCTGCCAGAACCCACAAAACGACACAAAAAATGTCAGGATTAATGTCGTTCTTCGAAAACATGGGTGTAACAGCCATCAAGAGTGGAACATTCATACGGTCCACAGGCCCCGTCGTCGTCCGCGAACCCGCTGGCAATCTTGTCCGAGTTGAGGCAGTCGTAAACGGTATGTAGCACTTCTCCTACGTCTATCACAGTGGCCTCAATCCGCCGATTTGCTACCCTAGATCCAACAGAAGTAGCTAGCGACCCCGCGGCTTCGCAGCCCATCCTCCCATCGAATGATAGTAATGGGGGCGCTAACAGCGCAGCCTCTGAGGGCCGACAGGCTAGCGAAGGCGAAGGCGAAGGCGGTCTCCGTCGCGAGCAAGCGCATACAACCACTAGGCTGACGAAAAGGGTGGTTTCTCCTGAAGAATTCGGAATTAATTTAAACAAAGTTCGAGTCAATGACGGAGTCGTATTCATGATTGAAGAGCCCGAAGCCGTTGCCGGAGTAGTAGAGTCGAACGAAGCCCAGGTTTCATCCACGTAATTAAACGTAATTTTAGGCTGGGTTTTCCAGCTCGTGCAGCCTTCGATGAAGGTATTTTTATATCGATACATGGTATGCAAGTAAATACAAAGATTTCACACCTTTCCGCACATGGATCAATCCCTCTTCGTGATGTCCCCGCCCAAGCGTGCTTTATCCTTTTCTTCGGCGACGTAGTGCTGCCTTTTCTCTAGGTCTAGAGGAAAATGTCATTAGCATAAAGCTCCTTCGAATTTGGCAGGAAACAAAGATATGTCAAGAAAGACCGATGATCGCGTTCAGAGGGAGCATCATAGAAATCGAATGGCGAAAAAAAAACGAAAATTTTAGAAATGTTAAGTGAAGGGGCGAGCATCCAAAGGAAGGACGCAAGAGAAAGAATTAAAAAATTGATGAAGGTGTGGCACTGTAAACAATGGTGGTAGCTTACCATGAGCCCACATAGCCGCTCCTACACGATTCGAAACCGTAAACACCAGCCCAATGATTGGGATACCTTCGAGAAGAGCAGCAGTGAATCCAAAAACTGTAAAAATAAAAATAAACAGGGAAGCAAATCACGATGAGAATTCGCTGGGATAATCGAGACGACGGGGAGATGATAAAACAAACCTCTGTAGTCCCACTTCCGCTCTTCCATGAAAACGGCTATTTGTTGATCCGTCATGTTCTTGTATTTGAAATACTGTTACGACAGAAGATAGGTTAGTTGAAAAAATATTCAGGTAAATGTAAATAGGTACGCGTTGGTGCAAGAACCTAGATGTTCCCAGGGCTTTGAACCATGCTGAAACGAGCATTCCGACAATGGGGTATACGGTAAACGGGGCCAGAATGACTAGTATGGAACCATAAGCATCGGTAAGCACCGGAGAAGCTCAAGACACACCTCGCTTGACCACGAACAACCCAAACCAGCCGCCTATCCACTTTTCAGCCCGTTTCTCCCAGCCAACTTCTTGGATTTTCGGGGGGCGGTCCCACTCCTCGACATATGCTTTCCAAAATTCCGGTCCCTTTCCACGAGAAGCAACAGTGTAGTCCCATGCCCTTTCCCGAGCGATACGTATGTTTCGCGAGAGGAAAAAGCGGAGAATATATGTGATTTGATTGGACACAAGGAGAATTGTGGCATCTAATGAAAGGTGTAAGTTGATGGCTGGAAGGTAACGAAGGACATATACATGTGTATAGGCTAAACGGCACTTTGATACCGAAAACTGTGTCTTCCTGGGCTAAACCGATGATTCTGGGTGAACTGGAAAGGGGAAGTAAGTACTATCCATGCACCAACAGTAGATTTGGGCGTACTTTGAAAGGAATAGCCTAATAAACGTTCTCTGAATCGAAAAGGTCAAGAATGACTGTCTCCTGAGAGTTAGTGCCCGTTCCATCCATCCTCTAACCAGAGACACTAACCCAAACGGCCCCGACAATCGCCCCCCTCCTCACAGCGTGTTTACACTTATCCCACGCAGGTTGCCACAGGAGCCGGTCCGTGAAAAGCCTATACACGCCCACCAGAACATACGACGGGGGGAACGACATCCGCAGCGCAGCACGTTGTAGTGGAGGTGGAACGTTGAAGTGCTGAACAGGGGATTTTGCGAATAGGTCGTCTTGAAATTCTGGGCCTGATGAACTCAGGGACATCTTTTAGAGTGTTAAAGACTTGAAAGAGTCGAATTATTATGACAGAAAAGTTGAAGAAAACGCGTCCAAGCTGGATCGTATTATGACGGCGCGAACAGGAGTGGCGGTGCTGGGGGTTTACACAGATCAACCTTACATAACATTGGTTAAGCGGCATGAAATTCGGCATTAAAACGCACTCCAGACTGTGAGTCCAATGTATACTTAGTACTTGCTTAGTACTGTCAACTTACGGTGATTTGAATTTTCGGTGTGTTTTGATATTCCTTGCTTATCTTACGATCCTGGCGAAGAGAATAGAGCAATAATTTTATTCTTTGGAGGTAATCTCAATCGTGTATCAAGATCATGGCCCCCTGGGCCTTGGCATACTATTGAAAGACCCTGATCGCAAATGAACAATTAAAAATCCAATAAATAAAGCAGAGGAAACGTACATCCTTCCATCTTTCTATGATATTTGTTCCAGTCTTGTCATATCGTCTAAGTAATGTTGAATAACCTGGCGCGCGTGTTTGGAGAGTCTGGGACTCAGCTGTGACATTGATCCGAGCACATTTCTCTGGAGCATCTGGATTAATCGTTTATTCCGTCCTGCTAGAGGTAGAACATATGCGAATGTTTCTAGGAGAAACATGTACACCGGCCATAGACATGCGCGTGACCTTCTTTTGGCTCGAAACTCGCGATATTTCGGAATTGAAAACATTGCGTCATGATGAATCAAGCTTCCATGATCATCGTGATATTCCAAGACAGCTCTCTCCAACTTGAGAAGTCGATAACAGTGGTTATGGCCCCGGAGAACTATCTGCCTTTTGTTGATGATGAACCGATTGGGACACATAATCTTTCGCCACCTCCATGGGAAATTCCTCCGCTGATGTTTCTTGACTTCGCCAATATCGAGGATTTGAAAGGCTTCTTCCTTCGTCCGCCTTTCGTCAGATATAAATTCGAAGCAGAAAATTGCTGCCAGTGCGAGGATTTTTCTTCCCCGTGCATAATCAAGCAAAGAACGTGCTATTCTGGAAATGTGAGGGGAATGTAAACCCTTGGGTGATAGTATGCTATACGCAGAATATCTGACCATGGTTGGTGCTGCTGAATAGAGTCGATCAAGATCGAATTCCCTAATTCTTTTTGGAAAACGGGTGTAGTACCGTGGAAGTATGTGATAGTAGGAATAAATGAAATTCATCCCACTTCCACTTCCACCGTCTTGAGAGTTGAGATTTTCCAATACTGACAAGGAGTGTTGACAATATGCATTCAAATGATGCAAATAAAGCTCTCTGACTGGACCTGTTTCCTGCTGTATATAAATTCATATAAACAAGAGATATACCAAGCGAGAAATAGAAGCTAGACGTACCATGGAAATGAGCTTAAAAAAGAATTTAATAAATCCTATATCCAGACAACCGTGTCGTAGTTCTTCGCAATGGGACAATAAAGAATTTAAAAATCCTTGCATCGGAAATATTGAGAGGGCATGTATCAGGTCCTGAGAGAAGTAGCTAGGATTAGCGGCGAATGTAAAGCCCAGTCCAAACGGTTCTGTGAGCAGGTGCTGTGAAGCATATTTGCCTAAGAGACGGCACCCATCATGTTTTTCTGTAGGGGTCGTGTTATTTTCTCCCAGATCCAAAGTAATTTAAATTCGTCACGCACGAGAGAATAAATGGACCAAGCGAATAATGTGCTTAATATTCATTTGCATAATGCTGAACGGGATTGTGAATCTTTGAGAATCCAATAGGAAATCCTTAAAGGATCGATGATGTACCACAATGAGTTGATACGGATAATCTCCATAGAGGGTTATAATCGATCCAAGGTCACAAAGTAGGACCTGGATGCTCCCGGGCTCAAGTCCAAGTATTTTTTCGATGGTAGATGTATGAGAGAACTCATACATGATAGAGCATGCAATGATGTCAAGGACTATTGAGAGCTCATCCACCTTCGAAAGTATATGCGAATATACAGAGTCCAGTTGTGCAAAAGGCAAGTCTTTGAACGAAGGACGAAGGCCAAGTATTGATTCGAGTCTCTGGTCAGGTCGGTGCCGTGTGGACTGGATATATCGAATGACAGTGGCAGCATAAATAAATTGTCCGGATGACTTCCAAACCAGTTCATTGATTATGTTTTCGCCTGGCCATGCTCTCGGGATGGAACCTTTAAATACGTGACTGGCTTTGATCTCGTCAAAGCTGTCTCTCAGATACAGCTCTATGTCTGCGTCGGGAGAGTATTGGACTCCCAGGAATATCCTGAATACAATGTTTTTCATTTGTGTCGAGTTGAAACAGCTGGTTATATCGTTCTCTAGGCGACTGCAAATAAGGAATCGGACTGGTATCGGAGAACACTTGATAACTTCGAGGACTGCCACTAGTATTTTTTTCTGACCCTGTCCCGCCCCTTCCGTGCACTCGTCGAGTCCATCGAGCAATATAAGGTTGGGTAATATTCTTGGACTGCTGGCACTAAGCTTCCTGAGCGGTTCAATGACCAGAGTCATAAACTGTGTCGTGAGGGAGCGAGAGAAGATCAGAGGGTCATTGGTGATACATGTTCCAACAGATTCCCGGATACTTGGATTTGAGGTGCAAAGTTGATACACGACCGTGGGGACGAGGGCGCTTGAATGATTTCGAGTCGAATCCATGGCGCCGAAAAAGAAACTGGCCAATAAAGTTCCATTAGCAGCACATAGCTCTGCTACGCTGCGTCCGATGGATGATTTTCCCGCGCCTGCAGCACCGCTTAGCCAAAGAATAAATTTGTTTTGAAGATCGATGTCCAACCCCAATGTCCAAGCCACAATCTGCTCGATTATTGCTACGCGCGTATTGGGATGACATTTTGGAGTCTCTACATCGTGTCCCGAGTCATGGAGAGCAGCTGGTGATACAGCCGCTAGTAACCTGTCGTATCCACCTTTCAAAAGATAGAATTGGATGTCCAATAGAGTTATATCAATAAACGTACATTTTACACCATTATCTGAGTGGGACCGTTGTTGATCGCTGTGAAAATTAAAGGTCCCGCCAGAGATAATGGAGTGTGACAGTGCCATTGAAGGGCCATTGAGTGGCTTATCGCTCATATTCAAGCCTCAAGGACTTTTGAAGGAGATTTGTTGTATGTTTGGTCAAGGAGATCGTGTAATCACGAATGTAGCGGTTTCCAATGCCCATATATGTTTCAAGGCTGTACAGCTTACGTGGGATAGTCGCATGTTCACGAAATGGAACAAAAACATCAAAATGATGGTTCACATGTATTTCCGCCGCGTATTGACATACTACTTAATTCAATATGAACTTTCAAATACGTTTTCTACTTATCCAACGTTATAGAGGCGCAATCTAATCTTGTAGATGGAAAAGATAAGATCACACATCACATAATTTACATTGGCTCAACCACAGCGAATCGTAACAACCATATATTCGTTCTTTTCCCCTTATCTTTATACATCCAAGATGACACAGCACAATTTAGCGGTTCAATCTTCTGTTTATTCCGGGCCTTTACATTAATTAGACGGTAGATGTACACCAGTGCGTGATCCACATGTCCCCTATTCAATGAGAAAGTATAAAACAACATTTCCCTGGTTCATTTTATACGTTCGATATGCTACCAGATGCTAAACTGGACCGTACCCGAAGGATTGATTTCACACCTTGACAGTCGCGAGAAAGTAATGAGGCTGGTACACCGCTCATCCCGGCATAACAACAAATTCCGAGTAAGTAGAAGGCGCAAAAAAGACAGAAAATGATACGAACAATGCCGGAAATGATATATGTACGATCCTGTTCATAGGACATAGCATATAAATAGTTATCGCTAGCTTCGCTACCGTATGACATTTAAGCTTTTACACCCATTACACATTTTCCTCTTCCCTCATACACCTCTTTTCTCACTACAAGCTGCATCTATGGGATCTTTTTTCCCTTCCTCTCAAGCTATAATTAGTGGCGGGACGTTTACAATCCATAACACCACCCACGTTCATAACAGTGCGAAAGGTACACCTTTAGTAGTTTTTGTGACAGAATATAACATCGACGTACTGCTTTCCAGGTGGATATGAACGGCTTCTGGAAGCTGTCGCACCTAATGCTCTACATAACTCAGGACACGCCCTCGATCCACCAAAATGTCACCCAGGTACACGGGTTGCTATATTACAAGCAGTCATCGACTGGGTAGCCGGTATTGAGCCTAAGACACAGGAGAAGGATATTATGTGGTTAAACGGTGGGGCGGGAGCAGGTAAATCTGCCATTGGGAGAAGTATATGCGAGCGCTGTGCACAGGAAGGAAGGTTACTCGCTGGTTTTTTCTTCGGTTCAAAAGACCCCGCACGTAATAATTCAAAATCCCTTGTTGCGACGATCGCCTACCAAATCTGTTCGATAAATCCAGAAATACGCAGGGCTGTATCCGACTTCATCGATTATGATCCTCTTATTTTCACGCGGTCTTTGCAAACACAGTTCTTGTCTCTCGTTCTCGAGCCTTTGTGCGGAATATATGCCAATCGTCCTTTGACGGCACCACGGCTAATTGTCATAGATGGCCTAGATGAATGCATAAACCAAGCCACCCAACGGGAGGTCCTAGAAACTATACTTTATATATCCAACTGCTCCCGCATACCGATTCGCTTCCTTGTATGCAGTCGGCCCGAAACACAGATATCTGCCACAATTAACTCTTCAAGGATGTCTGGCTCAGTTTTCCAAATCTTTCTCGGCACGGAATATTCATCATACGAAGACATTCGACTCTACATCCTCGATCGCTTCAGGACGATCAAAGAAGACCATATCTTGAAGGAATTCATTCCACAGTCTTGGCCAAGTACCGACAACATTCATCAGATAGTACTGAAATCTTCCGGCCAATTCATTTATGCCAAAACTGTAATGGAATACTTGGAGTCGAGTCGGCATAGGCCTCACCAACGCCTTGAGGCTATTTTTGGCCTTCGACCACCCTTCAAAGATCTGCCTTTTGCAGAGTTGGACGCTCTCTACACACACATCTTACTTACAGCCTCAGATAATCCAATTTTAATATTAAATTTACTAGCCTTCCCAGCCCTTTACCCCCATATACGTATCGACGTCATAGAGAGAATCCTCGGACTGGAACCTGGGGACGTCAAGCTTTTGCTGTCTGGCTTGCGATCAATTGTACGGGTGATCGATGAGCACAATGTTTTTTTCCTGCTTCACAAGTCCTTTGAAGATTTTATATTTAATTCCCACCGATCCAAGGGGCTCTCAATCGATCGCACGGAGACAAAAACTATGCACCTCATTCGTGTAATCGAGATATTCTCAGGTTAGCTTTGATTATGCGCTTTACACAAATGAAACTATTGTTACTAACTTCTGTTTACATATAAACTTCAGATAGCAACGTTGAGTGCTTTCCCGCAGATGGATACTATTACATCTTCGAGCTATTCAGGGAGTGTAAACCAGCGCAAACGGCGCTCATTCGTGTGTTAAGAGATCTTCCGATGGATTCATTCTACAATTCCGTTTATCTTAAAGCCCACCCACACGCACAATGCTATCATGGCAAATTGATTTACCATCTTTTCAGTCTATTATCAGAGTTGGTGAGAGTGGTCCTTCTCCTCAACATATAAGTCAAACTCACATTAACTCAGGCACGGGAACAAGACCTCGACTTTCTCTATCGCAGTCATGTCCAATCTTATTGCCAACAAACTATCTCCATCCTCCAGACGAAATACTCCGATAATTGGGAGCAGAATTACTGCTTTTCTGTAGCCTATCTGATTAAAACCAGCAGATCCCTTTGCCTTTTCTATGATAATCGTGGAGACATGCCCATATCCACTTTGGTGGACAATCGAGGGCCTATTCCCCATGAACTCCGCCGCCGTCTGCGTACCACAGAACGCAAACTGATAATTGCTAAAGCAGCCGCCTATTGTCTTCGATGCCTGTGCGACGTCAGCCTTACCAGCAAGGAGGCAGATATACACACTCAAATTGGAGGCATGGATAGAAGAATGAGAACGTCGCATCCGTGGAAATGGAAGAAAAGACATACTGGTCGTTTATTCACGGAGAAGCGGGTGCTCTTGGCTCAGAAAAACTACTACAAGCCAAAATATATTTTGTCCACATATGGACGAATCACACACGGGCGCTACATATTTCACTTTCCCATCTACCCGGTGTCTGCCTTGGATTTGGCTCGTGACGAGTCCGATGATGCGAAGAAAAGTCAAGTCTGGTTCAAATATTTATCGCTCTTAGAATATTTGATCCAGACTTTGCCACAGGCTGGATACTATGAGCCGCTAATAAGTCTTTGCGAAACAAAGTCATTCGCACCTATGTCTATGATGTTTCCAGACATTAGTCATCGAGCACGTCGGGCAATCTCGAAATATCTGGTTCGCGCGCGATTGCAAAGGGATAATTAGAAGCAAAAATCCTTAATGTTTCTTGGTATCGAATTTCTGTCATAGTATTTGTTTAACCTGATTCACCCAGTTTTTTTATTAGTAGAGCGACGGTTTATATATTTATATTCGAAGCAGTAATACCAATAAGTACCTTGATTCAAGAAGTCTAAATGAAGAACGATTTTGCGATGTGAGCTACAAGGTGTTGACAGTAAAAAGAGAGCATCATGGCAAGAAGAAATAACAGAGCCCTGATAATACTGGTATAAGGGGCTAGAGATTGGCTGGGAGCAAGGGGAGATAAATACAAGCGGTGGAGCAGTCCAGAATGCAGCTAGAGGCGTAGCTGGGCTTGGAAGCGCGTCGAGCAGCCTCGCATGATGACAGTGATGGTCAAAGCAAGGATGGATTAGGCTACGTACACGTCGTGATCACGTATCTGTACATGATCTAATCTAATCGGATTGGTGCAGGTTGCACTGAAACAATGCGAACCGTTGTGAGTTGACCCGACCATTCGCTAGATTAGATTAGATTATCACATGCATGTATCATTTGCCAGTTTCGGCCTCTTACCAGAATCCATCATCGCTTCTTCCTCCTCCACCATGTCGTGCAGTTCTGCCGTCTCCAGTAGGACTACTGTTTTATAGGTAATTCTACTGGTAGCGATACTCAGGAGGCAGAATTTGAGATCAAATCAAATGGGGAAGGTTTATCTAGGTGAAAAGAAAATTTCCAAGAGAAATTAAAGAAGCGACGGTGAACCCTAAGGATGCCTCGCATGCGAAATGAAATCTAGACTAAAATTGGACTAGTAGGGAATTTAAAATTAATCTGAGGTAGTGCCAAACACGAAATAAGCACTGATGTTTGAAAATACTAATGAAAAGAGATGGGAGGTTATGGGGATGTGTTACGATGATAAAGAAATGCAACGATGAGAGATAAATGAGAGAAACTGACCAACTCCGTCAATTATATAAGACACATCACGAACGTAGGAATGCGCACTTGGCTGCGGGTCGAGACAGCGTGTTTGTGTCGGTTTTAGGCGTAGGCAACGTGCGTACCTGACAGCACTGCCACAGCGGAACAACGCTATTGCAAGATAAGAAGCCCGAATAAATGCAGATCGAGGCTTTCGGGGCTTTGGGCGAACAGCGAGGACAGAGCTAGACGGAGAAAGGACCAGACCCGACGAAATTTATTCTCATCCGAACATAGACCCACAAAGACGGAAAACGCGGGGTCGGAAAATGCAATGGCTGTGGACGAGGAGAGGAACGAAAATAAACTGATGACGTGACCATTTGGAGCCCATCATGCTCCCGGAACCGCCGGCATGATCTGTGCCGGAGGTCCATACATCGCGTCAACAACAGGCCAGGCAAGAATTTCACGCGACTTCTTCCAGCCCACACTAGTTTGAGAAACGACATGCAGCCCAATTGGACGCCTTAATTATGCGCCAACCGTTTCTCAGATCACGAATCGTGAAATTTTCTTAAGTATCAGACGCAGATACGGTTTGGATATGATGCTTGGAAAATGTAATTAATTAACCAAAAATCAACCTGAATTGTATTGTCTTGTGTTCAGATAAGACACCAGGATCTAGTAACGGCAAACTAAACCTGTCTGAAAGAGACAATCTGTCACTGGATGGTCGAACTGGAATAGAATCACTGATGGCGTGTACGGTACGGTAAATATCGTTCGTTCGTTTTCATAGGCGTTTATATTACAGCGTTGATATATCTGTGTGCGTTGTTTATCTGCTATGACGTGTTTCCTACAGGAATATGCACTCCTCGCAATTGTATTTGCCTGAATACGCAAAGTTCCATTCGACTAGTCTCCTCAAAACTTTCATCTATCTTCGTCAACTAGATTATTTAGCCACATATCAATATCCGACCATTTAATGTTACAATTGATACCCGACCGTGGAGTAATTTGACTGCATTCGCTTTGGACATAGTGCGGAGGTAGTCTGAACCAGAAATTTGAAGACGGCCTCGCTTAAAGAAGAGAGATGACCGTTACAAAGATATTAAGCGCCTAGGTACAGGTATGTTAGCAACACATCTATGTGACGGACCCAAATAACGGAAAGAAAAGAAAATGATGTGTAATTTTAGACCATGCTTGAGCTTCGGAACAATCTCGGTCTCGGCATGACGCAATGGTTAACAATGGTTAACTTGATTAATACTCGAATTTGCCATTCATATGATTGAGAAAATATAAAAGCGGATTAATGCTAATTCACAGCGGTCGTCATTTTAGCGGTATGAGAAATATTGCCTCCACTATAAAAGTTCATCAAATAATAACTAGTACAGATAAGTATCTCATGAATGTCCATTGTCGAAAATACGAGTCAACACTCAAAAGTGCTTATTAGTAAATTCCCAATTTCAAGCCGCGTAGAACCTGAAACGTTGGTTGATATCTCCATTGGCGCCGAGTAGTTTGACCCATGCCTTTTATAAAAAGTAATTTCAAGGACTCTTAACAGGCAATCTGCTAAGAAGTAATTGAGTACTTACACCAGGGGCAGCGGTCCATACAGCGTCTTCCGTTGGACGTTTGATCTAAAAGTCTACGTATAAGCATGAAGTATATGAAGTTACAAGCATGTCAGGTATAGAATGGCACTTACAACGTAAGTTCCATCTCCAGCGCACTGTATTGCGAAGGCGAAGGCTCCGACGCTTTCTGACGCAGTGTAAGGTTGTGGTGCACCCTAATAGCGTACGATTTTTTCAATAATCCCTATTGTAAGACATTTAATTCATGACTCACGCCATAATCAAGAGTGGCGACTGGGAGGTTCTCCCCAACGTTGCGGAGGAAGTAAGAATTTTGAGGCGCAGAGGTGAGCGTCCACTGAAGTTATTACCATCAATATTAGCTCTGGATTGAACTAGTGGACATATTTGGAACATACCACCCCAAGCCGGCCTGCTGGAGGCTCTTCGTAGGAGATGATCGCTGGTGGAGCATGCGAGTGATGGTAAGGACGCAAGAGCCATCCTGTTTCCGCCGAAGCGATGGTGTATTGACCATATGGGAGGGTAACGCACTACATGAGTACAAAATGTTCATCTTTAGCTCATAAAGGAAGGCAGAAAAAACTTAGATGCGTACAGGTACTTGACGCGACTCAACGATGGGTGAGGGAGAAGCACCACTCTGAAGAGCGGTCATGACAACCAACGTAGCGACGAAGAAGCGTTCATAAAACATGTTGGGCGAAAATTAGAAGAGGCAGTAAACAGAAGGCAGGTATTGTGTCTCGAGATTGAGGTACTGAAAGATGATACGAGAACTGATTCTTTTTATAGCGCGCGAAAATCATCTAGGCACGGTCTGTATAATTGCAAATTGCATGTGATCAGGCCTGTGATTTACGGGAACGCCTTTATAACTGATGGATGAGTATCATGTCTCTGATTGCTACTCCGCAAGCCAAGACGTCATCCTCTTTTCCGTACAGAGAGCGCTGCAGAGGATGAGAGGGTCGAAAAGATCATTGAAGGCATGTATATACCGGTTTGAATTGTATCTTTCAACATTCCATTCTCACTGATTGGAGTTGCTACCTCAATGTCAAAGGTATGTTTTCGGAGATTGAGGCTGGCATACTGCCATATTTCCCAAGCATACACGGTAAGGATCACGATTCGGTGCATACTCCGTCATTCAAAGTAGTATGACTGATTTATTTATAGTTTCCAATTGAATGTATTTACCAGACTTGGCAGCGGAATGGGCTCGTCTCTCCGATGGGGGATCTCTAAGTCAAAAATACAATTTATAATTTGGATATATATCCATAGTCACTATTAGTATATCCTCACAAGATCCGCATGTACTCACTTCAGTTTCGTAGGACTTCACAAAAACTTCCAAACTGGTGGGTCAAACGTATCTCTCTCACCGTGCCGAGCTTCTGAGCACCGCCACATTTGTGACCAAATTGTCGCGTCATCAATTGTGTCGTTTGTACATTCCACCGTGCAGGTGTCCCCAAGTGTTCTTTCTCTAGGACTGTTCACCTTATACAGATATTTGAACCCGTATATCATAAGTATGTACGCGATACTGAGCCTCTAAGTGACGATATGAATGTATGTCATAACTTCCTTTATGCTCTGCCGTCCTATCAGATATTTTTACATTTTACCCCGATTTTCCACTTCGCATAATTACGATTCAAAATTCAATTTGTGTTGTTTCTACTTTAGATTTTAACTGACATATATATCTACTTTTTACAGGATGTCCAACATATCGGTTACCCATGACCGTCAGGCAACATTTCATCACGCACCGTCTCTAGCTTACGAATTGATTGAATATTGATAGGTTCTCTGCCTCTATCGACTCGCTTCAGATATACCCTTATCTCATCCCTCGCACGCCTACTTAAGGAAGGAAATATCATAGACATCGTCGAAAACGATTTCGTCTCACAAAGGTGTATCAAGGGCAGATATTGACCTGCCAGAGGGAGGAATCGGATGAGATATTCCAAGAATGTGAGATATTGGAACCAACGTTGTCCTTTGGTCTCGAAGGAAACAGCAGCAGAGTCGTCACCTGGATCCGTACCGTTACCGGGATTGACATTATTAAAACCAATGCCAAAGATAGCTGATACAGGATGGATAGGCATGAGTGATGCCAAGGATTTATCGGAGAGCTTCTCGTACGTTGATAGGATGTATTTCGTCCATAGGCGATTAGGCTTGAGCACAGGTTGATTGTTCGCCAGTATACGACGGGAACCTGGTGATGTAGCCCTAGTCCACGATGTTTTCCTATACAATCTCTTCCTCCATCTCCATCTCCAAGGGCTTTCTGCATTCCTCTTCCTGCGCCAAATACCTCGCTTCTTCATTCCAGTATTCCCGCGCTTAAAGCCAAGATGGCGACATGCCTCCCAATGTGTCATACGTTCCGCGTCATACAGAAACTCCAGACAGTGTGCAGCAGCTCTGGATAATATCGCCGTGCGTAAACTTCCACCGTTTCTACCATGTTTCTGATCTATTTTGGTGTTGAGTAGATTCCGGAACGTCTGCGTTACCGTATATCTGAAGTTAGTGTTAATGTCCCTTTTCATGTTGCGGTCGTTCTCGTCTTCGAGATTGCTGCGTGATAACGAAATAAGCATGGAACCAAATGCACTGATGGGTTTTACGTTTCTATTAGACGTATTGCTATCGCGATCCCAACCTAGGTATCTGGACCCGTTCTCCAGGTAATGTATGGCGAATATAAAGTTGATCTCCATATCATCGCAATATTTCGAGTCAAGTTCAGAAAGGGTACATTCACAGAAGGATTGGACGTGACGATCGAGCGTGATTTTGAGTCCCTGTAAGCTCTCGCGGTTAGCTTTCGAAATGAGGACACAAGGAATCAATTGAAGCGAACGTACGACTCGTGAAAGAAATCGGAAAAAATCATAGAAGAAAATACTCTCGCCGCATTTCTTATCCTCGGCGTCGGTGTGAGCGAATACTGAGCCGCAAAATGATTCCATGGGGAAGTTTTCCAAGGCTTCGAAGAGAGTATTACGTGATTGAATAACAGTAGTATCCGTACTATTGATCCAGCTGGTGTCATTATGGTTGCCTAAAAGCCACGAAGAGTCAATGTTTCCGTTTCCAGATTTGAATCTACACCTAATATGATGTTCTACATGAATTGAAGGCAATATTAGGACAATCGCATACAAACAAGGGAGAATGGGATCCTTACCTGAGAAGATTTGAATGACGCGAAGAAGATGCCACAGTCTCGTTTCATTCCTATTTTTGGCGAGGTCTTTAGCTCGATGCGAGTCAAATAGAAAATCCTCGAAGGACTTGTGCAATAGCACGACTTGACGTTCTTCATCTCCAAGAATTCGGATAATCGAGCCAAGCTCGGACAGAAAAACCTCAGGATCACCAGGTTCCAAATCGAGGACTCCTTCAATGGTTGGAAGGTATACAAATGGATAAAGGGCCGGGAATGCAATAACGTCCAGTATCAGATTCATGTCGTACGCTGTCGCCGAGATTATATGCGTGTAAAGAGCGTCTAAGTCATTAAATGGGAGCGGTTCTTTCGAGTTGGATTGGATAACAGCTCGAAGACCGAGAACAACCTCGAGCCTGTGATGGGGACGATGACGGGATGATTCGACGTATCGGACAACGGTATCGGCGTAAATGAATTGCCCGGATGATTTTGCTACGATTTTGTTGATATTAATTGGGCTGGGCCATATAGAGGGAAGCAATGATTTAAAGATGTGTCCTTCCCTGATTGTTTTGAATCGATCGAGGAGGTACAACCTAATATCTTGGTCGGGAGCGTATTCTCTTCCTAAGAATATTTTGAATAGGATTTCGGTCATTTTGGGAGCGTTAAACGATGCCGATATCTCGTTCTCTGGACGACTGCACACGAGAAATCGGAGAGAGATAGGCGAAGAAGAGAAGACTGATGTCATGTACAGCAGTGTATCCAGAACTTCCCATTGACTTTTTTTGTCTAAACATTCGTCGAGGCCATCTATGATAAGCAGCCCGGTTCTCCTTGTCTCGTTACTGTTGCCGTAAATGGCGGCCAAAGGGTTGCCGATGAGAGATACGAACTGCGTGCGCATGGAACGAGTTAAGATCAATGGATCATATTCTATGAAGGAGGATACGGCCCCACGAATCCTGGGATCAATCAAGCATATTTGATACGCAAGAGTAGCGACAAGCGAGCGAGAATGGTTTCGTGTCGGATCCCTAGAGCTGAAAAAAAAACTCCCAAGCAGCGATCCTTCGTCTGCGCAGCGTTCGCAGACACTTCTCCCTATCGCAGTTTTCCCAGCTCCTGCTGCACCTGTGAGCCAGGATATATACTTATAGCGAGTTTCTGGGCTCTTTTCTAATGCCCAGCTGGCAAGTGCGTCTATTATTGCGACACGAGTCCCTGGGTGACATTTTGGCGGATCTGCGACGTGGCCCGAGTTGTACATCGCGTTGGGCGCTACGGCTTCCATAAGTCGATCATATCCTCCTGTTGTTAAGCTTTGGTAACGCCTTTTAAGCAGCTTATAGCTACTTTTACTCACCCTTTGTCCCAACTGCTTCTACTTGTTGTATATTGTTTATGGTAAATGTTCCTCCATTGATGATGGCCTGAGACGAAGAGAAGAAGGAACCAAGAAAACTGTTGTCTGACATTCCACCTCAGCAGGATTGTGGTAATGAAGAAGACGATAAGTGGTCACTAGGCACTCTTCGGACCTCAACCCATGCCATAAACTGGTGGGAAGGTGGACGCACTTGCTTATGCCGAGGCCGAACACTGCCCCGTCCCATGCAGAACATTCATCCTGGTATCATTCTATAATAGGGAGGATTGGATTACATTTTGTGTTTAATATTAACTCCATGTACATTCAATAGGTGACGCAATGCCGCACCGAAACCTTGACACTGCTGGCTTTGATCGCTATATTTTCAACATATACGGTGAAAATATACGTAATATATATTTCACTGTATATGGCGAACATATGCGTCTCGGGCATGCTTTATATGGCAAGCCTGAGGCATATATGTTCAACATATATGCAATGAAATATATATTTCGTATATTTTCACCGATATGTTGGGTATATAGAGATCAAAGGCAGCAGTGTGAATATCTCCAGACGCGTTATTGACGCGTTGTTTATTGCCGAAGCTTGATGCCGAGAGATCCGAGCACAGCCACGTGAACCGAAAATGGACGCGTCATCCATTATGTTTATTTTCATCTCGTTTATAACGCACGGTATATTACACCACAGCGTCCTCATTCCCGCTTCCTACTTCAATTTCTTCCAGATAACAGGGAAAAAAGATGATAATGAATGAACCTCATAAATAAAACTATTGATGTCAGCCAGTATACGCTAAAGTATTCGCTCATAGCAGCCTTGGTGGCCGTAGTGCTAGTAGGGGCGGCGGTGCTGGTAGACTACAAGCCTCAGCCTGGTAGGCTAAACGTAATATTTAAAGAGGAGGTAAAAGATTAGTTAACCTCATAAAAGGGTATATGAAAGGCTGAATGATACATGCAGTAATCTTGACTGAACTCGAGACCGGCGATGCTAAAGCCG
Organism: Agrocybe praecox; assembly: GCA_964017145.1. Classification (NCBI taxonomy): domain Eukaryota; kingdom Fungi; phylum Basidiomycota; class Agaricomycetes; order Agaricales; family Agrocybaceae; genus Agrocybe; species Agrocybe praecox. Next base: position 4,662,856 of record OZ024840.1, read on the forward strand.
GCAGACTGGCACTCAGCAGTGCAAGTTTCGATAGGGGGTCCAGCAGCAATAAGAAAACATTCAAGTAGTGGAATGTACGTACCATTGAATATGTACGAAAGGTGGTATTGTTCCCTTATCTCTACGGCTGTGTGCACCGTGTAATGCAACGATGAATTTTTCAATTCGACCCAATCTGTCAAGATAGCCATGCCTATACCAGTGTGGACTGCCACATTGGCGAACACCCATGGCCCCTGATACTAGATGCCGGGATTATTGTCATTCACAAACATCGATGTATTGATAGGTGGAGCGCATGGAGACATAGCATTGAGTTGTGCACATAGTTAGGGCTACTCCCGAGTAATAGAATAAGGCTTTATAGCTATGGATACGATATGAAGATCTGGAATCATATCAATCTCTATAAATAGCAATCTCTTCATGATCGTTGTGTCTCTGATACAGAAATTTTGAATCGAGGCATCTTGTACAACAGATAGATATCTTAGAAGTTCTTTAGGTTTGTATCAAATTCAGTAGCCAATACATTCGTATGTACAGCAGCTCATACCATATTTAATGTCTCTGTACCTGAGAAAGAACAGCATTGGCTCTGGATGCAGATTTGGTATTCTCCACAGCATAAATAATTATTACCGGATTACAAGTAAAGAACGAAAACGATATGTCAGCCTGTCGATCACGTATCAGGCTATAATTTGCACGACAGATATCATCTTTCTCCTCTCGAGTCCTGAGAAATAACATACTCGTATCAGCAATCATGGTACTAGGTATATCCTCGCTATATACTTATTCTATGTAATTCGAATCATAGGAAGTCCTGAAGGCTACACCAGGTATTCATGCAGCTACTAATTCCCTTTTTATGACTTGTTTACGCTAGTTAAAAAGTCTAGCGGAATGCAAATTGAAGGCGATCGGTATTCTGATATCGAACTTGTGGTAACATGAGTGGAGATGATATATGTTGTACCCATGTAACCATCAAGGCAGTACGTCCAACCAGAGTTCCTTATTGTGTGGGGAGAAAGTTAAATTATCTGTCCGATCGCATACCGGTCGTCACCGGAATATGATGGACAAATTGCTCATGGGATTGTGCCGTCTCGGTACACTTGATGACTTTGAGAAATCTTGATTATGACAAAAGACTTCGTTACGCTGGAAACGGAAGATCTGCACGATATGGTGGAGGAGGAAGAAGCGATGATGATTCCGTAAGTCCGGGTAGCTAAACATAAACATACGCGTCCTGCAGCGTTTCGGATGCGTTGTTGACGCGATGTTTGGTCCAAGAGCACCGCGCCGACGTTCCGGGCATCGCCACAGACACAAAATTTGTCACGTCATCAATGTTACACTAGATGCAGGGTTACGTGTTTTTGCTCAAAATATGTAACAAAAAGGCAAAAAACACGACAGCGCACTCTTACATAATTTGGCGCAAAACATGTATTATCTATGCAAGCGGAGTTTCAAAAATGTGACACTAAATTATGCAAGAAAATGGCGCAGAAATTACGCAAATTTTACTTGACAATTAAAAATTATGCAGCAAGTGAATGATTTTTGACAATTTTCTCAGCCAAAATAAGACAGAAAATATGCAAGGAATATGCAAAAACACCACATAAAGAACATCCAAGTACCACGTTGGCAAAATAATTATAACATTTTCTGACTCGAAACAGATTAAAATTATGCAAAGAATGTCTAGTCGGTTGATGCTACATACTTTTGGCAAAAATATGTAATCAACATGTGCTATTAATTCACGGTAATGGCATTGCATGTTCGTTGCATAATTATTATGACTTTTCTTACGTATAATCGCTTTGATCATCTTGAAATTATGTGTCTTAGACATTGGTTTACTGTTACGACATTGATATCTTATCTTATCTCAAACATTTATAGCGTGGTCTCCCTTGGGTCTCCCTACATATTATCTATTTTCGTCACTCGTTTGATCCCATGTTGGATCCAAGAAAATCCAAGGTTCCAACATCCCCCGAAATTATATTGTAGGCGGGTGAAATCTCCAAGTTTAAGAATCCTATGCGACTCGGCACGATTTTGATGCCCTTCATGGTCGGAGATTCACGAAGAGGAAACAAAAGAAAGTTCTGGTAAATTGAGAATGGACTAGCGTGGGGATTTTGACAATCGGAAATGGAAGGAAAATCGGTTCATTAAGATTTGGAATCGGACCTCAAACTTCTGGACTAAGAATGAGCTAGCGTGGGGATTTTAACAATCTGACAAAAAGTCGGATGCGACAGAGAATCGGTTTGTTAAGATTTGGGAAATGAAAGATAATTCGGTTCGCTTAAATTTTCGTGAATTGAGAATCAGACCTCTGATTTCCAGATTCAGAATGGACTCACGTGCGGATTTTGACAATCGGAAAATCAGTTTATTAAGATTTGGAAAATAAAAGATAACTCGGTTCGCTTAGATTTTCGTGAAGTGAAAATCGGACCTCTAATTTCCAAATTCAGAATGAACTTGAGTGGGGATTTTAACAATTGGAAATGAAAGGAACATAAAAGATAACTCAATTCGCCCAAATTTTCGTGAAGTGAGAATCAGTCCTTTATTTTCCGAATCTGAGATTCAGAACGGACTCACGTGCGGATTTTTTATAATTTGACAGAAAGTTGGACGCAGAGATTTAGGAAACCAAAGGTAACTCGGTGATCAGTGCCGCTCAGCGCTCTGCACGGATGGTCGGCACTGTCAACTGTATTGGTACTATACAAGATTAAGATATTCGGCAGGGCCATATTTTATCATATATTCAATCCTACTCACCGCAATTTAGATGTCAGCACTCAAAATTCGGAACAGAATTTTTTTAATTTCAAGCGCCAGAATTTAAAACACGGCAGATAATTTGAATTCCGACACATTGCCAAACGACCAAATTTAAAATGCCTCAGAGAATTTAAGTTCCGATAGCCTTTTAAATTCCTGGCCACAGAATTTAAAATCCGACAAACTTTTTTTAACGTTCCGAGCCGCAGTGATTTTTGAATTTGAAATCCGATTCAAATTCCGCAGCTTCGAATTTGAATTACACGTTGGAACCTAAATCTGTGGCTCGGAATCTAAATTCAATGGCTCAGAATTTGAATTCTGATCAACAGAATTCAAAGTTTCCTGGCAATTACTACCTCAAATTTCCGAAATTTACTTGACGTTTTATCTAGCCGCGCGCGCTGCGTAAGAGCCGAGTTCTTTGCTCTCTGCTTTAACTTTCATTTGATTCTGCTCTTGAAGGCCTACCCATGAAGGAAAAGCAAGCCTGAAACGGGCAATAGGCGATATAACCCCCACTGACGATTCCCTCCCAACAACCAAGAAATCGAAAACAGAAAATGGTCAAGTCGCGACCGCCACAGCAGCAAAAGAAGAGGGTGGAGAACGGACCAAAGTAGAGAAACGCAAAAAGAAAAAGGCTTCAAAGAATGAGAGCAAAGCTGAAGTATGTATTTCTTCGACCTTTTCTATTTTTCTCCTGTTTTGATTTGCAGCCGGCGCCTCAGAGTTCGCATTCCGGAGCCAGGAAAGCTGCTGGAACCATATTTGATCATTGTACATCATGTCGCTAATCTCAACTTTCCATTTCCGTACCCAGACATCCTCAAATCGACGGTTTTATGTATTCGAACCATGAAATTGTTAAGAGCCATGCTATTGCGATTGATGTGAGCGGGAGGATTACAGGTTCAGTTGGGGTGTAATTGTTGACTTGTTCATGATTTGATTCTGCATCTCGTCGCAGATGCACCACCGCCGAATTGTCTTCGGATTGATGTGCGTGTGCGAGGAATCCTAGGCGTGGTCTGAAAAGCTGACTTGATTGTACAGAATGCGAACCAAATTCAAAAGGTCGTCGTTCTGCTCGTGCCAGGACTGACTACAGAATTGCTATCACTACCGCCATTACCTACATCAGCGACCTCGAACCTGAATCTGCCTATATCGATACCCCTGCTCCCGTTACCAGCGTTTTCAGATACCACGGAAACAATGGCTCCCAGTATACCCTTTATCGCGAGCACGTTTAGCCATGGTTGTCCAGCACGCGCCGGGAGACTAGACGAGAATGCACAGCGTGCCCAGCAGCTTCTTTACGGGACCAGTGAGCGGGGGGGAGAAGAAGAGGAAACTTACGCAGAGAGTGCAATGTACGTCTTATCACACGCCTTGTACGTCATGGGCTGATGTTGTATTATATAGCAGAAACCAACAAATCTGATCCATCAAAGTACCTCCTCTCGCTCGAGCAGACGATTGAGAATAACTATAAGGTATGGCTACCCCTCCAATGTGTAATTTGTTCTAACGTATCATAGATGGTCTAGAATAACAGATGAGCAACTAGGACCAGTTACGACTCTGGGCCAAGTCCAAGCACACATTATTCGCCTCCTTTTACATCCCGCTACCAACCCATTTATGCGGAACTACACTCAAAGCATCAGGAACCTCGTATCCACTGTATGCCCCGCACTCAGCGCCTCTTCCCGTTATACGTGTCGGACCTAGGTCAGAATCAAGAGCGATTAACCTACCACTGCGTCTCCAACAATTCCTTCAATTTCAAGCTATTGTCGTCCTTCAAGAATTAAACACGAATGTTCACGGTCTTGGTCGTGTATGTCGATCATTTGAAGGCGTTTTTGAACCGTCAAGGTGGCAAAGAAGTAGTATAGAATCTCCTTTCGGAATCTCAGGTTTTTATTTGGTTTGCATGGTTAACATTCGGTATCATTTTAATTCTTATCAATTTTCTAGGTCCGCCGACTGTCAAAAGAATGCCATGTATTCAACCTTCCCTCATCCTGGGCCAACCCTCTCAATCGTGCGGCTATTCCTAGAGACAGTGTTCTTGGTGGAGCATACCTAGTCAAAGGTGCCAAGAACAGCAGCAAAAGCACGTTTGCACGGACTTTGATGAAGATGGTCCAAAGGGTTAGGCGCAGATTTGACACAAAAGATTGAAAGTATGTTGGAACCTACCGACATCTTCGACATACGCACCAGTGAGGAAAGATTGGCCCGTCTCTGTGCCACCTATTGCTATCAGTGGCCAACAGAGTGGTTATGGCGCGTACCACGATTACTCGTCCATGGAGGCAACTACCGCCCTTGTGCATGTTCTGGATCTCGTACCTTCATCATCAGCTGCGGGATACACACCGTCAGATCACCGAGCGATATCGATCATGTCGTATTTCCACGCTCCGTATCCTTTTGATGCAACTCCAGACGCATGGAACGAAATCAACGTGCAATCATGGGATGTTTCAGGGCCTTCATGTGCTATTCCGCCTTACCAGGTCGATTGCGGTACCGCTTTTGACAAGATCGTTCTTACAGGTGCAGGAAACGAGGACGTTGTGGAAGAAGAGATTGCCCAAGTCCTTAATGGTGCAATCGTAGGCTTTGTTGCCTGCGAGCCTGGAACTGTGGACATCGAAGGGTCTGAAACCAGAACATCTGGAATCCCGTACAATCGGACCTCTAGCCCTCCATCTCCTGCATCATCCAACTGTGTCAGTATTGGCCTTATTCGGGGTGTATCATCATTCACAACGGAAAACGGACCATCGTCACCAAAAAAAAATATTCATATCCTCACTCCCCTGCCTCACTCATTCTTGGAAAACTCTCGCATGCTCGTCAAGGGCGAAATGGAACTTCCTGTCTGGGGCATGTTTGATTTCAGGAACTTTGAAGACAAAGAGGCTGATGTTGGTGATGTCGCTGATGTTGATCGTGATAATGTACCTTTCTTGCAATGGGGCAAGGCTCAGGAAGGTGTTCACGGTGCCGACAAGAGGAGAATCAGGAGGAACTTGATGAGAAGAGGACAGATGTAATATAAATTTATGATTATACAAAGTTATATAGTAGTTTCATGATCCTGTATTTGACGGTTAGTTAACGTTAGTATTCTTCCAGCCCCTTTCTCCTTGATTCTCTCCATTTCAACCATTTTTTCCAGTATTTTGGTGTCCATGGATCCAGCGCCTTACTTAAGTCTTCTGGATCATGCATCTTCCTTAGCTCTAAGAAGTGTTTGAGTGTCGCCTAATATACGAGTTCAAAAAGTTTCTGGGCACCTTGTTATAGGCGCCAGCCATGTCGGTTGTTGGAACCCTTCGAGCCTTGGCTAGAGTCAAGCATGTTGGGACATGAAGCCGATCTGGAACGGTTAGAGGTTGTGGACTTTGGGGTCGGTAAATTCGATGCTCGCTTCAGTTGACTGGATATTGTCGGCAAGGAAAAATGCCTCGTCCTAGTGGTCAGATGGTCAGCCGGTTCCAGATGAGTTTGATCGTAGTTTTGGCAAGCCGAAAATCGAGGGGTAAGTTCGTCTCTGAGGGGGCTTGAGTGTCGGATGATTCTTCCATGAGGTGATGATTCGGAATGATGATGGAATGGGTCTTCGGTAAACGTAGTGAGTATTTATTGAAGCATGGTCTCCGACAAACTTCCGTCACACCCGTACTCATGTCGCCGCACGATACCCAGTCCATCAAAGGTAAGGTTTTCATTTTCTGAAGACATAGCATAAATCCCGAGGCCAAACCAACGAGCGGTGTGGGACCGTTGAGATATAAAGGCTCTATAGCACAAAAGAGAGTCGTAGGATTCATCATCTTCCACGCTATCGCTAACAAGCGAAAGATTGAAAGAGCTGCTTGACCTAGGGGACAGAGGCTCCATAGTAGTCATCGTTACGGTTCTATCCGCCGTGTCGTTAGTCGTTTTTTCAGAGACTGAAAGCGCGGATGACGTTTTGTTAAAAAGCATTCCAGGAGCACTTTTTGTTTGCCACGTACGAGCCTCCGATGTGGAATTAAAAATACGCGAACAAAAAAATAGTTGGGCGAGGGATGTGATGAACGAATTCACAACTTCGAGCATATAATGGTGTGTAGTCTGTGGCTTATAGAGACAGTGTTTTGGTAGTGTGTGCTGAGATTGTGGGTAACCTTGAGTTTTTCTGGAAAAAATAACATCAAGCGATATTTAACAAAAAAACGTAGTGGCTGATCTGGAATACCAGACTTCGTCAGGGAATTGGTTAACCACTTGACAGATATTATAATTCGTCCTGCTCCGCCTCCCATTGGTACACCCAACATAAAAAATTATCATATTTGGGTCAGTCTAGATGCCTGTATGACATGTTGAGAGGAAGACTTGTTCATTCAATGACACTGCGAGTTGATCAGGAATTATTAATTAGCGCTCGTCGACACGTCGTGGTTTAAATTCAAACTCCGCTTGAAAGGTCTTGCAGTTGATATACAATCTCCGATGGTTTTTTTAACGTCCTAACTCTGGATACGACTTGAAACATACGTATATCCCATATGTTAAGCGCCGTAGCAGCTTCTCAGGCTGCTGCTACACAGGAGACACCAATTCCGTCTAGTTCCAGCTCTGGTCCAAGATCTTTGTCGTCCCAAACGGGAGCATCGTTACCGAAATCAAAACGCAAGTTATCAACACAACAACCGCGTCCGGAAGTCAAGAAGGCAAAGAGTAGCAAAGCTTCTCAGAAACAGAAACCAAAGCGCGTGGCCGATGACTTTCAAACCCAAGCAGATATCATCGTTGTAGATTCCGAAGAGTATGATGGATCAGATTCGGCTATGAGTGGTTTGGAAGATTGTAACCCGTTGGACCTTCTGGAAAAATCGACAAACCCTACGGTGAAGAGAGCGTGGTCCCCAAGCCAACCAATAGTTGATTCATCAGACGAAGACTCGATTCAAGACGACGCTGAGATTTCTGGGCCGTTCGATATCTCGTCGATTCTACCCAACCCGCAAATTTCAAGGAATGGAGTCGACGACGACCGGATACTGTCAACTTTCAAACCGGAGATGGATCACAGCGTACTAATCCTATCTCGGGAAGAGTGTTCAGCTTTAGGCTTGCAGGATGGCGTGACAGTGGTTGGGCTAAGTTCTGAAGATACGCTGTGTCTATTGGGAACATGTAGCCTATCGATCCGCACGGCTCTATCGGCATTTCTACGACTGATGCTGTGTCACCGCCGACTCTGATCTTTCTTGGGCACTCACTGGAATCCGATCCTAGAGCTCTCAAGATTTGCCTTCCGCTATGCATCGATACGGCACTCACATATCATCATCCTAGAGGACGCCCTCTGAAACCTGGTTTGGCGTGGCTCACCAAGAAATGGTGTGGTCGTGATATTCAAACGCGAGGAGAAGGTGGTAATGACCCCAAAGAATATGCTAGAGCGTGCTTGGATTTGTTAAAGAAGAAGATGGAGAACGGACCTAGCTTCGGAGAGTTCAAAATCGACCACGAGTCGATATTTGAAAGAATGGCAAGGTCAAAGAGGAAGATGGGCCCGAATGGTGTGAAAAGTGCGGTCGTGGACCACGGAAACCTATCTACGCGCACCAGGTCTTCTTTTGATGCTGCCATGAAGTTGTGCAGGATAAGTTGTTCAAGTCACGGCCGATACATCCTCTGTTGTGAAAGGCGAGACCCTGTCTGACACGATCCGCACACTGGCCTGCTATGGTGACGCTATCGTCATCAGGCATCCTCAGGTTGGCAGTGCTCAAGAAGCTGCTAAATACTCTCCAGTTCCTGTCATTAATGCTGGCGACGACATCAGAGAACACCCCACCCAGGTATGTTTTTCTCAACCCGTTCAAAAGTTATTAGCCACTGATCCATCTTCAAAATGTTCTTCATGATATCTACACCATTCGTTCCGAGTTAGGAACAGTCAACGGACAAACTATCACTCTCCTCGGTGATCTCAAGAACGGACGCACAGTTCACAGCCTTGTGATTCTCTATTCTGTCCGCCTGAACGTTGTCGACCCAGCATCGCTCGCTATGCCATCCAGTGTTGTCGCAGCTGCCAGGAAAGCTGGTATCCCCGTCACAATTTGCGAATCGCTCGATGAAATCCTCGCGGACACTGATGTCTTTTATGTCACAGGGGTGCAAAAGGAAAATTCGCTTCCGAGACTGGGTGGTTCCAAGTTAAGGACGCTTACCGCGTCGATCATGCGGTTCTTTAGGGCCAAGGAAGACATGATTGCCATGCATCCTTTGCCATGAGTCAATGATATGTCTTTCATTTGCTCGCTTGTTGATCTAAGCGACGAGTCTGTTAATAGCTAGATGGTGAGCGACTGACCCGTTCGAGAAGGACCAACCGTTAATTTACACATAGACACATTTCGTTCACTTGTAATCGTGACAGACACGCTAGATTGTATGGCTCGGATATGTCATAGAATAGGACAGGAATTCTAGATGAACTTGGTCAGAGTACGCGCACATTTTTGAGTTGGTTTATTGCTAGCGCCTATTTTAGTTGTGAAACTTTTCCCTCAATAAAATGATGTTTTTTTAGCAACTTATGAATGATGAATGTGTGTACGTTATGTGTGCTTCGGTAATATAACGACTAGAGGGCCTAGGGTACCATTCCTCCCGACCCAATTTTCGAGGTTCGAAAGTTGCTTATTCAATTCAGTGTTCTACCAACAATAGGTGGATCGTGATCCATTGTCTGGTTGCCGTACACCGCATATTTGATCCACTTTTGCGTGAATGCGATGCGCGTTCGTCTTAGCGTGGAGTTCGTTCAACGCTCAGATAAGAAAAATCGGAATATTTACACGTAGGTACCAAAAAAAAAGATTTACAATATGGATGCAAAGTACAATACACACGCAAAAAAACAACAAAAAAAGAAGCCGACCGATTAGATATCTAAATCTTCGCAGTCATCTTCCAAATCCTCCAAATGATCGTCCAATCTCGACTTTCTCCACCTCGTTTGTTTTTTACTCGCCGATTCGTGTCGACAAATGGCACCAGTTTTGTCGTCGTAAATGTGGATTCCGCCGATGTAATTTCCGTTCGAAAGAAAGAGTCGAGCCGTAAGGTGGCTAGGAAGCTGGAGTTTTCCCTTCCTTTGTGCCGAAGAGTGAAATCCAGAACTGCCGGAGATATATTCAGGATCGATTGAGTCGAGGCAGACGACCGAACTCGCCAAATTACTATCGTCCCACCGTCAACCAAACCCTCTACCACCAGACTGCGTGCGATCTCCACCATCGAAATTCGGAGAGAGGCGCGCACATATTCCATGTGCTGTGCTCTTGTGCTCGCATCTGCTGACAGCGTGCGCTTCAAAACGCGAATGCGTACAATCATCGTGACGTTTGTCGGCGGCGCGAAAGGCGGCTAATCGAGTCTTCTGTAACGCTTGATATGCAATGGGGTAGCCGTTGTTGGCCTTGGGTGATACAGGAGGGAATAGATGGTGTAGTGTGCCCTGTGATGCCTTTTGATGCCTCAGATGCCCTTTCCTACAAATAATTGGAAATATAAATGACTTACAGAGGGTTTAGAGCGCCTATGGGTGATGGAAATAGGAAGGATGGTGCAGGCCAACACTGGTGGCTTCATTTGGAGGGCGAGAAAGTTGAAAGCTTAATTGACATTGATTACATCGTCATTACATGATATTTATTCTCTGGAACTGGAAAAATCCTCAGACTCTCTATGGATTTCTCTCTTCTGGAGTTTTCTATTCCTTGTGATTCATATCTGCTTCAATGAATAATAAGGATAGTTGGGGAATGTACCAGGGCACCACGTATAGAAGCGTCATGGACCAACTTGGTTACGCAAGCACAATATAATGTGGAGTAAAAGACTTTCCTCAGGTATCGTGATTGTAGAAGAAGCAACGTTGGGAGTTGGATAAATGATGCAAAGTAGGAACGCGTGTCTTAATATAGAATATTAGCGGGACGCGTCTCATATATATTTAGCACGCGACTCTTTCACGTGTTACACGTCACATGTTCACATATGTATGAGATCGTGTATTTATAGTATATTCATAGTATTATTAATAGCAAACCTCGATCTTGCCTCGATCATCTCTCACCCACCGAAAAGAAAACCTGACGCCAACCAAACTCCACCCTGACTCCTTGCTAAGTCATCTATGAAAACGAGTATGGGGAAATTATCTACGCAACACCCTTGTTCGGGTACCTTTATTTACTCGGCATGGGATCTAAATACTTAGCGAGCTGATAATTTAAGCAGATGCGCCGCGAGATATTACCGCCCTTCGATATTTCGTGCTGTTAAGATCCACCAGCAGTCGACTTATTTTCTCTGTGGAGGAATCTCTGAACCTCTGGTGCGTTGACTGGGCTACAATGATCAAAGCAGCCTACCTTCTCACCCCAAACTTATCTGGACAGCTTCGGAGGGAATTCAAAACGTTCGATAACCACAATCGACGTTAGACTGGGCTGAGGGCGGAACCGAAGTAGTGGAGCAAGAGAATAACAGAAAACACAGGGAGGTAAACCGAGACCGCATCTTCTGGTATTATCCAGGCATCAGTGGATCTCCTTGATCCATGATTATCCATTTCTCAATATGCAATCCCTCTGTGTTGTGAGTGCATCTAAATAACTCATCAAGTTAAGTTTACTACTCGCTAGCCTTCTATTTCCTCGATGCGTGTGCAAAAGGCAAACTTAAGAGTAGACGCGCGCAATGTTTCGATGTTGCCCTGCTCTGAAATTCTGCCCTCTCATAAATCTGCATCCACCTTTGATCCATTCCTCCCCAACTCATCAGTTATATCACACTCAGGATGCAGCCCACTCAGTCCGCTGATCCATCCTCGTCCGCACCACTCAACCAAAGATTCGACGTTACTCAAGAGCAATACCAAGCGCTAATCCAAAGGCTCGAAGAACAAGAGAAAGAAAACGGTACGCCAACATATTCCAAATGCACGGTTGGTAATGCTCACAGACCCTGCGTCACCCTTGTTTAAAATTAAGAGAAAGCATTTAAAGCGATACACCAGCCGTTAATTGAGAAGCCGAAAGGACAAATTGGACAGGGTCAAGGATACAACATCATGGAGGCAATGGGCATACAGCCCAACCACTATAACGTGATATTGATGAGCATTCTATAGGATACAAATGGCAATGTATTGACGACGTACAGGATCTTTTTCACATTTACGCCGCCAAATACTTAGACTTGACCGCGGGCGCTAAAGAACAAAATGAGTTTCAAGTTACGGCTCTGAAGGAAGAGGTAAGAATTCGTATATATTGACGTAATTACATTGCTGATTTACGATTTTAGATGGTAAAAGTGGTTCCCATATTACGCTACTACCGATTCGCGTGGCCAGTAGTCCATGAAATATGCGAGTTATCTATAAGGAAGAGTCATTGAAACATTGTGCAATGCGAAGGTTCAAAGGAGAGGGGGATATATAAATTCAAATGATGGATTGATGACAATAAAATTGCGAACGCAAGAATTTAAAGACAAAGCATAGAAGGGTGATGATGGTAGAATGGGACAGAAAAAAAAAATTTGCAGTGAAAAATAAAATGTATGATACTTGCTTGACATCAAATAAAAGCGAAAGCGTTAACGATCGAATAAGCCACAGTTGATTTGTTTAATGAGATGTTAATATTCCGAGTTGCGAGGGATGCATGAGTGTTGGACGTGATGAATTCTGAATGCTTGATGTGCGTAGAGAAGATTTTGACAGCTGACTAGATATTACGCCGCCTTCCGGTGTGACTAAGATATATTTTTGCTGCGGCCAATATGGGCGCGAGAGATAGCTCCAAGACATAATATTGAGGTGAGAAGCTTTTAGTGATGATGCTTTGACGACGTCGTCAAAGTCCTGGAAAATGAGGAGTTTCTGGAAATAGCGAATAGACTTAATATCCATAGTAAGCGCGCTGAAAGATCATATTCATCGTTAATAGAATTTCGGGACTTCAATATTTCTCAAACTTGCCATTCTATCGCTAAAACGGAATGAGCAAAGAGCGAGCACTGAAGAGTGGGAAAATGTACTTACAAAAGCCAGATAACCTTGGAGCCAGTTTTGCATCCCCGAAGGGTGACAATGTGGCCTCTGATGCACTCGTAGAGAAGGGCACGTCGATTCTTATCGGCCTGTAGAAGGACCTGTTAGCGTACGACGAGACAGCAGACGAAAACAGTGCCTTACGATGGGCAAGACATTGGCGATCAATTGGCTTCCCGTGACCAACAAGGCCAAGTCCACGATCATGGCGCGGCGGACGCTAAAATGATTAGACGCCTACTTTACTCCAGACGTGCGAGGCATGCCTGTTGACCAAAGTCTGAGCCGGATCACCTAGGAGGAGCTCAGAGACGATGAGAAGGCGAACGTCTGCTTCACAATCCAAAGCTTTTTCCAATACATGGCACCCATAGCAGTTTGTAGCCGAGTCAACAATACGTCCGCTGAAAATGATAATTAATTACAGTTTAATGAAAATTATTCTTCAACGTACCACATACAAGAGACGATTTTGCGCCTTTCTTCGGGAGTAGATACCGCTTCTAGGCACCTTTGGACAGCCCAGTTCCCGAATCTATATAAGCTTTAGGATGTAAATTAAATCACAACCAAAGCACCAACCGATGCGCCATCATTTCGAAACCACGGGCGCATATAGCGTCCACGATCATGGCCCGTTCTTCAAGATCGGCGACCTTCAATTGTTGCTGGAGGAAGAAGCAGTGAAAGAAAGTTTATGGGCTACATATGGTGCATATGTGAGCATATGTGAGGTAAAATATAAAAAGAAACGTACTACTGTTGTTGATAAACAAAGGAATATTGTAGGTACTCTTTCTGACCTTGAGTGACACCAAATTTCAAGTCAGACGCCACAGGCTTCTCAGCAGCAGAATGACGCCACTCAGTGGGGAGGGTAGCCTGTTACTGGGCTAGATGAGGTTGTCGGTTCAGGTTCAATCTCCAATCCATGGGTGGAATGCGTCTAGTGTCTGTACGACGAGGCGATGGAGAATTGTAAAGCAAGTTCGCCATATCAGATTGAGAGAAAGGTTGGATATGCTGGTTAGCAATAGGGGCGGGTGTAGGGGGCTCCGTGAAAGGTTCGAAAGAAAGCAAGTTGGCATTACTACTAGCTGTTGGTTGATGGCGCAGGTGGCTCAAATGCGCAAGAGGAGAGCGGGATGCCGAAAGGTTTGCGGTCGCAATAGCTTCTCGATTTTTAGCGGGGGAGTTGTTCTCAAAGTTGAGGGGCTGTTGATTGACATAGGAATAGCCAGGATGGCCGTGTTCGTAAGGAGAGTGAAGTTTGACGTCAAAGGACCTTCCACTGGGAGAAAGATCAGTCGGGATTAACTGTCCTGATGATACAGAATGAAGTCCATATGGCCTGATGCAGATGGTTGAAGTCGGTGGGTGTACAGTTGTCGAGAAGGAGGATGTTGTTGGGAGGATGAGGTGCTTAAAACTGAAGAGGGAGACGATGTTGGTTGAGACGAACTAAAGGTAAAGGAAGACGGGGCCAACGGCACGGAGCCGAGAGTGAACTAAAATTAGATATTGTTCGCCGTAGAATACTAAATTTAGATTATGTACCATGTAAAGTCGTCGAACAGTCTCACGCATACCTCACAAACTCTCATCCTTGGAGTGTAGACTCCAAGACTCTAGCCGGATAATGTAGAAGCTGTTAGACTCTGCGTCGGAAGAACGGTAAAAATGACGGGGTTTAAATTTATTGATATTTCTACTAAGTTATAATCCGGTGGACCCTTCGCTGTGCAACTGTCTCCCCCTACCTCCCTTGTTTCTCTCGTTTGACTTTCTCACTAATCAACATCAGCATGAACGATCTTCAAAAGTAAGTTATGTCAGTCTTTTTGTTATTAAATTCTTTGCACATTGTAGAGAACACTGCCATTCGGCGCGCAAAAGGGTCTTTTTTGCGTCTGTTGCACCGTTTTATCATCAAGCCATGAACTTAGCAGGACAAATCGATGTTTTCCTGCTCTCTGTAACCCTCCTTTTCAAAATAAGACTTGCTCTCGATTCTTCTGCAAATTCCACTTTACGCATCTTGTTTAAGGTAGTTGTTCTCATTTTTGATCTTTCTTTCTTTCGGCTGATTCTTTTATAGTATATTCTCAGACAAGTCCAGGACACTATAATCCATCAAAGCTCAGTTCCTCAAGCTAAAAACCGTTGGTCTTATATCCTTCAAGACGACGAGCAGGTAGCGAACTCTTACCACTTCAACCTCTCTTTTGCTTGTCTTACGCTTTATTCAGGCCGCACATTTTGTTGAAAATCCGTTCTCCAGAGACGTTTTGTTAAAGAAGCTCCAGATTTGGTTCATGACAGAGTACAGCCTCTACCGTTTCGACATCGGCGACCATATCACAATCCCAGGGGCCAACAAAAACACGATCTGGAATATCAAAGAAGACCTAAACCAAATTGATGGAAAAAATGAGGGAAACGAAGAGGAAAAAGACGGACTCTCTCGCATTTTACAAGATTGCGCACTTATAGATTTTACTGGACCCATGTCAACGAGCGCCCAGGACATCGAGAGGACCTTTCAAGACGTTCACGGGAAAGAATGTACAAAAGGATGCTTTTGTGCATTTTGCGAAGCAGGAGGAATACCTATCGGGCAAAAAGACTACTGCGAAAGTGATATTTTTGTCATTCCGGCAAAGAAGAAAGCGAGAAAAATAGAGGAGATGATGGATATATGATTTGTTATATACGTTCTGTCTGACATATCTACCATGACAACAATACGGATATTTTTGACTGATAATAAACCGGACAGGAAATTAGATAAATAATCAATTACTAGATCAGATTCAGAATGACTTGGTCTGAAAAGGACTTCTATCAGTTGACCGAAAAAAACATGATATTTCATATTTCGGAAGTATTCTAAAAATGCTCTTCGTAGTTTCTAGTATACTACAACATGTGTAGAGAGTGAGGGTGAGTGCGAGTGCCGAGAGTATCAATGAGAGAGAGAAGATGCAAGGAAATTCACCTACTGCTCTTCCAAATTAGGATTTCAGTGGGCCACACGTACTCGGAGAACATCGGTTGGGACCATTCATGTCGGCAAAATAATGGCCATTATGGGTTATACGCACTATCAAACTCTCCTGCCAGCGGTGGGAAGAGCAGGCGCAAAAGGACTCGAGCTCGTACGAGTGGCATTAGGTTAGGTTGTAACTCTGAGCCACTATAAACTCGAGGAACTTGATGCTGGCGTAAGGGTGTGCTTGGTTGATAGTGCGAAGTGCTGGCTTGGTTCGGGACATGAATAGCATTGAGAACATTTGGCAATGGATGCTTCGCTCGAGAGGGACGGGTTCGAGGTTGACTGAGACGGAGATCACGGAGACCTGCCCGCTCTCTATTCTTTGCCTCTAAGGCTGCCTGTCGCTGGGCAGCAGTCTCTTTCTTCCTCTTTTCACTCCTCTCTGCTTTCTCAGCTTCGTGTTTGCGGAAGTATTCAGCGTCGTCTTCACTGAGCATCTTAGCGATTCCGAGCCGTGTCTTCGAGAATAAGTTACACTCCAGCCAGCTGCAATAAGACCTCTGACATGAGATATCCGACTTTTCGTTGCCAACACCGTCAAGACCGTGTCTGGAAGCGAACATTGTATGCCCCAAGGATGCCGTTGGTACTTCGAAACATAGGTTTTATGTCTCCATGTGGTAAGAAGTTGTCGCGCGCTTTGAAGATGTGTGTCATGACGGTTGCAGCAGTTGGTCCTTCGGCCTGATTACGCTTTCTGTTCTGGTTGAGGTCTTCAGCAGCAGAGTCGACAATTTGTATGGTAGAATTGAGGGGCAAAAGAAGGTGGTGGTTAGGAGTGCTGTTTCGTAAGCAGTTGTCACAGCACATATTGAAAGGATCTGGCAAACATATAAGCAGAGTCGACACATGCAGGAAGATAAAATCACGTACCGTTTGATGGGTTTCCATCTCCAAACTACCTACGAGAAACCTCTTGCCTACAACCTTTAGCCTCAATCCAGTCACGTAACCCTTCCTCGACGGCCTTTCGAAAAACTATGGTATCACTGTTGACCGGGTCTACGACAGAGCTGGACTTGGGCTTCATTTCTTGGAAAACACTAGGCTGAACGAGAAGTATTGCACGCGATGCGATCGAATGGTCCCGGCCTCCTCTACCAGCTCGCTGCATCCATATTGAAAGGCTGCCAGGTACAATGAGTTACACAACTTGACGAATATGCGGCTGATCGCATCCCTGTAGAAATTAAGTGTTAACTAGGAGACTTGTGGGCAAATAAAAATACGTACCATACCCGCAGCCTCAGTAGTCAATAATATTCTTATCTTTCCCTTCCGAAACCTCTTGAGCACCTTCTTCTTCGACCAAACACTCCTTCATGAATGATAAGTGGCAACCATGCCCCGCATACACAAAGGCAATCGTGCACGCAGCCACTTCATGGCATCCATAGTAACGTTGATGTCGTCGAAGAACAACATTGTCTAAACCAGCTCCTGCAGCGAATCATCAACGTTCGGGTGAAGAAGAAGAAAGGAGAGCAAATCCAAATCGGATTTAACCCCTTTCATCGTGCGCATGAATCACGCAACGTTGGACCGATTGGTTCCCAAGTTGACATGATATGTTGAATCGCGTGGCATATGCATCACCTGGCGAACAGAAGCAAGAGTCGAAGGAGAGAGTGGCTGATGTAACGAGGAAAGAAATACCGGCGGCGACAAACGATCACAGAGCGCCGAGTTCGTAGAGGACAAAAACTGTCGCCCCATTGCGAAATACAATGTGCCCCGTCAATGATGATAGCGTATATGCTAGCTGTGACCTTGGGTGAATTGAGAAAAGACCGAAAGCCGTCATGTTGGAGGCACATCTCGGGGGAGGTTATAATGACACGGTGGTTCATGTTTTCAATAGCCTATTTCCCAAAAGTCAGAAGTGTTTCTTTTTAATAACTATTGAATGCATACCTTATGTAGAGCACTGTTGTAAGTCTCTCCGTTTACGGCAGCCGCAGAAAGGCCTAGTTTGTTGAAGCGTGCGGCCTGGCATTCGAAAATGAGATTGCAAGAGATGTCTAATATCAAAAAAATACTGACCTGATCCTCCTCGAGGGCATTCAATGGCGAGATAATAACCACGGTCTTCTTGGTTTCAACCAGTAGCGGTAGGATGAATGGCAATGTCTTCCCAGCACCTGTCCCTGCTACAACCGAACAATCAAGCCCGAGCAGCAGTACCTCTGCTACATCCAGCTGCCAGTCGTATGGAGTCAAGCCTTCACTACGAAGCTGGAGCTCACAACACATTTTCTGGCAGGTAACTCGAGAGGAATACCCATTCTTCGTAGCAAGTTGACGAGCATTGTCGAGGAGTTGAGCAGCGTGTAAAACTTCACGGCTGTGCTGCTCAACGCTCAACCCGCGTTGTGATGACGTTATGGTTTCTCTTGGTTAAAAATAACTTGTGTGTGAAACACATATGTATCTATAGATTTTTGATGCGCAAGTGTCTAAATGTTTATCGATCATATAGCAAGTCATGCCGATTAGGTAGTAACTAGAGTACTGTTTTTCATAGGATATGAATACATAAATGTGGGTTATATCCCTCTTGAAATCATGAAGTAAATTCTGCAGTTTTGAAATCCAAATCCAAATCTCAAACTTAAATTGAAATTTCGATATCCAAATTCAAATGTTGAAGCTCGAATCCAAATTTCGAAATGTTGAAATTTTAAATCTCTCTATGAAACGGAGAATTTATATGCCAAATTACTGGTTTTTGAAAACCAAATGTTTTTGATTTCAAATTCTGCGGTTTGGAATTTGAATCATATGTTGGAGCCTAAATCTGTGGCTCGGAATTCAAATTCTATGGCTCGGAATTCAAATTCTGTTGATCGGAATTCAAAGTTTCCTGCCGGATTGACATTCTGCCGCTCAGAATTCGTACGCCTAGCTCTGACTCTCGCTCTGATTATCGGATTCAAATCCTCTTCTCGCTCTTGATTTTTGTGGAAAGTGATCTCTTGCAGCTTTCCAACTGGCACAAGTGCTCAGCACTCATTTGTATCTTATTGACGAATTTGTCCCGATGCTGATGACTGGACAAAATTTGAAAAAAATTAACAATGTGAGTTGGTGATTTTCCTTTTCGTTCCAAATCCTTTCCTATTTTCTTTTCCTTTGCTTCTTTCTATTTTTCTATATCAAAGAGCTATCTGACACTCCCCGCATCTCCACCCACGCAGGCTATCCGGTTTCACATCGCCCTTTCGAACATCAACTATTTGCTCTCGAAGTAAGGTACCCTGTATGCACCGTCTACAGGATATGCGCAGTTGCGAATTTTTTTGTGTCTCAGATCTCGCTTCCATCCCAGGTACGTCCTATGTCACATCTCAGCATTGAAATGGAGTCATGTTCTACATGGATAGGCGCGAACGCGGAGCAAATAACAGGAAGTGCTTGAGCCTTGGGAGAAGTTGCGTTGCGTTGCGTGGGCAAAGGACTTTAGGAAGTACGATCCCCCTTCCCCGGCGAAAAGATATATTATAAGAGTACCAAAGCCTCTCGGTACTCCCACCCTTTTATTC
Organism: Agrocybe praecox; assembly: GCA_964017145.1. Taxonomy (NCBI): domain Eukaryota; kingdom Fungi; phylum Basidiomycota; class Agaricomycetes; order Agaricales; family Agrocybaceae; genus Agrocybe; species Agrocybe praecox. The sequence goes on from OZ024840.1 coordinate 4,682,432, forward strand.
GCTTTGCGGTGACAAACACACCCACGACCTCCCTTCTGTCCTCTTCGTCTGGATCCATGACCCACCCTCCACTTGATCTGTTCTCCATCGACTCAGCACCTCTCAGGCTTCCAGGTTCACACTGAATGCGGAAACCGACATCGGTATGCTATATCAATTCGAATGACATCTCTGCGTTCCTTTTCGGGCCCTCTATCACCCCGAACACAAACACAACGACTAGTCTAACGAACGGCCAGGCTTTCGTCGTTGTCATCCTCGTCCACATCCTCCCCTCTCCCGCTGCTATCTTTCTTCTCCCATCTGGCACCTCAACTATCCTCAAACGTTCAACGTTGAAAGTTCTTCCCATGTCTCTGGAGGACTACTTTCGTGTTTACTCGCTCAGCGCTTATTTTTTATTCTACCTTCCCCTGCGCTATCCTTGTGCGATATTTAAACTCGTAACAACATCTTTTTATTCCTCATCTTGCTTAGCTTCGTTTTTTCTCTTTTTTCTTTTCTTTCTAACTTTCTTTCTATCGAGTGTCCCTTCGTATCATCTTTATCCAACGCATTTTTACTAAACACACCACATATACGCATGTTTTTCCTTCCTTCCCTTCATCAGCCTCCTCATCGGAATGTTCTCTGCTCACAGACTCGGGTATCAACGTCAACAACGATCCGCCCCAGTCCATCATTGGGAAGAATGTGTTTTTGCTCGTCGTCTCGCTTTCGAGGGCGCAAAACTGAACGAGGTTTCTTTCCTTCCTTTTATTTATACAAAAGTTGGTGTCGCAACTTGCAAGTAGTTAGGAAACTTAATCAAGTTGATGTTCGGTTCTTTATTATGGTGCTCGGGCTTGACCTGTGAGAGGAGATGTATGAGCGACCCACAGCATGTATTAGTTGAACATGTTAAAAAATTAACACGCGCTATCTGGATGGCAGGTCAAAATATCATAGATTCATTGGGGTTACGCCAGTCGCCAAGAGGTACATTGCTAATTTAAAATAAGGGTGTAAATTAAGAGGACGGCGAATCCACGGTGAAATCGGTAATTATGGGGAAGGCGACTCTGTCACTATTGTCTGATACATCGAATAGTACAACATCAATGAACCTGGCAGCAAGGTTGCTTTTACCAAAGTGAATAAGCATGAAGCTGCGAGTTTCCTTGCCCTTCAATCGTGAGGCAGATGCAACCATGCCCGGATAGTCCTAGTTCGCCTACGATTGCCGTGCCGCCGCGATACAATCCTGAGGGAAGGGGATATAAGGACAATATGCTACCAATTGTACCGTGAATATCATCTGGGAGGGAGCATTGAAGCGAGTGGGGTGAAAGATGCAGCTAAAATGTCGTGCAAGAAATAGAAATACAGAAAATGAATGGAGAGTAGACCGCGGATCATCAACAGGATAAGGCGGATGAGTTAAACTTCGAAGGAATTAAACGATACTTTTTTGTCTTGCTGAGGAATTTTTCAAAAACCTCCGAATGAATTCGGTCGTTAACCACTCCTTCCTGTAAGTGAGAAGCACTCGATGCTTGGACGACGCCTAGATAAAAAAATGACGGAGTCATTCTCAGGTAAAAAGGGCGCAGGGCACAAACAGACTTACAAGAGCCAATACCTTTTCTAACCTTTTCTTGTCTTGCTTGGTAAGCGACTTCGCAATATTCAGATGCTTCTTCGCCAAATTATGGATATCCAACTATAAATACCTCTAAGCCAACGAACCGTTTAATGAAAGAAAACATACATACCTGCACGTCAGAAAAAACATCCTCATCCCATTCGAGTTTTTCTTTGAGATTTGCGGTTGATATGCCGCGCGGTCTCTCTATGGTATTGTCATCGTTTCCCTCTCGACGGCGACCCATCTGGGAGGGACAAGGATCATGTGGAAGGTCAGAGAGCTTGAGTCTGATGAAAGGTGCCCAGAGAAACGTACCTTCGTGTCTTCGCCTTCGTATTCTTCTTCTTCTTCTTCCTCCTCCTCCTCCTCCTCGCCTTCGGATTCTTTTTGGTCTTGATTGTCATTGCTTCGGATTTGCAGGTCCCCGGCATCGACTATGTCTTCGTAACCCTGCGCGTTGTGATCCTGGAGGGGTGCCTCATCCTCTTTGATGCCTTTGTTGGGGTCTATGCCCCCCCCCCCAGGGCTGCCATGCTTAGAACCCTCCACATTTAATCCAGCCGTTGTTTTCCGCTTTATCTCGGAACGTTTTTTCGTGAATATTTCCACGAAGTCAATCCGCATGGGCTCCTGCATATGATGAGTGAGATGGATCCCAGAAATATGTAAAAAATTAGACAGGAAGACGATAACTTTACCATAACGGATGGCTTACTATGATTTTGACGTTCTTGCTTTCTTTGAAGGTGGTTTCCAAAATCTCGACGTCGCTGCTGGAATGTTCGTCCTCTATGTTCTTGTTTTCTTTCTTCGCTTTAAATCTCTCCACCTTCGCGGGCTTTTCAGTTGGTTTCGACATTAAATTCCCCTCGTGGTTGTCGATGGGTGATAGAAACACTCTTGCATGGCGTGGCTTTTTGGCTGAGGGACCTTCGATGACTTGAAGGTTGTTGTCGCTCTCGGATCCGGCTTTGTCTAAAAATTTCCTCTTAGCGCAACCTTCAACCTTGTTCTTGTCCTCCTTTATCTTGGATTTTCTCGCCGATTTATCCACAAGATTCTTCGCCGTTGCGGTTGCTTTATCTATCGTTCTTCGCTCGGAAGTTTTGTCCGATCCTATAATTTGCTTCTTCTGCCGTCCTTCAACCTTCGAGTTGTACGTCCTCCTCAACGCTTGAGCCTGTAATCGGTTATCCTTCTTGTGTTTCGTCTCTCTAATCTGACCATCAATTTCTCCCCTATCCACAGCCAAAGCTTTTCCAGTCAATCCTTCGCCTTCATCGTCAAAAAACATGAATTCTTCGTCCTCTGAAGATCCTTTCAAACAGACCGTTATCGGGAGAGCAGTAGGTATGGTCGTCGTATAGCATCTAAGGCCTTCGATAGAGTCTTTGTAGGAAGCACTGGTTTTTCTGAGGTAGTTCTCCGTAAGATCGTCGATCGGCCACATGGATCGATAATAGCGTAATACGGGTGCATGTTTTACCATCTAAAGTTGTAGATTAGCAGTATAATTATCTCAATATCTATGTGTCATTCATTACCTCCGCTTTTAGAGCTGTAATCTGTTCTTCATCCTGTCCTTTAGCGCCCACAGTCAATTCCAAATATTCGCCAGCATGGATGTGAAAAAGTGCCTGTGAGGTTAGGTAAGATATCGAAGCATCCAACGTATCCACATGTAAAACTCACCAATATCAAGTTATAGTGATCGGGTTGTATTCCCATTGCCTCAACAATATTGTACCCCTGACCCTGTCCTGCCTGTCCTTTCGGTTTCTCGATCAACGGTCGTTGTAACATTTGAAATACTTGTTGGAGCCTGTCTAAGTTTAGAGCCTGTGCGTGAACATCACCGACAAGTGTTTAGAAGATGACGACGTACCGTTCTCTTTTTTTTGTTCTTCAAGCGTTTGGATTAGTGATTGGTACTGCTCTTCAGTGATGAAGTTCTTTCCAAAGGTTCCAACTTTCGAGGATGAGGATGCGTCGTCCATTTCAGTGGGCAGCATGATGTATCGTAGTTTCAATGTATAGCTGATGAGCTGGGTTGGAAAGGAACGTAGGCAATAATAATCGGACTTATATACGCGCACCTAGATCTTCGCGCACTGAAGGATAGGATCGAGACATTACTCACGCCCATTTAAAATCGCCTCATGTGTTGTCTATATTTCATATGAGGCGAAGAGGCTATAGGAGGCTAGCGAATAGGAATGTTAACGAATAAGAAGGTTGCACGGTATAATGCAAATGACTCACGGAACAGATAGATCACATATGCGGGCAGATATGCATATTGAGTGGATCAAGGACCCACTGATCTCTGGATGACATACAAAAAAATGCCTCTTCTTTTCGTCTTTGTTTTCTCTCCCTCTCTTAAATCGGTTCCACTTGCGCCTGCAACCCAACCTAACTCCGATTATGATTATTGAATCTGGATTCCATCCATAGCTGTCCAGATAAGCTTGTCGTGATAAGGTGGGCTGACTCGTTTAGTAGGGTAGAGCCGTCTTGGATCCATACAGCCCAGTCAAAGGAGCTCGGGAAGGATCGGGTTTTTTTCCCAGTGTTATGCGAATAAAAGAGTGGCGTATGAACTTACAGCATCGTCAACGGTATATGAACCATGTCGCACTCATGCTGAGAAATCTGCTGAGAAATCTACTTGATAAGAAATAATAATGCTTGGTTTTTTTTTTCGTCCAAGGGAATATGTCGTGTTTGGCTTCAATCATTATCCCTGCCGCTGATGTCTAACTCAATATTGCTAACCAACCCAGAGGTCTAGCCCCCCAACCATCAATCGCGACAGCGGTCATCGGAGAAACACCAGACCCATGTGATGGAACCCGCAGTATGGTCAACGCACAAGTCCGACGATAATTTTGTCCCGTCGCTGGAAGGCTGCTTCCTGTCTCCAGACACAAGCCGAGAAACTGGGCGTATAAGTGGTAAATACAGCCAAAACGGCGAGATATTGGACGTCAAGGCAGGAAACATGATGGTTTCCTCCGTTCGGACGTCGGCCATAGCGGGGAGGGTTTGGTTTTCTTTACCTGATCAAATGCAGCCCACACGGCATTGCGGATTGCGGGGTCAAGTGTTGCTGTGAAGAATTTCAGCAATTTGCTAGAGGTGCAGAGTCGAAAGCGGAGCAAGTTCATGGTAGACGAATGAAAGATAGGGGAGCACAGGAGATGGACGTGTTAGAGTATCCGAGGCTAAGGGAGGCCGTGAAGGTGGCTCTTGTGGACTGTTTTCGGGGCTCAAGTGTGGCGTATGTTTATTTGAATTATCTGAAGGAGCTATAGACGGAGGCATTTATGAGAGAAAGAGGAGTACCGGTGTAGATGTGGCAGGTGGTGTCTGATCGTTCAGCTGCTGTGCTAAGTTTCTACTGTCTGCGGTGGTGGACCTTGGTAAAGTGAGTATTCGGAGTTTTGAAGGCTGCAGCAATATGCGTCTATTATCCACTTGTTCTCCATAGAATATTGGTGAGGTAGACAAAGTAATGTTACTCCACTTGTCCCCTAGCAAAAAGCACCGTCAGTTGCTAGCCAAGTACAGAGACATAGTATATCCTCCTCCACGGAAGGTTGGCTCCTGTGCAAGAGCTCGAGCGCTTGCGTCCAAGGCGCGGAATTTCGCGTTTCTCGTGGCTGCAATAGTGTCATGAGGAAAAGAATCATGAACGTCGATGTATATAAACCACGTACATTCATCACACAGAAAAATTCATGAATACCGCAGTGGAAACCTTGTTTGATCACTTCACACCGCCGTCTCCGCCGCCGCCAACCATGACGTGAGCATGGACAATGCCAATGCTGAGACCAAATTTGAGGTCCTTCATAAGATGATCCCAATGGTTCGTCGAGGAAGATTATATTGTGAACCAGGACGCGGACAATCCTCAGGGGAAGGCGAAGTGGGGCCATCACAATCGATCCTTGACGCATCTGCGCGGTCCACGTCAGTGTTTCGGTCACTATCGTCCTGCGGCAAGCATTACACATAATGACACCAGCGTACTGGATCTCGGGTGGTAGGCGTGGAGGAGGGTCAGGAAGGTCAGTTTCCGTAAAGCTAGGTTTAAAAGTAAATCGCTCAATTAACAAAACAAAAAAAAAGAAGTTCGTTTGTCTCGCTGACGATGGTGCACCTGAACCCTGTGCGACAATCTCAAGAGAAAAGGTGTAGGGTACAGGACAATCACAGAATTCAGTTTGTGGCGACGACGCAATAGACTGAGCATGGTCTTTGCCTCTACTATTTCCAGTAGCGACCTTCGTCAAAGGGTTTGGGTCATCGGAGCCTATCCCAACGGCTCATCGAGGAATATTATGTCCGGGAACTGTACGTGGACGCAGTTCAGGAGAAGGTGAAGCTGAGACAGAAAAGACGTCAGAGTCAATCCTTGACACATCTGCAAGGTCCACGTCAATATCTTGGCTCTTGTCATCTTCTGTCTCTGTTTCAGCCCTTGAAGCATCTGCAGCAACTGATGGAGATTCAGGCAGTAACTCGCGATGTCGAGACTCGAGTGTGGTGACCTCTGGGAAGTGCAGGGGGTGTAGTGATGGTTTGGGTTCCGACCGATAATTGTACCACTGCGATCTCGACCTGCAGAGCCCGTAGGAGTTCCAGATCCTTTCCGAAAGTAAAAGGATATGACTCGTTGAGCTGCTGGTTGGTGAATAATCCATTGATTCATCCTGTAACCGAGTAAGTCAATTTCGGAACGCACTGCAACGGTTACCAAAGGTACATACGGGTGGTCTCCGAGTATTCCTGGCTGCTGTCCGATGGTCATCCTAGAGCTATCTCGGGAGTGTTTTCTGCAACCACGCTGCTTCCTCTCTCTGCTTCTGCTCGGATTGGGCGATTTTTGTTGCTGGCGCTGTTCCTTGATCTATCTCGGGATACCTGGTGCTTGAACTAGGACCAACGTCGAAACCTTTGTTGGCAGGCTACGCCTACAAAATACATCCAATGAGATCAAGAGTGTTGACCTGAACAATATGGCTCCTAACCGATTTACTACCTCGAACTCCAATGTCAGCTATGTGCTGAAAAGCGAGAGAAAAGCGTGGGCGTTCAAGCTGAAGCTAAGGACAGGTTTGAGCCAGTATTCGGGCATTTGGCAGCGTTAATCTGTATAGAATAGCTGGATTCTTGGGTGCAGTCATGATTTTGCGAACATTTAAGGAAGTAGATGTGAAGGGAAGTAGGTGAGATGGGTCAGTGATTTAAACAAGGCCTAGGGCAATGACAAAGTTGTATCCCTGCAGTGCATATTAGAGCTTCAAAACCTTTGTATTGGAGCACTGACTACCAGTTGTATGCTATTTTCATGTAAAGAAATGAAAAGGCTCCGGTAAACAACAAAATGTTCAACCATGAGAAGATATAGTCCCACCCAATGATGTAATGGCCAAGGAGAAGGAAAGCAATGGTAGTACATATGAATGCTTCTAAACCTTCAGCCTGTGAACCGTCACTATGGGTGCATCAAGTCAGAATATGGTTCATTGCAGAACATACAATCACACTCACATAGTAAGCAGGTACAAATTTAATATTATGCTGAACTGTAGAGCAATTCTTGTGTCGAGTAACGAAACCCATGCCTTCAACGCTTTGTTGAAACCGACTGTTTTGGTATCTTGTTCGCCATTTTTTCGGGCTTTTGCATCTAGAATGCTTGGGGTTTCGTCCGATAGTGTGTATGCAATGCAATGTTGAGCAGTTTCGACCAAGTATTGCTTATCGATCTTTACTGGATACCTCTCTTCAGTTATGCGACGAAAATATCGAAGGGTGTCGAGAGATGTCCATGCTTCTATGATTTTTTCAGCACCCACCCTTTTCGCATTAACAATAGGAGAGGCCTCAGTATTCGGGTCCCACATTCCGTGCATGTGTTCCTTAGTATACACATCCAACGGCCATAGTTTATGAATGAAATAGGTGGGAGTACTTGTGTAAGACTCTTCCCGGGCGATGGCTTGCCACTCTGGCAAGACTTTTGATCGAAGTGATACTACGACTATAATAAGAGATTAGTTAGTGAAACTCAGCCTTTCTTCAAAAACTTACGAATTGTTCGGTGCATATACTTCTCATATCGCAAAACTTTCCAACCAAGATCCATGTTTAAAGGCTTTGAGGAGTCAACTACGGCAGTAATGACAGATAGAGGGTTGTTGATCCATTGTTGAATCATATCACGGAGCTGAATTGGAGTAGTACCTAACCCGAGCCCTGATATGCCTTCGGAGGGGAATGTAGACATAAGTGATATATATATGATGTGATATAAGATGATAAACTTACCGGGCAAGTCCACAAGAGTCATGGGTTCAGATACAAAGGGGCACTGAATACCAACTAACACTACCTTCTCCGATATCCAATGTAGTGATTGAAGCTCCTTGTGTCTTTCGCAAACAACTTTCTCGCTCAATGAGAGCACTTGATCCACGGAAATATTTCCATCGAAAACTTTGATTTGGGCCCTTTGCATTAATGGTCGGAGGGTGTCTCCTTTGAAGCAAGTTGGGCCAAACTTGAGCCAGGTCCCATCCCGCTTCGCAAAGTATATTTGTGCAGACCATTGCGCGTGAGGTGTTAATCTCCACTCGACTGGGCATAGTGTGCATCCTCTGAGGATAACCTAGGATCGTCGCATAAGATAAAATCAATATCCGCAACTATGTCGTGCAAGCTGCAGTGCGTACCCCAGTAAAATTAGCAATAAAGTTGGATTTCCCTGGGTTGGTCATTAGCTTCGATATCGACAGAGAGTGAGAGTCGTACCAGCGTTCCTTTCACCAATGACCACGATATGGGGGGACATTCTGGGCTTGTAGGCTGATGGGAGAGAGCGGTTGGAATGCAGTTGGAATGTGTCTTGGTTGACCTAACTACAACTGTAGTGCCACCGCACTGCCACCATAACAGTCCGAATTTCTCGGACGTTTATCATTTACACTTAATTAAAAGTAGAATCGAAATCGGCTTCTAAGACCTTTTGGTAAGTGTCAGCATTGAAAATCTAGATTACAAGGATAATCATTTCAGATGCATAGGTGTATATATATCGTATACCTACACGCTCTACAGGTATACTAGTATGCGTATCGCAGACTCATTGGGCCCTACTAGCGCCCTCTCAACTGTATACGCCTACAGGATTGATTCAAGATAGTATTGTTACTTTGGTGCTCAAAGCCCTTAAAATTATGCATCGACGTCAATGTCCGTGGCCAACTCGCATGCGGCCGCACTTCAAATGCGAAGCTTACAGCAATGCCATAAACGGACTCAATCCGCATATGCGTGTGACCTTGGTTTTTTCTTTTCGTGGCGGCGGCGTGTACGAAAGCCGTTTTAACTCGTAATATCTTATATCCTTCAGTGTCACCCGCAAAGATGAACGCTCGAGGTCGCGAAAATCAATACCTCGTTGTCAAAGCTTGTGCTGCCTGATACGACTGCCCAGCTTTTAGTCAGAGCGGATTCGTGTGTCTAAGAATATAAGCAGATTCTGCCCTTGAAAACAACCTATCTGGTCTTGGAGCATGATGAACGAGAAATCTATGGATATATCATACGCCCCCAAAAACCAGGCTGTAATGCTTCGGAAACGCGCCGCACTATACTCTAACTCCTTTATCAACGCAGTTGATCCTATCATACTAATTTATGCGTGAGGAGTAGGCATACGTTTGTGAGTCATGCACGGGTAATCTGGCCTTCTATTCGTATTTTTCGATCAATTCCTCGAGTGTGCTATACATAGCAACTCCTCGCTCCCAGCGTGCTGACTTCATTTGACAAATATCTGCATACTTCTTTGGGTCCTTGATTTTAAGTTCTTTTTCTCTCATGAAACTGTTGTCCACATTGCGAAAAAGGGCCCCTGTTGAGTACTGAGTAAAAGATACTCCTGTTTCATTGAGCGATACCGGGATATTTGAGTGGGTGATTGTCGCAGAAGGGAGCAGGATTAGTGATCCCGCTGGAAACTCGATGACCAATCCGAGTTCCCAGAGAATAATGTGACCGCCTTTCGTTGGATCAAAGGCCCCCAGTGCATGGATTGCACACCATCCAAAAGGTAGATTGAGGCCATCTTTGCGTTTAATTGTGCAGACCTGTGGACCCATATTAAATGCAATACACAGACTTTTCAAAGTTTCGTGGTAGATGGGACATCCTCTCGTGAAGCTGATCCGTATGGGCTTTGGTATAGTCATATACTCTAGGATTCCACAAAGCATATGCGGCTAAGGGTAGTGGTTAGCGCAGTGATTTTCGTCTAAGTCACATCGGACTTACCGCTTTGGTAATTAGCAAGCCTCTTGATATGTTTATCGTCAAGTAGCCGGCTTATCATTGAGACATGCCTACCATTATTCAATTTGACAGGCTCTGTGGGGCCGTTCCCATAGGTCATCCCTGTGTTAATGGCAGGGAACCTTCCCCTTTTGTGATCCGTCTCATCATTATTGAAGGTAGCTCGTTGAGCTTCCTCTAGAATGATCTCACACGCCTTGTCTACAGATTCTTGGAAATCTTTATCATTTGGCTGCCCCGCGCAGACGACAGTGATGCACTTATTTTTGTCGAGGACTACTTTCGTAGTTTTAAGCAAGATGAGTGAGGATTTACGTTAAATTTCGTTCATGCATAGGCTTTCTGGGAGGCTTGACTTACCTTCCGTCCCATTTGATAACGGTGAAGCCTTGCGCTTGAAGGCTTTCGATTGTTTCAACCTCCTTTGCGTTTAAAATCTTCGCGTTTTTGGAACTATACCCACCGTTGGCCACTGAAGGTGTCATAGTATCAAGTTTAGTTAGAACGTTTTCCGAACTAGCGACACAGTGCATCACAGCGCGTGATGATGGGACATGTCCATTTTCAACAATTTTTCTTGCGCGTATTAGCGCCCGTCTCGAGTTATCACAACTTTGTCTCTTCAGCTTAATCGTCTCGCGATTGTCTTCAGTTATTTTGAGGCATCTTTTCAAAGAATTTGAATCTACTCTATGTTCGTATAACAAGGCTTTATCTTTAGGTTGGTTAGCAGATTTATTTTCCTTATTCTGACTCTAGATAATTACCATCGGGATCACCCTGTAGACCCTCCGCTATATATTAGCAACATTCAACAATGCATCATGATCAAAAGAGAATGGCGCTGAAGCAGTTTCAACAGCTGTATCAAATAGATACTGACATCCCGACCGCGTCTAGCAAAAGAAGAAATGAGCTTGAGAAGGTGCAAAAGCGGCTACTGGAATAGATACCGGCATATGTTATGATCACTAAGCTGTTAGGTAAATCCTAGCAGTGGGAATATATAAGACGTCAGCGCTGTTTGGCATGAATTCGCAGCTCGGATCCAGGGAATGATTCCTCTAGCTGCGAAAAAAAAACGACCTACTCAGAATATTTTGATAAGGCTGTCGCAAGGAATGATATGGATAAATGCCGCTTGACGCAAGCAAGGTTAAAGGAGATTAGAGAATGTATATGATATCTTGATTTTGTGCTTTTGCGTTATGATGGCGTACTTGATATGGTAAGTTAAGCTCGTGGAAAAGCTGTATAGTTGCGGAGATGAAATAGCACGGTCGGCATAAAGAAACTGCACCACGTGCGTTGTACATATTTGGTCGTTCTACCAAATATTCAGTGCCCAATCTGATTTGTAATCGCGTCAACGGCCCGGCGCGTTGATCTGGACATGGGCCAAAAAATCATAATAGGGTCCATCGAATATAAGAACTCGTCCATTGACCATATTGGCGCGACATCCCATCGCATTAAAACTCTTCATCTCGTTAACATATTATTTTTTGAAGGGAAATGCAGGCGTATATACGTATCCAGATTAACACTTTACACCAACACTAAGAACATATACTTATTTTGCCTGGTTCGAACTCCAACTGACCGCACACTAGGCAAGACAGCTCAAGCTGCAAGGGAAGCGGAGATGCCCTGCATGGCACGAGTGCTAGCTGACTTGTAAATTAGAATAGATAGTCAGGAATGAGGGTCAAAGCAGATGAGAGCGTCAGGGACTAACTATGGAGTTTTTTCGGCCAGGAATTTCCAAGTCGATGTCGCCTTCCATCGTATGAAGATTAACCGCCGTTTTTCTGCGCACAATGAGTCTGTCAGGGGTGGTATTTTGGCGTGGGCGTGCCCCGAGAAGATAAGCGGGGGCTCCGCTGTCAATATTCGATCCGAGCGAACCAGATCTTCGTGCACTCTGTCGCGTATTCAGCCTGATTAAAGAATTAAGCGAATAGGTAGTATAATGCTATTACCAGGCTTACGTTACGAGCAGCGAATTTGCATACACTAGACATTTGACGCAGGGTATGTCAGTACGAACATATCTGAGAGATGAGTCAAGCGGCAGACATACACTTTGCAATAACGAAATGTAAGCCCATAAATATAAGATTTGTAGGCATAGTCAACCACTTCAGGGTAAGGGGTCAGCCTTTTTGACTCATATCATTGTTGGAGCGCTGGCTTGCTTACGCAGATCATGGAGATGATGGTTCCAGCACTATGAAGAAGGAAGCATCGTATGAAGAAAGAAACAGTGAGTTCATTAAATAGACGAGGCGATGTAGTACAATGGAGACGGTGCATACCAAGTGAGTGAACCGGTCTCGAACGCATATCGAATCAATGCGTCAACCATCGCATCTAAGCTGGAAGTATCAGCCATCTCATTAGTCTCGAGCTTTTGATGATGCGATCATAGAACCATACTCCACCGTTCCTCTCCGAGTCGATTCCAAAAGAAAGAAGAGCGAGGTTGTAATTATTATGTCGATCATAAAGGACAGCGCCAGTCCCGCAGTAAAGATCCACTGGAAATACATAACGATAGTGCATTAGTACCTCAAGAGACGAATCGACGGCAGGGCTTACCTCTATGCGATCTCTAAAGAGGGTATATCGTCTGTAATGTATCCTGTCGGCAGTTTTTTGCACGTCAGGGGCGTTTGCTTTTCAACAGAATGAATGTTTGTAAGGCTTACATTTCAGCCGTCGTAACTGAAAAATGAAAACGGTCGTATCAACACAGAGATCAATCAGCAGCATCCCTTGTGTCGGCCGTCAAAGCCTTGAGCTTACCGGAAGCTGACGCTTAAGAAATTCGGTGAAGAATGAGCGCACGCATTCAAGAATTAAGGGCGCAACTCACCCAGACGCAATACAGCCAGAGTTAACTGAATGGGAAAATTTTACATGATTTGGGGGCAAAGGCGGGAGCAGTCAAGAAAAACTCACAATGGGGAGCGTTATCCAGTAGTTTTTTTGGCTTACTGTGAAGAGGTATGGCCTGCATCAGCTACAAGAAAATAAAGGATTGGCTTCATAAAAAGGCGACTTACACATGAAAATGCGGCGGGCAAAGAAACTGAATTTGTAATTATAATAAAAACATATATTTAGCCAACTAAACTCTGTAATTCTCATAGACGCATCGCTTACGCATGAACAAGGAACGTTAAAATGGCCTAAGCGTCACAAGGTCAGCATATGTGCTTCGGTCAGACAAAATTAGGTGCGTACGGTCATAGCTACGGAGAGCTGAGATCATTTGTTTAATCAAAACGATACCATCAGATCAAAAAACCCAAACTAACAGCAATATTCCTGGGGCAAATAATGAGGCAAACATGACTCTTACGGATAGTAAATGGACTCAGTGCTCACCAGTGTATTGTATCGATGGCGGACTCTGCTCCATAGTTATCGACAGTATAACTCCAAAGACCGGACCATATAAACGACGTATGTAAAATATCCAAAAGCCTAAGAAGGCCGAAACCGCCTGGTTAGAACCTGTAACTTGTGTAAGTGTATTCAAGACAATTCCTCTTACCAAACAGCAAAGACCTGTACATGATTATGATTCTATCAGACAAAAACTGCGCGAAATCAAGAAATAGACATACTAGTAGTTTCATTCGTCCGTTGTCTTTGGGGTACATTTTAATGTAGATGAACACTTGCACTGCCACAAAACCTGAAAGCCTACACACAAGTTTGCTCCGCTGGTCAGTAAATTATCCTGAGCACCAAATCACGAACATTGAAGCCAGGAGTCCACCAAGCAGGAGCGAGCCATAGGTCTTAGGTATGTCTATTGCTGGCATGGTTAAAATTTGGTGAGCGTAAAAAGCAAGCCAATGATCAACCAAAGGCCATGTAAATATAAGTATGTCACCCACGGACTTTTCGAGCATGACCGGAAGTTTTGACAGCTAGCATGGTGCAGCGTCGTAACATGCCGATATTTGCCCAAAAATACTGATTTAACGGTATACTGGCCCGGCCGGATCACAAAGTAACTGGCCATAGGTATCACCATGCGCTTATAGAGAGCCCTACGCGCTGCATGCATGCTAACGACAGCCCTTGTGCCCACACGATGTTCAGTGAAAATAGGGGAGCTCACGACACATGCGCAAGCGACGCTTATTTGTGTATTTCCCGCATACTGCTTATGTGTCACAAGATGTCACAGCCAGCCCGATTAAGACACTGATTGTGGAAGGGGTTCATGGCGTCGCTGGTTGCTCCTGCTGGAGTTCTCTGATGTTCTCCCGGTTAAAAAACACTGCATATTGTATCTGTAGCACCTTTTAACATAGTATGGGACGTGCACACCAAAGAAATACGAATATTGTCCACGGCAGATCCTAAATCGGCAATCACGCCATTACCCTTCACAGCCACCTGCACCTGCGGATATGCAAATATGCGTCGCTTATACATGTGTCGTGAGCTCCCCTAATATGTAGTTACTCGAGCATACTAACGATACAACAGACTTGAAAAAATCAACTCAGATGGCGCCACCCACTAGATTCACGCCACAAGCCCTCCCTCGATTTATTGATTCCCCATCTGTCGCACTGTTTCTATTGATTCGTTTACTCTCTATCTAGGTACGCTTGTATAGATTAATTTAAGTTTGCCAATCCGGAGCCAATTCTATTCGTTCGTCTCCCGCGTGTGAATGTTACAACGGAATGCGCGTAACTGGATTGGAGTACAAACTGGCATGGGGATGAACGAAAGACAATATAAAACTTAAAAATCACTTCAGTGCACCGTCTGCAGAAGTCTGAAGTCATGGAACATGTGTGTAGAAAAAATCACCCCAAGTAATTCAACAATATTCTTGCAGTGAGGTAGGGCTGTGCGAGAATGTGAAAGATAGCGTCTCGATAGGAATTCGGGAGGGATTAGATAGGGAATGGATAAGCCTCATGAAGATCCAATAGATGGCAGCGGCAGCGGCATAACATGCATTGAGAATGCAGGGTACATTGGAAGACTCGAGTAGAAGTTGAAGCGCTACTAGTCTAGTCTATGTACAGTCGGACAAAAGGGCATCCAATGTTTTTCATCAATTCTTTTGACTACTCTAAGTATGCAGTATTTGAGTCAATTTACATGGAGAACAGACCTTACTTGGGGTAATTCCAAGGAAATTCTTTAAATTTGGCGGATCCTAAATATAAAGTAAAACCCTCGAAATTTTCATTTTTAGATAGGGAGGAGGCTTGTATGAGCTCTATTTTAGCGCGTACTACACTTCCTTGGCAGTCTTGCGTTACCATAATGATATCAGGAGCCGTCCCTTGGATGTTAACGGATCCCATGGTACCAGGTGTGAAACGTGCGAATTTGCAGCCAATCGGCGCCTTTTTTCTGGAATAAAGTTACCGGAGAACCACTCAGAACAATACAGCGTGCTATCGATCAAAGAATTGTCGCAACGTAAAGGAGATGAGAAGACAAAAGCATCCACAACGCTCTCCCAATTGTCATTGGAGGCCAGTTTGTTCAACGCTGCCTCCCGAGGCGTTATACATGCAAAATTTCCTTAAGCTACGTAAGGGCAGTGGGAAACGCATCGTGGTGTACTGAATCGACTAACCACTATAAGCGAACAGATAGATAATATAGCCGAACCGGACTTAGAAAGTCCCAATGTAAGGTAAGATATGACGAGCCCTTTTTGTTCGGGAGACGTATATATAAACACTATGCAGTTTCGCTGACCCTGGTTTGATTATCTCCTACTACTAGGTATCGCTTTTTAATATGGGCGCCAGTAAATCAAAAATTCCGGACCCATCTCAAGGCGTCCGAACGACTGCAAATTTGGAATCTCTCAAGGACAACGTCGTTCCAGGCATCCATGAGGTTCAACGTCAACAAAAGCTTTTTGATGTAAGTTGTTTATGCCATTAAATCCATCGAGCAAGACGAGAATAATCTTCGCGTTATTCTCAAGTACATTCGGGTTTTGGAAGACCAAAACCAGTACAGGTCTCGCCAGCTGAGCAATGTAGGTCACCATGCTCATATATCTACGCTCAAGCGTTTAACGTTTAATCCTCACCAGGTCAACGCTGCTATCATCAAAATCTCCTGTACGATCTGTTCGCTCGCCATGGAATGTCCATCGCTGTAAGTACATGCGTATAAAGGCCGTTTCGGATACTTATTCAAATATTTACGTCATTTTTTATCCATTTAGCTTATCCTGCGGTCATACTTTCTGCGCCGAATGCATTCGACATCATTTCAAACGTCAGTTGGAACAGAAATTATCGCCATTTTTGTGGAACATAGCCGTTGATCCACTCTTCAAACCTTCCATTATATATGATTACATGGTTTCCATCGGTCAGAGTCCACAGAGCGCTTTCTCCTACAAATGTCCCACATGCTCGACAACCATCCATAAACACCCTACATTCAACCGAGCATTTGATACTTTGATAAATGATCTCATCTTCTCTATTCCTGACCACGATATGCAAGAGAACAGGCCATACCGCAAAGAGGCCATGCCTGATCGCGATCCCATCGTGTACTTCCGTGATATCTTCCTCGCTGAGGTTGACGAAGGTACATTTGACGAAGGTACACCACTACAGTATGCATAAGCGGTGCTTTATGGGCAAAATACTCATGCATGTACAGATTATATTTATATTTTTAATACTCAGAAACTGCTGTAATATTACGCCTATATGAGCCCATGGTCTGTATACATGGTCTTCGCAAGTCAAAATATATTATAGAGTCCGCTTATATGAGCTTGTATGCACTCATGAGTTGCTCATATGCATAAACCCTTATAATCGCAGACAAGCTCCCAACCGACGCGTGAGAACCGTGCGTGTGACGACAGTGACTCAAAGATTTCCTCGATTTACTGGTGTACGCGACTTACAAGTTACAGATCGGTCAGCTTTGGGTGGTTCTAGCTTTGCCAAGTGCTCGACTCGCTGACTCGCTTACATGGATTCTAGAATGTGTAGAAGACGCTGATGGAAGAGCAGGCGATTAGTGCCACGTCGACTCGGGCCCACACCTCGTGTTAACTGGTCCATCCTGGCCGTCAAACATTGAACCTAACCAAACATTATATATTGCAAATTCTCATGGAACCATATCCACACCCATACCAGTAAGTTATGTGCTCCTCAGAGTAGCTTCGACCCTGATCGGATGTGTTCTAGTTTAAATAGCGACAACTGGCTCACCGAAATTTACAGACGTGAATCATGGGTGAGTTACCTTGAACTCACATGGTACAGATCCCCCCCTAAAACTCACCGCTTTGCGCATAGAGATTCTCAATCAAAGCAAAGGAAGTATTACTCTGAGACTCCGCCCAACGGAGTTGAAGCTCGGTATAATGGCTTTCAACTTAACGCGTCCCTTGGGAATTAATCTCTTTGCTCAACAAATGACTGGTCCTGCGGCTTATCCTCGTGAGTGCTCACCTGAGCAGCTGAAAATGTGTTTTTTTAATTTATTCACTTCAAAGTTGAGGAAGCCCTCCGAGCTCATTGCTTGTTAGAAGATGCATTTGAACGTATGACCGACGCAATCATGACTCGTAGTCTCTGACATATCTTCTCATCTTTTAGTGGCCAATCAAGCCTCCTACATTCCTGACCCTTCTGTCCCTCTGGACACGAAGGTTACAATTACGACCCTGGTTGAGACGGTGACCTCAGGTCCGGATGGATTTGCCAGTGCGGTCGATATCCAGCAGGAGGATTTAAATTTTCCTTGGGACCACTGTCCTGCCCTTCCCTATAGCGCAGCTTTTGGCATCCCACGCTTCAACCCATATGCAAGTCAGAAAGTGGAATCTCACATCGACAACGTCGACAACAGCACCGACAGCAGCGTCGACAGCAGCGCCGACAACAGCACATACCAACAACCAGTCGACAAACCGCCGATTAACGAGTCCACCTCTGCAGATTATGTTGACATCTACTATGATAGCGGTTACGAAAGCTGCTGGAGCGATTCAGACTCCTTCAGCGAGAATGATTCAGATTGGGACTCGGATCGAGAACTGGTTGTTATTACGACAAAGAATTTGGATTGACGAGATCATGTAAGTTTCCATCAAAATTACTCCGTATACAACCCCCAGCTAAATCATTTCTCATAGATAAACATTTGCTTCAATCATTCGATAGTCATTTAGCTTCAAGACCCCCTCCACTGCTGTGATATACTACTTTCTATACCCGTTTTCAATCCGAAATCATTCTGGTTGTTCAACAGCGTGATCCAGTCCTTGGATTATTTTAGTTACCTTGCAGTGTCGTACATGTTATCTGTTATCTGTTTTGTCACCTGTTTTGCTGTATCATTTATCAAATATAGTTATATGCCATCTGCAATAGAGAAATCATTCGCCATGAAATTAGTCTATAGAATTCAAGCACGCAAACAAAGCTTAGAAATGAACCGGGACCTGAAAAAAAAGTAGCACATTTTGCCATATATTAAGTGGGCAAAAGAGTAAAACTGATAATCTACACTTTATAGACAATCTTCAGCTTTCCAAATGATGCACTGACCAGCAGACGCAGTCACTATTATAAATTCAGTTTCACTTTCATCCTGATACCCCTACATGCATTGTCGGCAAAGGTAACAATGATTCCATAATTCACTCACAGCAATAGCCCTTACTTGAGCTGCTCCATCGCTCTGTTCCAGTACTTGAGTGATCAGGCCGCTTTCTATGTCCAGGAGTTCTGATTTTCCATTACTGCCGAGAACACATGTAGTACCTCTGTGAATGGATTTCAGAGCAAAAACACGCATGGCTAAGGATGGCGACCACACTGCTCCACTGGATAGATCATATACATCAAATAAATTCCGGGAGTCTACGGTAGCTAGTCGTGTACCACCGCTGTTCATT
Organism: Agrocybe praecox; assembly: GCA_964017145.1. Lineage (NCBI taxonomy): Eukaryota > Fungi > Basidiomycota > Agaricomycetes > Agaricales > Agrocybaceae > Agrocybe > Agrocybe praecox. The sequence continues at coordinate 4,701,370 of OZ024840.1, forward strand.
AAGATCTCGGATTTTTGTCTGCAGGTAGTTAGAATAGCACGTTCATAAGCCTTTTGGATCAAAAATTAGAATCCGAAGAAAGAGTCTTACATGCTGTTACCCCAGCTTTTGATTGTACGGCCCACTGATGGTAATGCAATATCCCACACACTGAAAATTACGGTCGATTGAGAACCGAGAAATTTCATTAAGGGGGAGGGGGGGGACTTACACGGTATCATGGTTCATATAAGTAGCCAGAATTCGCCCCTCATTAGGGACCCATGCTACAGATGTGATGCACACAACCTGCTCGGGATGGCGAGGTATGTATGAATAGGTTAGGCTCCGACGAAATTTCCATTCTTTACGATCTGTTGGCGAGAAAAGTATTAGCAAATGGAAGAGGGATATTGATAATATATACCCCTCATCCACAATTGAATTGAATCATGTGTGGTAATTGCAAGACATTGATGTGAGATTTCATACGATAAAGCATGATTACATGGCTTGTGAGCGTTGTCAGTCAAAGTGTCGACCATTTTCCTCTTTGTGACGGTCTGGAGAGATGGAGTCAATGTGTAGGTATACTCATATGACCCCTACGACACTCACTAAAGAAACCCCCCCTTCTTCATCACCGTTGTCGATAAGGTAGCATGCCATTGTATATCCGTTCTGTATACCGCACAAGAAAGCAGAGTCATCCATCCACAGTATACAGGGACTGAGCCCCATCTCCGGTCCTAGAATGGGGTAATATCTTTCTCCAGTGGAGATATTCCAGACGTTGATGAAGCCGCCTTCTGTGATTGCCGCTAGGCGAGTGCCACACGAGTTGATTTCCATAGACAACACATTTTCGGTGAATGTGTATTTGGGCTTATAAATGAGGGCGCACGCCATGCTTGTTAAGATGCAAGTGATTGCGTTCACAATGCCTGGACACGAAGTAGAACGAGTCTTATGGGGTGTATGCGAAAACCCATAATAAAATGCCGCACAAGTTTGCAACCCCAGTCACAGGGTGTGACTGGGTCACCGCCACCTGCACTTTCTTTTCCAACTTGGGGCTTCATTAACATTGCCGTCGTTTGGTTTGCTTGCTACATCTCCAGCTATGATCTTCCCAAATGCCACTCAAGCAGCAACTTACCAACGCCAGAGCAGCATCGAAAACTTTTCACACGTTCAACATAGTGAAAATCCAACACATCATGATTCATCATCATCATACGCCTCGGATTCACATTCTCAGGACCGAGGTTCCATGACACAATTCGTAGTCATCTGGCGGCTGGGATTCGCCATCTGCTCCTAAAGCTTTTGGGAATTACATGCGTCGCGAGATGTCTATACCATGGACTTCTAAGGCCGTGATCGGATGGTTGTGGGACATAGATAGATACCATGGTCAACAAATACGTGCCAAATTATGTTCTTAAAAGGCTGATGTGGGTTCCCTTTTATTAGGATATGCCCGTCCTATCGTGGTAATACACGTTAAAATATGTCTCTTATGCTTCATCCATCGCTTTCTGCGCCGTGTTAATACACGTTAAAACAAATGCTTCATGCTTCATGCTTCACCCATTGCGGTCTGCCGTGTTAAAATACGTTAAAATATACGCTTCACGCCTCTTACTCCACCCATTGCGCTTTGCGCCATGTTCTGCGCCGTGCTCTGCGCCACGTTAATATGCTTCATGCCTCATGCTTTACCCATCGCATTTTGCGCCGCGTTAATACATATGCTTTGTATCTCATGCTTCCACCTATCACGCCCCCTGTGCCGTTGTAAAGCACGTTAAAATATGTACCTCACGATTCATCTGTCATGTTGAGTGTCGTAGTAATACACAATAAAATTTATGCACAATATCGCAGGCTTCTTCCGTCATGGAGTCGTACTCTGCACTATGGCAATACACGTTAACCATACACACCATGTTTTTGTGTCCAGGTGTCGCCCGTAGGGCAATTTAAGGAGAATCGATAGTTATGATTCTAGTTTATTGAGGACGCCGGATTCCCGAATTTGAATTCGGCATCGAATTCGGCAACTTGACAAAGTGCCGCTTGAACGAACAATTGGGTCCTTCACTGTCCCTTGTTCTTCAATATTCGCAATCTTGGCCCATCTTAATAACTATGACCTCTCGCTATCAGACTCGCTCCAAAACTAGGAAAGATACCGTTTGCTCGGCTGATAGTGTGTCAGACAAAACGAATAGCACCGAGTTACCAGTGGCATCCCACCCGTGGGCTGGGGACTGGAATCCATTTGGCGGTAATAGCATGTCCAAAGTAAGTTGATATGAAGCTTTATCACTATTTTCACGATAGCCACAGTCTGATACAATGCACGCAGAGCTTCCAGAAAACACCCAATCTAACCTTCCCGATACCCGAAGTAATCCAACGTCCAAGCAAGGAAATGTTTGGCGAGGAGCCATGGGATCCGAGCAACAGGAGCTTCAATGAAGTTTCACCCAGCCAGGACGTGCATTGTGCTTCTCATTTTAGCCTGCGGAATATATTTCTTGAATTAATACGAAGTCACAGGTAAGGATTTGACTACTCCACATCTTACACATGGCTCATATCTCGTGCATCGTCGTAAGGTTGCTGCCGTGGCTATGGTCGCATTCCTGCTTCTACGCCACTATATTCATCGCCTATTACTTTCTTTATGTCGCAGCTCAAGCATTTAGAGAAGACCTCCATTGGAAAATTGCGATGGAGAAGATTGGTATGTTTTTGTCATGTCACATTTTTGATAACAATGTATGAGTTGAAAATATAGGTACTACACGGGAGGCGTCAATCTGCTCCAGGAGCTACGAGGAAAACAAATGTGCAGAAAATTTAATCCCTTTTATTGCGGATAAATGTGATACCTGGTATCTATGCATGAATTCGCACCCAGATTCAGTCAGCAAGATAAAAATTGCCGCTGGAGTCGCTGCAGAGGTGTTGGCTGAGCTGTTGGAGGGATTTGTGGGCCGTCTCAGCTACAAGACCATAGTAAGATCATTAGACCTTTTATTTATTTATGGCTGCTCATACAATAACACAAGGCTCTTCTTTGCTTCGCAATTTTCTTTGCCAGCAGGTAGAAAATGTTAAATTCCTTCTATGTATCATATACATTAGCATACATTGTCTCGCCTGCGGTGGTAGAATATCGGAGATAAATACAGATCTCGGCTTCTCTAGATGTGGGCAATCAAACCAGTGTTGCGAATGAGGAATGTGTGAGAAATCAAAGCACATTGAAGGACGGCCCCCCCTGCTTGAGGCTTCGAGGAAACAGCTGTCCAGTTGTTGTATGTAACGCCTATGCTAGGTATACCACCCCTGTAGTAATTTATATACGAGGCGGCGGAGTCGATTATTTATCTCGGAAGTCCAATGTCATATCAGGAAAGGCCCAAATGGGCATAGTTCCTCGGTTAGATCCAAAGCACCCGGGCGCCGAGAGCGTATATTATATCTTGGCGCCCGGATCCATAAGACTCTATAGTCAAGCTGTAAGTATCATAGTACACAGAGAGCTTCATTGCTCCACGTAGTTTCTCTGGTTGCTATATAGTTTCCTTATAAACTTCAGGCAGCTACAACAACCATAGCTTTCTGTGGCTTGTAATTTACTTGATATACATTTTTGGGGGTCAAATATGTTTTAGCAACGAAACAAATTTCATTATAAAACTATATCTACTATATGTTGTACAAAACAAAGTCAAAAATAATGGCCAAGGGGAAGACAATCCATGAAACTCATCGACCTCAGTCGGTGTTGTTCCTCACAATCCTCACTACCTTCTCCTTTGCCATTCCTATTGTCCTTCCGAGTCACCGTTCCATTGCTCTTCGTTGGCCCATTGCTCTTCACTGCCTTCACCCACCATAACTCACCATGCTCCCCATCCCTCACTGCCCTGACTCCTCACCGTATTGTGGCGGCTTCAGTGTTGACCCGTCCTTTGTCGTTCGTCATTGGGCCTGCGGTCAGTGGCATTCGTATTTCGTGCACGAAATGTACTCACAATTTTGTTCTGGATAAGCATATGAAAAGTGTTTCGAGTTCGAGCGACGATACTGCATCGAAAACATGTCTAAACAACGTGGAGAAGTTGGTATGGTCCCTTACTCCCTGCCAAAATCGACTTACTGACTCCTTTCTAGCGTTCTCGTGTAACGCGTTCTCGAGGGTCGTTTTTGAGAGGGTCGTATCTGCCTGGTAATCTTACAGGTGAGTTGCATTCCATCATGATCCATTGAAATTGCTTACTATCTGTACACTTCCACCTATTTGCAGCTGCACCCGTCTCTCGAAAACATGATTCCCGCCGACTATAGTAAGGCAGCAGGTTGGCGGCTTTGGTGTTGATTCCATCGTGTGTTGTTGACGCTGACATCGGGCCCGTAGTTCTCAATTGGGACGTTATAGAGTCACTTCAAACTTCGCGTACCGTCCTTTTGTTGCCAATGTTGTTCAAACCAACAGCCGTAGAAGTAGGTTCAAACTCCGATTCAACACTTACACGCGATGCCGATATCCGGCTGCACGCGATTGCGCAATTGATCGCGTGACTTTGTTGGTCCTCATTAATCATTTCCAATTCGGAAGTATCGTACGCTTTCTCTTCTGCAACTCCCACCACACCACACCGTCAACACATCACTACGTCAACGCGTGGCACCGCAACGTCGATGCATAGTAAGTCATCCCTCCTTCAGTTGTTATATATAGATGTTGACTGACATGGCCTGGCTCTTGTAATGATGTTTTGTAGGCTGAAATCCGTGCTAGATTGACAACATGGGTGCGTCGGTTGTATGCAGAGAACAGAAGACGAAAAGCTTACGGCATAAAAATACCTAGGCAGCTATGGCATATATCGTGCGTCCTTCTGCCCTTCCACTGCTTTTCGGCGTCTTATCTATTGCGCGAACAGATTTCTGTGAACACTTCCATTCCTTCAGATTCGGGAGGAGCTTGTGTTTGTTCCGAGACGGAAAATTGCGGTTTGAATGAAGAATAATGCTCTGCGTAGCTGGCGTTCGACAGGACCTTATCACTTCTACAGCTACAATTTCTGCACTGTCGTCGTTCGCCATGGGTCATTTTGCTAACTTGCCGGTTGCGCTTGCTCCTGGTCTGGGTCTCAACAAGAACTGGAACGTTACTTATGGTGAAGCTCTTGCGTCGGTTTTCTTGGAGGGGTGAGTCCGGTTTGCTTTGTTGAGAAGGATGGCTCATATTATTTATTTATTTTTGGCTGCTGTACCGCTCACTTTCAGATGGGTTCTCAATCATTGGTGTTCGACAATGGATACTTTGTATCATGCCACAATCGCTTGTCCTTGCTGTCGGTACTGGTGTTGGTCTTTTCATCGCGCGAGTATTCCTGGACGTTCAGTCTCTATATCTCATTGGTTTTTACTCCTATCCAGATTCATTGGTCTTCGTAAGTATTCACTTTCTATGTTCAGTTCTATTCGACGCATCAACAATCATTAGCTGGTTGTCATCGGCTTACGTCGCCTGCGCATAGTATTTTAGTGTACATATCGTGTTATTTATACTTGAATGCATGTTTTTAAAATCATCAGGTTTAATGCACCGTAATTATTAGCTGCACTGAGCATATGAGTGACTATCCAAAGCTACATTGTGGTATATATTTGGTGTTTACACAACTATACATTATTGACTATCTGTGCTGAGCCCGAATTTCCCCAAAAACACCCACCCAATATAGGCAGGTTGTAGGTGCTCCATAATTGCTCTCGACTCTGATGATTACGGTTTGACTGAACACTTTGGGAATCAAGTTTGAAGTATTGAAAAATTGTTTGGTCGTGGGGTTGGTGGATGAGGGGTTGTACTTGAATTGAGCGATACGAACAAATGTTGCATGTGACTTTGTTTGCCTTCCTGGATGACGTCTAACTACAAAGTCTGTTGGATGTAGGGCTGCTATTTGATCGACCTCCATGTTACGGAGGTCAGACCCCTCAACAAGGACCCATACAGATAGGTCTTGAGGCGTCTTCTCGTGTGCAGATTGGCTGAGTAGGGAAGGATCGGGGTAGTCCAATCCTATCTCGGTGATGGATACGGATGCGCTCAAGTTAAAGGCTAGCTGACCAACAGACCCGGAGAGCTCCCAGCAGTCGCCTTCCTCAGTTCCTTCCTCCAGGGCAATATTTGGGGAGTTGATTCGCAAATTTTCTAGCTCACACGAGAGCAACACAAACGGCCAACGTATGCAGGGCTTCCCTCCATGAGTAATTGATGTATATTCCCGTAGAATGGTAGCTCCTCCTCTATGCGCGGCGAAATTTCGGCGGGGAGTAAGCGCTGGACTTGAAAAAGATACAGCTATCGAAGAAGCTGGTCCCGATGGCGCGAGAGCAATAAGATCACAACCGTATTGAAGATACCCGGTTGGATCATGTTGACAAATAATTTGTGCGATGTAGCGGAGGGGTGGACTTATTTGATAGCTTGACACTACCTCCATGCCAGCAGAAGATAGAAGAACGAAGATGATCGTCGAGTGAATGAATAATTGCACCTTCTCGAAATTAAGGAAATAACGCAAAAATTAGATGATGTGTACATACCTTGGAGTTCCAGACAAGCTTGAGAAACTTTGCCGAAGGTGAGGCATCTGCCAAAGATTCCTGTGGCACATTCGCAGCTGCGTGGGTTACTCGTGAACTCCTCGACGACCAAGGGGGAGATCCCACATATCGGGAACTGGGCAAAATAAATTTGCGATTATCAAATGGGTCTTTCTCTTTGAGGACCATGGAGTGTACGGGGATCTCTTTGTCGTATATATAGAAGCGAATGAACCAACAGAAGTGAGAAGGAATTTGGAAGGAACTTGTAATTGACTAGTAAGATTATATAAGTAATGGCGATCTACCCACGTGCTTGTAAGTAGGTAGGTAAATATCAGTATGAGCAGGAAAATATTTTAAAATACTCAACGCATATAATTTATACAAGCTTTACGCCCCGCTTGGCGTTGGCCCCATACGATACATTTACTTGTATAAATCTTTATATTACAGTAAGTTACATTTGCTCTGCGTCGTAAGTCAATCAGCTATATACACTTTTTCTGCCTTCATACGCCTGTTATTTCTCCTGTTTTATTCTTTCCAATCTTGTCCTGTTTCTCTGTAATGACTCGACAAGAATCCACGAAGGTACTCTGTTCCTTCTGAAATGTGCGACATATTTTGAATCGTCTATGGCGTACTGGGTCTTGTTTGGTATAATCTCTAACCATTGCTTCGGTGTCCAGACAGCCAGTGCAGACAGATTTATGCATCAAGTTCTGGTAATTGCCCAATTAAGGTGATGCATCCACAGTGGCTATGGCCTAGTGGCCCAAATTCATGTATCAAGCCCTCTGGCTGGCTTATTGTGACTGTTTGTGACTTATCACCTGATAGTCATGTGTTTATATTTGATGGGATCAATATCCATGCACATGACTTTTTGCTTGCCTCTATTTACATGTTTGGGCTCCACTCATATGTTTATATGGCCTCAAATACAAATAAATAATAAATAATAATGTCAGCAGGCAGGGGCAGGCATGATACAAAACAAAAAAGGCCTTTGAGTGATGTCACATCCAAACAACCCAATAAGGCAAGAGGACTTTGGACTTTGAGATTTTGAGATAAAGGCCTTTCATGCATGATAGATGGGACTGAGATAAGACTAGATAAAAGATAAATCTATTTTTAGCCCGATCTATTTTTAGAACACTTTACATATTTGGTTAGTTCAAGCCTAAACTGGTATAGCACACATTTTTTGATGATTTTAGAATTTATTTTTGGCTTGCTATAAATATTTCAATCTTTTATTTTGATTTGTATCTGGCTTTCCGCGGATATTTTGCGTTTTGTGGCTGAACGGTTGATGATTATGTAATAAAAAATATTTAGCATAGCTTTTGAATTTTTCTCTACAACTTTGATTTTTTGGTGGCTATGCACTAAATCACATGACTTTCACATGACTACAGCTCTCTAGTCACTGTCGGTCACCCTGATACATGACTTTGGGCATTGTGGCCATTTCCACTGTGGATGCATCACCTTAATTGGGCAACTACCAGGAACTCATGCATGATTCTGTCAGTAGTTAGTGGTCCAGACCCATATTTGGTCCATATCGACACTACCGTTCACCCTATGAACATAAACGTCTCCTTCCTCTAAAGTTATCTCAACCGGGCACTCAGGAGGTACATCAATCTTCCCACCCCCCGAGGATAGATACCAATTAAATTTCTTTCCCTTGTAAACTTTCCCTGATCGCTTATTTGCATATATCAGTTTCGGATTCTGCGAAAGGATAAATACAACCCTCTCGAGAATCAAGAACTATCGTAATAGCTTACAGTGAGGTCTTGATCCGGCATAGACGCTGAATCTATCGAGCTTGGGGTGGCACGTAAGGCATAGAAGAAGCCAATCGGACGATGGGATATACTCACAGGGCGACAAAAGAGTGATTAACGCTGGACAGGCTCACATTTCCGGAAATAATCTCGGGATGGTCTTTCCCACTGCAACAACTCGTCAGTTTCCCTGTAAAATATCTAATAAGAGACTTACCGAGGAGTTATATGTTTGAATAGAGGGAGTGTTAAGATAGAAGGGGGCGCTCTTGTAGACAGCTTTACAATCACGTCGTATGTAGTCGCATCATGAGTGTGGAATGTTGCAGCACGTTCAAACTCCATGTCAGTTCCGCTCAACGTTGAATAACAGCCTAAGATTGCATGGATACCCATCTTATATCTTAGATTGGTCTTTTGTCTCTCTGGTGGTGTAACTTTGCTATTGTCAGTACATTGTGTATACGCCTCCGACTCCACTAGCCTCTATAACACCATGATAACCAAATCATTGACAGTCTTCTTATCAATGTATATACGACATACTGCCCGGCGTCAGGGTCAGGTTTATTGTACTTTGAACCGAAGATGCTACTACAACTTCTCTATCAATGTATATTACAAAATAATGCCCGACGTCAGGGCCAGGCTTGTTGTGTTTTAGACCGAAGGTGCTACTAGTCTCCAGAAAGAAAGGCGTTACTTACATCATTTTCGGATTAATCTAGCTATATGTGTGCAGCCGTCTACCTTCTATGTAATTTTGTGTTGTCGTTTTGACGGAGATGTCTCATTGATCAGTGATATTGATCATGACAACGCGGTACTGATCACGGCGATCGTGTGCATGGTAGATATGAGGGCTTAGATCCATGCCTCTGAGAAGAACATCAATATAAAACACAAATTTTTTCACAGCGCTGATCACTATTGTAAAGTACAACTGACTACGTATACTAACTTGAATAAAAAAAAAGACAATCGATTTCTACCGTGGCTTCGATACCATGCGAATGTTTGAATGTTTGGCCACCCGAATTAAAGCTTTCGCTTCTATTTAATCATCAGTTATCAATACAGAAGCCTGGAATACGTGTGAGAAGTGGGAAAAAGAAAAAGAGGACTATCAAATGGGCGGCGCTAAAAACTTGAAGCCGGATCGCCGGGTGAGAAGCTTATATAACTATGTTACTCTCCCTGAGAAGTTTGATAAGTCGAGAATTCTCCTAAAATATTGGATTTTATTAGAATATGTAAATGAGAGGATCGTAGATTGCAAGGTTTCACCTTCTTCAAATTGTTGTTTTGTTTCCTGAGACGTTGTATATGATATTGGCCCAAGCGTATCAATTGCTGCAAGGTTTCCACAATTGGAACGACTTCGGCATTATCACTTTGCGTCCCGTATGAGTGGCCTCTCAACGCATTTTCCAACTCTCCCGGTTCCCCGGGGTCGTCGACATTGGGCATGATATCGCTTGTAGTGATCAACACCATATCCAGATCGATGTCAGACGTAGCTATTGCACGTGACTGGTTGAACACGGTAAGCTCTATAAATTCCGGTTTGGGTGCCTGCGATGATTAGGTTAACTCCCATGCTATGTAGCTAAAGATACATTGTTGTAAGAACTCACCTTCAATTTCATGTTCGATGTAAAATTTTCAAATAGATGGGCTCTCTTCATGTTCCATGGGCGTTCTTATACATTCAAGGGCACCTGGTTGCAAAGTGGAAATACGCCGCACGGCTATGATATCTCATCTCTCCGGTGAGGTAAACTAAAACTCGATGGCTATCTATGCCCTTATACCTCCCATTCTCTTTCTTTTGTTCTTTGAATTCTGTTCTTTCATCACGTCACCCTTAAAACCATTGGACTACACCAGTGAACTAGTACTGTAACTAGGCACCCACTTGCGTCCCTTCACTCACACCATAACATATTACGCCCTACAAAGTGACATGAAAGCTGAGCGACAAAGGAAGAAGCCAATTTACTACAGACATCCGAGTCGAAAGACGGAAGATAACCAGGATAACCAATCAAGTAAAGCCATCCATTTTGTTAGTTATTGACAAAATTGCTGAATGATACCAGAGAGATGTATGCATTATCCAACGTTTGCCCAAAGGCACAGAATAAGACGAATAAAGATTTCCAAAATCCGGAACGACGTCGCAAGTTTAACTACCGCGATGGAAAGCGATCACGAGGGCTATGATATTATGCTGGTCGACGATTCCGGCGACTCCATAGCCAGGCCAGACTCATCGATAGAGCTACCGCTTACCGGGGAACTCTTCGATATAGACCCAAGAATCTCAGACACTCAGCCCACCGAGGAGCCCATGGGCCCTGATATTCGACGTTCATTTGGCCAGGTACATATGTCAGGCAACAGCGACGATACAGCGTCATTGGCTTCAGACTTAAATATGGAACATTCGCCTGCCAAAGAGCTCACGGGGTCAGACCTTAGGGATTCGCTGTCGAAAAACACTCTTATTGAGCATTCCAAGAACCAGCACCATCAATATGTACACGCCCATACAGACGACAAACAAATTCTAGACATAGGTGTAGACTCTTTAACGGAGCTACCGCCTAACCAAAAAGTTACAGGATCAATGCTTGTGGATTCGCTTTCGAGCGCACAATTTACCGAAGAACCTGGAGAATCACAGGTTCACGCTGGGGACTCGATGTGCGAGATACACATCGGTAAGGACAACGATATACCGTCGCTGCGCGATTCCACGGAGTTGAAAAAGCCTCACTTGGCTATTGACGCAGAAGGTGAGCATTTCTACCATTATCACCATTAGTTCATGAAGGTTGACTGATACCGTCACTCGGACAGTTTTGGAAGATTCTACGAGACCGCGCAAGTCTTCTTTTATTATCCGGATCCCACCGAGGAACAAAGAAGGTGAGCATTTCTATAATCATTATTACTTCATATAGATTGACGGGCGCCCTCAATGAGCAGATTTGGCAAACTCTAAGATCTCGCACCAGCCTCGTTTGATGATCCGGCTCCCAGCGACCAGCAAAAAAGGTGCGCGCATTTCTAAAGCGTAATTGCTACTTCATGAATACCCTAACCCCGAGATAGGTTCGGGAAAAGAGAAAACTCTTCAGCTAGCTGCAAATGAGGTAAACGAGGCCATTCCTTCAACTACGATAGGACTCAATGGAGCAGAACATTCGCATTACCGTGGTATGTAGTATTCTTGTTCTAGATGGCATGCATTAACAAACCGGAGTTAGGCAAGCGAGTTCGATTCGACTTTACAGAAAGGAAAGATCTAGAAGACGATGAGACTATAGACGCAGATATATCGACCCGCTGTTCAACGAGTATGGCCTCAATCACAAGCCTCTCAGATTTTGTGGAGCCTTCTGTTCCTCAGACATCGTGTCCTAAACTTTCAGGAGACCAGGTTGTAGCAGGTATGACAAGCACATGATTTTCACCCTGGCATTCTTGAGATATTCATTCTGAACTACAGTGTCTCGACCAGGCAAGCGTCAATTACAAGGTGAAGCAAAATCGCCAAGACCGACAAAGGTGCAGCCAAAAAGGGAGTATAAGAGACAGGAGGAGGATGGAAAGTCCTCGAGAATAAAGATTGAGTCATTGAAAAGGATTCGAGGCAATTTAAACCGTAAACACGCGGCTCCGACCATCACAGGCTCCAGAAACGGTCCCTGGATCAATTCATATTCTTTTCAGCCTAGAATGCTTACAGGAAGCGCGTCTCAACACGTACCAGCACTCAAAGTAGTGGACTTGAGCAGTTACAGCGTTTTACCTGCAAGCCGGGAGAATCAGATGGCGACCAATGGCTCAGATAGTTTTCACCGAACAGAACTTAAAGGAGACAACATGAGCAGTTCCAGGTCGCTACCTGAAGTCCAGGAGGATCACATAGTTACCAACGTCGTCACCGAGGAACTACGCAGCAGCAGTGCCAGGCGTCTACTTACAACTCAGGGGAATCAGATGCTGGCGACCACTGGCTCAGATGGCTCTCCTGGACTCGCAGAAATTCAAGGATACGAGCTGAACAGTACCGGGTTGCTACCTGAAGTCTGGCAGGAGGATCACATAGTTACCAACGTCGTCACCGAGGAACTACGCAGCAGCAGTGCCAGGCGTCTACTTACAGCTCAGAGGAATCAGATGCTGGAGACCACTGGCTCAGATGACTCGCCTGGACTCGCAGAAATTCAAGGAGACAAGCTGAACAGTACCGGGTTGCTACCTGAAGTCCAAGAGGATCACATAGTTACCAACGTCGTCGCCGAAGATCTACGCATCAGCAGTGCCAGGCGTCTACCTACAACCCAGGGGAGTCAGATGCTGGCGACCAATGGCTCAGATAGTTTTCAACGAGCAGAACTTGAAGGAGACGACGTGAGCAGTGCCAGGTCGCTACCTGAAGTCCAGGAGGATCACATGATTCCCAACGACGTCACAGAAGATCTACGCAGCAGCAGTGCCAGGTTTCTACCTACAACTCAGGGGAATCAGGTGCCGGCCACCAATGGCTTAGATGACCCACCCGGAGCACAGACTCAAGGAGACGATTTGAGCAGCTCCAGGTCGTTACCTGAAGTCCAGGAGAATCACATAGTTACCAACGATGTCACAGAAGATCTACGCACCAGTGCCAGGCTTTTACTTACAACGCAGGGGATTCAGATGCTGGCAACCACTGGTTCAGATGGCTCGCTTGGACTCGCAGAAATTCAAGGAAACGACTTGAACAGTACCAGATTTCTACCTGCAACCAAGGATAATCGGATACCAGTGACCAGTGGCATGGTGGATACACTATCAGCGCATGTTATGGAAGACACTGTCGACGAGAATAAGACAGGTGCTGCGGGTCGGATGGTATCAGACATTCTTAGCAGCTATCCTACTTCAACCGAAGGCATAAATAATACTTACAAAAATCACACAAGTCAGGACGAACAAGCTCATGATGAAGAGATGATTTCAAGCGGCGAAGACTCTAATATGGTGTCTACAAATGAAGATTCCTGTGAAGAGGATTCGATAGACGAAATTCTTCCTTACATGGAGCACAAGTCCGACCTTGTTACCGACCCAAAACCTTTAGGGCTGTCTAGTAGTCCAGATGGCGGGGAGGAAGGCGAGTTTAATGACTTCAGCGATGACGAAAGCCACAGCGAGGGATCCGCGAGCCATGACAATCAGAAGACATCGAAGTGTTCAGCGACGGGAATATTTAGATCTCGCGTATACCGAGAACTACAGGACCAACCAGTAAGTCGTTTTCGTAATGCGAATGTTTACTCAAATCTAACCCATATGTTGAGAATTCACCTTGTACAAACGCCAGCTTAGTGGAGGTCGTGAAAATATTGGCCGTCGACCAAGTTTTGCCCCGAGGATGTCGTGACAGACAGATTAGGAAAGTGAACCAACACGGGAGGTCTCGCAAAGCTTCTGCTCAATCTCGTAAAAATATATTGAATGTGAGTTCTCATAACAAACCAAATTTATCACTCGCTGATTTATATGACTAGCGCGACGTACGGAGTTTCGCCAAAGTGCTACAGAAAGGCAAGCTCTGGAGAGTCCCTAGCGACACTAAGCTCCAGTCATTTGCAAAGTGGAATTCAAAGAAGGAGGGCCCCAGGATCAAGAAGTTCCGACTTGATTTAGAGAGCAGTGGCATCGCAACGGCATGGAACAAACGAGCGGCGCAAGTATTCTCTGACGCTTTCTTGGACCTCGGACTGCCAGAATGGAGCGCCGAAGATAGAGATGACATTGTGAAATCATTTATGACGCATCTTGTTACCATAAAATCCCTTCACAACAAGACAAAGAGGGCCCCAGAACAAGATACTATCGCAGAAGAGCGAGTCGCCATTGAGAATTCGGACAAGCTGCAACAGGAGGCTTGCGACCAGCGTCGTCGGAATGTGCGCGTTTCTTTCTTTATGCGCCTATATATCTAATAATATAAAACTTCAAGCTCTGCTCTCGTCGTTACATTGGCTGCAAGAACTACTCAGAGTTTGACCCATTAATGAAGACAATGATGGACGATGTGTGGGTGCATCTTGATGCAGATTGTATGAGTGGAGACGAAATCGACTATAGCTCGCAAGACAAGTCAAAAAAGCATAAGTCGAACGGTCATAAGAGATGCATTGTTCGCAAACCTGTATGGAGAGATGAAGTCGAATTTCCGTCCTTCACTCGGGTTTGTGACGCTCTGTATTACTCGACGAGATTCGACGAGAGCGGTAAAGTATCAGCTGGGAGATTTCCATACGAGCGCGTCCCGTCGAGTCGGATAGAATCGTCGAGCTCTCTGCCCAAGATCCTTCCTTCAAATTTATACAGCCAGAGAAAGATCGAAGAGATGAAACAGTCTGGGAACTTGGAAGTGAATGTGCTGCAAATGCAGCATCCAGTATCTTTGATTTTCTCCAAGGATGTTCTGAGGTGTTCTTAAATCCCTCATTTTCTTTTCGCATTTACTCACCATTAATTTTCAGAATTGCGGCTAGATTTCTTCATATAAAGGACCGCACTTCCATCCCCCTTCCTCCAGATCTGCCAGAATTGAATGCTATTAAGACGGGACCTGCATCGGCGCTCATTAATATGAACTTCCATGTGCTTGGGGCCCAGTATGAGCAGCGCGTTAAAATGGAGAGAGCCAAGGTGGCGGAAATTCGCGGAGGGAGGAAATAGATAATTGTGATTGTTAGGCGAGAAAGGCGTATAGCGCTCGTATGTATCAACTATATATTTTCAATCCGAGTCTTGCTCTGGTACACGGCCTGTCTTAGTCTCGGGTGTTTTCAACTGTGGCATCTTCACTTGATAAATTTAAATCCCGCTTTCATTAGTCTAATCCGACATTGCTTTTTACTGAGCGTGCCCGCTGCCGATGGTGCATGTCACATGTCACATGTCGCACTGACACTGGTTCAGTTCAATGTGTATAACCCGCTAGTTTTCGAGCGCCGAGAAACCTCAAATCATCGACAACAACTTGAGGGGCCACAAGTCTGAAACATAAAGCACGGAAGAACCTACCAGTACCTATGGCTAGACGACTGTATAAAAACTCAAATCAGACTCAGCATGCACATGCTATTGTACAGTCTTTCACTACTCTTGAAGGTTCCCAAAATCGAGAGGATAGACACGTCAGGTTTCTACAACCACAAGGAGGTGATTTGAAAGGTGAGAAAGGATAGCCACTCTTCAATTCAAATTAGTATTTAAAGCAGTATGCTAGATTATAAAGAAGCGATTTTTCCGTTCACCCAGTGCCAGGTTAAAGTCATCGATGACCTACGGTCTATTTTAGAGCAGCAAATTGATACACTCAAGTCCGAAATGGCTGAAGGCTACGAGACTCTTGAGCAGTCCATCAAGAGGGGAATGCAGCAGATAGACTCAATTTATCTGGCTGTGGATAGATTGGAAGAACTCATAGCGGACATGCAGGAAGGGGCTGAACGAACTTTTAATTCCACCTCTCGCACCGACGTAAGAAAATTTGAAAACAGACTGGTAAGAGGACGTACTAATTGCTATATTCTCTTCATGAACCCACTCTGACCTTTAATTAGACAGCCCTTTTCGATCATTACGAGGAATTACAAGCCAATCACCTACAGCTCAGTGAGGAAGTTACATGCATACAACAAACAAGGCACACAGATGCATGGCAAGACATACAACAAACGACATTACGCAAAGAACGGGAAATTATCTTTAGCATCATCAATCCCATTTTCAGTGCTCTCAAAGAAGCTTTCGACAACAGTAACGCGAGCCAAGCGCATGATTTAAATCTTTTGCGAGAGGCGTTACAGGCCCACGAGACTCGTATGACCAAGAGCGAGGCACGGATCGAAGAAATGGCCGATTATATAGACGTAGAAATTCAAAACATGCACGACACTATGCATGGTAAGGCATTCCGACTTCTCATCGCCAGCATTTCGAAGGTTAACGAAGTTTACTAATAGGCGCATTAATTCTGACTCGGGACTCCAATTGCGAATATGGTCTGGAGGAGCACCGAGATAATATGTCCCTCGAAAGGGAGCTGTCACTGATTGCACCTCGGGATTTTCGCGCCGTCGCACTCGTCCTTAATTATCACAAGGTGGACCAAGAAAGAGACACGTACTCGTATCAAGCCCACGCCCACGAACGGCCCACACTTTTGATATATCTTCTGGCCAAGTGCATGATATACCAGGTTTTTCTTACTTATTTTCTTGCGGCGCAATCGCGTATGTTACTGCATATTAGGACGTTCCAGCAATACTGTCACGAGAGTACTTTCCCCTTCGGCCTTATATTTGCAGTGAAAATCCCAAGCCTACTTGCTCATATCAAGGAGATGGTTCCTAGATGCATTTCGTCTACGATATTTGGACTTTTTGGGTGTTCCTTCAAGACCGCAGTTCTGGCTCGGATAAATCAATGGCCACAAATACACTTTAGATGGCTTCGAAGAGTATTCCTCGGCAGCCTCTCATATATGCTCATCCTCATTGCATACTACACACGCCTCGTGTTTCTCAAAGTTTATCTATTTCTACGACATCCATCCGCAAAGTTTTTCAAAACGCTCGGACTTGCAAAAAGTTACATCAATGTCAAACTCGATGGCTTTTCTGAAAGCGATGTTCTCCTGTACCTCCCAAAGCCGCCAAGATCCATTTTGCCAGAACTCCTTCACTATTTTCGGAGTCATCGGGTTTATTTTCTTGCTTTCTGTCTGGAATACTTATTAGAGGACGTCTTGAACTATATGTTCTGGCGCATACAAAGGACATGGGGGCACGAAGAAATCATGTTGTCTTCGAAGGCCCGTAGACGATTGCGTAATGTCAACGTCCGCTGAACGTTGAGTCATGATCATACGGTGTTGTTGCTCATCAAACACAAGTAGTGGGTCTCACTGTGTTTGATTAATCAGACAGAGATTTCTCACCGGCGCGGTAGCAGGGTGACGACATCCACCACGATTCATGTATGTGCCCAGCGTAGCGTAAATCAATACTTCCATTCCACCATATGTATGATTGAATAAATGACAACGTTAAATTAAGAAAGCGACAGATGCATCTAGACTAAACTCGAAATTTCGTATTTTACAAGGAAGCGAAGAGAATAGCAATTTGAGGGAGGGCGAGAATGCTAAAGGGCTTGTGGAAGCGGGACAATGGGGTCTTATTTCTCACCGTAAAATCGGGTGAGGAAAAGACATCATCTGGGGTATCTGTTCTGCGACGTAACACGGCAAGATTACTGCGACCCTGAGCTATCTATTGTCTCGCTTGACAATTGTTCTTTACATCGCGCAAGAATTAATGGATTAAGAATTCAGTCTTACTTTTACTTTTTCCCATAGTCTTCCTTTATATTATGCGCTGCGAGCGTCTGAACCCATAATCAAACATGCCGCGAACTACTAGTAAGAGGTCTGGTATCCCTTCCCGTATACAACCACTGCGTCAATGCAAAATGACGAATACCGACACCCAAACTAATAGGAGAACTCGTGAAGCGTCTACCTTGTCTATCTCAGGCCTGACTCCTACCCCAAGGATTACAAAAACGTACGGAGGTTCTAACCATAAGTACCACTGGCGTAATATCGGCGTCAACAATCAACATCGTTCCACATCTCAAGTTCAAAGCTGGTCTGACTGCTACGGGGAAAAGGTGGAAAGAGTCGTTCATCTCCTCCAGGTTAGCATGCGTATTGTGGATAATCAACATTTGTATTAAACCGTTGAAAGATTACAGACGAAGAATGGGAAGATATCCAAAGCAGTTTTCGATGCGCTACTTTCGATGATACCGACTGTTATCAGCGTGCGAAGGTCTTGGCTGAGGAACTTTCCACTGTATCCCAAGAAACTTTGAAATTACAACGAAAATTCGACGCGGTGAATACTCCACAATTACGAGCTTTGAATCTGACTAAACGTCGCTAATGACCGCGCATTGAAATAGATAAAGTCGGATTTCTCACAGAATTCCATGTGCACCATTTGCAAATCCTTCATAGACGAACCTTATACGTGAGTACAGAGACAATATTAATCAAATGAACATATCTCGATTAACCGCATACATCCAATACACAGTACAGATTGTGGGCATAGCTTCTGTGCGCAGTGCCTAACGAGCCATTTTGAGTTCAGCCTGCACACGCAATTGGAACAGATGGAGCACGTGCCTGCTCTACGTACTTACTTCACCGAAGGTGTCAGGCTTCCAACGTCTGCCCAGGATTTGAATACGTTAGCATCATCGATGAGAAGCTGCCTCATAAACCCTGTGGACGTATTTTCATACCCATGTCCGCTGTGCAGGTTCTCATTAAAAACACAGCCCACACCATCCCCTCAGTATGAAAACTTCATCACACGAATGATGCTCTTACTTGGAATAAAGCCATCCTTGACGGCTTTAGATGAAATAACACCCTCTTTTGACACTCTGTTCCTAGCGTAACTCGATACATGTAGTATATGATATCCTTTTACGCAGTTATGAACGAAATAGTATATATATAGCGTAGCATTGTGTTCTACTTTCATATAAGATTGATGGAAAATGATACGAAGTTATGAAACTGGGCAGCTCCATCTTTCCAAATAAAGGATACACGCCTCGCATTATGAGTTACGAAAAGAAGGCCTGAAGGATGGATCAACGTAGAGTCTGGAAGCAGGATGAGAAGAAAATAAGAGTATGTACTTACAGCATCGTCAACGGTATGTGGACCACGTCGCACTCATGCTGAGAAATCTTCTTGATGTGAAATAATAGTACTTGGTTTTGTTCGTCCAAGGGAATATGGGTTCCACAATGGCGGCCTAAGCCTCAAATCGTTATCCCTGCCGCTGATGTCTAACCCAATATCACTAACCAACCTAGACGTATAGCTCTCCAACGATCAATCGCGACAGCGGTCATCGGAGAAACACCCGACCCATGTGATGGAACCCACAGTATGGCCAGCGCACAAATCTGACAATAATTTTGTCCCGCCGCTGGAAGGCTGCTTCCCTTCTCCATACACAAGCCGAGAAACTGTACAAGGCTTGATTTAGCGGGAGTCTTTGGGAGTCTTCGGAAATAAGTAGAACGATACGCACCATTGAGGAGATCAATACACGAGTTTTATGTTCAACGTTTCTACGTCTTGCTGTCCCTTCGTTATCTTTAACGCCTCAGGCCTCATCTGTTGCTCGTCTACCACCTCCAAATATCAGGATGCACCCTTGTAATACATAAGTTCCGAAATGATAATGATAGTAATCCTAATCGAAATGGATCATAGAATTAGTAATTGCACTAATTGCCACACATGAGACCGTCTGAACGCCTTGACAGAAAGAGAATGCGGATAAAATTTATACTCTATTCCCCATTCCATCGAAAAGAAATAAGTCGAGTACTTACCAGTTTATCTTCGATTTCTCGCAACATCATTTCCTCCACGATCGTTAAACGGGGTATCTTTCCAGCAATTTTGGCGTCTCGTTGATATCTTATTTCTCTCTTCTACTAGAGGGCCAGCTTGTTGCGCTGCTGGCGTTGTTGAGATCTTCTTTGCCTTTTTCCGTTGACACTTCGCGGGGCATCACTATCCTCGTTGTATGGTGGAGTGGCGCGGACAGTAAACAAGCAAGGGAAGGGAGCGATGAAGACGAGGATAATGGTTCGTGAAGTATATGCCGTGTCAAAAGAGACTTGGTTTTTATGCGCAATGAGGGGGTATAATCATATGCAGGAAGTCGTTGAAGGATGCAGACTCCGCAGAGAGGTTATAGTGAATCACTAGCTATTGATCTTGGCAAGATCTTGACGAAGACCGGCTCATCAATACATCACGCGTCACGCGTCACGCTGGAGGTATTGTAAGTCCCTTTAAATTTATGGATTCATTTATTGTTCATTTTTACCAGAAAATCAGATTCGCTTTTTTATACAGACAAAATTTTATTTGCCTAACAATTAACGAGTGCGCAAAGCAGGCAAACAGGCGTCTACTTATAAATACTATCAGATATTTGGTTTCTTAAATCAGCGTTTCAAGTTGGTACCGTTGATAGAAATTGTGTCACATCCGTAGTGGGAGGACGTGTATGAAAGGTATTGTTATAGAGGGAATGTCAACATAAATGGCAGCGAAATGGCAAGTAACATCCGAGATGGGAACCAAGGTAACTTCGGGTGCAAGTGTACTGTACGAGAGATATCCAGCCGCTTGAGGTAGCTGGCGGCAGTAATCATGCTGAACATTTTTATCGCAAAGGTCGTTGTATTGTCTTATCAAAGCGAAGAATTTTGGCTGATCCCGACGGGGCTCTAGGTACGAGATTATCTTGACAATTCTACCGGCCTTCAACTGGTGGGATTGGCGGAAAATCACATAGCTGTTGGCATGGGCCCCAGCTTCGAATCTTTGGCCGTAGCGAGTGACATACGTAGCCTCTGTTGTATTGAATCGCGTCGAGGGAGGGCTTCCAGTATCGTTCCTCTGAAACCATGTATTTAGAATAGCGCAGAATTCGATGATTGCGTCCGTTGGCTCATTTTTTAGATTAAAATGAAGAGCTACGTCCTCGGAAAGCGTGCCCCGAATAGTGACTTGGTATCTTTTTTCATATATTTCAACCACAGAACCCAGTTCTTCTGGCAAAGCAGCCTCAGCAAATAAAGCTCGAAGGTTTTGCATCCTGCAAAAACGCATGAAAAGAGTCTTCTCAAGCTCTCCTAAGATACAATAAGAAGTTCAACACATATTCAAGTTTGAGGCGCTCGAAAGATAGTATGTCTCACCAAATTTATTATTTGTTGGAAGCCCTTGAATGATTCCATTGAATCTCTCAAAAGCAAAGCATCTCCAAGAATGAGTGGGACCGAAGCGCTGCAAATGTGTTGCAAAATGCAAAGAAAGGTGCTGATACGGCGTTATGTTTGCAAAAGGGTATAGCTTTAGGAATTCCGATGCGTAAAGTACCATATGTTTTTCGTAGAGTGCAGTGTCTTCCGGACAAATTGTGCGCTTATTGGCTATCTTGACAGCTGTGACGAGGTGGAGAAAATTTTCCAACATTTTGTATTTTTTGTCCTCTTTTGGAAGGGACCCCCATAAACGCGTCAAGGTTATAGGGAGGTTTACAGTACAAAAAGCTTTCCATTCGTCCGCTTTGAATTTACCCCAGTTGACTTCACCAGGATGTTTAGGGGCCCGATTGAACCAAGAAGGAAGTTTGGTTTTTTCCATATCCCGACGAATTTCGTCTAAGGTTTCGCGTCCTAGTACTGCCTGATCTTTTCGCTTGGAGTTGGACTGTTCTTCGTCTATCAGCTCGCCGTTTTCGTCAATAATGCCATCTGCAAAGCGCTATCGGACATTTTATTAAATGATGTCAGATAAAAGAACCGATTGACCCACTGCTTCTTTAATCAAGTCCTCTAACTCGTTTTTTTTCATCACTTGGTATTCTTGATAATTTCGAGTGCCCTGGAGCTTCATAACGCATAAAACTGCCAAGAAATGCTTTCGTAGTGAGGAAACCTTCGTCTTGGATCCACTTTTATATATTCCAGCAAGTTTTTCTCGGTCATCTTCTGTCATTTCTTCTAGACCTGATTCAGGCTGTCTATCTTTTTGTGAATTCCGTTGAACTTTGCGACCGTTTATGTCAACTATCCCATCTTGAAATCTCTATTAGTCTGTCAGATAGTATTCTCTCAGCACAAACATGAATTTTTTCTTACTATATCATGCAATAACGCTATTAGGTCCTTTTTTGAATTCTTGTAGGCAAATCTTTTACCCCCCAGCTTAGCCATGCATAAGTCGATGATGTCCTCTTTGTCCTGTTTCGCCAGCTCCGACTTTCCCATGCGATATAATGTTGCAATTTGTGAGGAAGTCAGAGGTTGCCGACTCGTAGATTTGTTCAATTGACTAATGCCAGGTATCGAGCTACCCGTTGCCTCCATGGACTTGCTTGAAGGAAGAACAGATGACGTTCCTGGTAGCGTTGGTAGGGGCAAATCATTGGCATTTGGCACGCTGGGCAGAGGAGTTGCCAGCTGCTTATTGAAACCATGTGCGATTCTCTATGGTGTACCATCCAACGTTAATCATATTTCAAGCGGCAGAATATTGTTACTCACATATTCGGTCAAGTGCCTGATAAGGAGCGATCTTCGACCGCCATAATGTAGGCCATATTCTCGGCAGAGGAATTGCAATTGCTCTTTGGAGAGCCTTTCAAGAGGGTAGGCGGTATTCCCATCTATCATACGTCCGTGTTGAAAAACGTGCAGAGCCATAGTAATCTCCTCCTCCTCTAATCCCATACCGAGTAAAGAGTCTCCTTCTCCATCAGCAAGCTTGTAGTCCATTCCCCAGATTTGGCGGATATGTCTATGAAATATGCGAAGATAAAATCCATGCATCGAGTCGATAACAACAAATTTTGTTGGGTCCCAGTAGGGCAGCCGAAGAAGCTCAGACCATCTGATTCCATGCTCACGGAATGCCTTGTCTCTTTGGTACTCAGATTCTGCTTCCAACCACTCGTTTGCATGAGTGATATGATCCTCCCAGCGACGAGGAGTCCATTTACTCCGGTCTAGTTCATTCATATTGTGGAGTGGCAGCAGACATTCAGAGCAAAAATGGCCGGAGGCGTGGCTACCAAGACCAGCAACACGGCGTGCAGCGGGGAGGTCACATATGAGCGGGATCAACGCGCCTTTAATGAGTCGTCCGTGAGGATATTTAGGAGTAGAGGTAAGATAAATGCCATCAAACCACAACTTTAGGAGATCGTCCACAACTGGCCTGATGAGATGGTTAACTTTGTGGGTGGAAGGTTCCCGAGGACCCGGGACGATACCGAGAAGAAATACATTTTCTGCTTTATATCGGACCTCAGGCGGGAGATTGAAGCAAACGAGATATATTCCACAAATTGTCACCACTTTGCCTGCTTCCCTGTTGCCGTAAGGATTGAATCCATCCATATTAAGACCAAAGATGAGGCGGCCCTCTTCCTCAGGCTTGTCCATAAAATGCCGTCCGTCAGGGCCCATAAACTCTTTGATAACGGAGCCATCCCAGATGTCATGCATCATCCCAGTGGGCAATTGAGGTATATTTGCACGATCCAAGTGTTCTTCGATATCGGGCCGAGAATACATCCGACCAATCCAATGGCGTAGATCTTGATAATAGTATTCACGCACAGGCTTTATGAAGGTTGCATCTTGCTTGGTTGCCTTTTTTCTCAGTCGCCGACCACAAGACTTGGAGAGGGTTGTGCTTTGATATTCACAGAGCTCAGGGATGGTGCTTGGGTCGTTGTTATCGAAAGCGTAGGTAGAAAAGCACGAAGGGCAACATATGACAGATTTGTAAACGGGGTCGATTTGCAGTGATTTTATCACAGTACGAAAATCGGAAGGAATGGAAGGAATAATTCTGGACAGTTCAGCTCTGGTTGATCCACGAATAGATAATTTGACTAGAAGAACAACGCTAGAGAGAAAAAAACCGACATCGTTTAGAGAAAGATCGGCCAAGAAGTAGAGTGCTGCCGCCATCAGATAAATGAGACATGGAATTGGGCTCATGTGCCGGAGTGAAGAGGAATAAATAGCTTGATAAAGTATGTCAAATAAGCTATAAGAAAATGTTGGAGGATAGAAGCGCGTAAACATACTGGTATGAATGATTTGATCTTTATTCATTCCGGACATAAGTATCTGGCGCTTCCAGCACTCCTTCTTCACATTAAGGGTGAATTTCTGCTCGGACTCGATGATCAAAATAAGCTTTGATAACCGCAGAGACAGAAGCCGACCGGTGGGCTGCTTCTCGTGATGCCGAAGAAATGCCATAGAATTCCGCAAAAATTCCTCGTGATGTATAAATTGTCGATTGAGCGGTAATACCGAATCCAATTCCGGAGGTTCAAGTTCATCCGCCCCCGTAGAGAGTTTCCAGTCGATGTTATCTACGAACACTAAGGATGTTCCCCGCAGAGACTCCCGAAAACTCGTCGATGCGATATCCGTTAATTGGTCAGATAAGTGGCTGAGTTGTTTTGCCAGTAAGTGCCTGCGGGTCTCCTTCGTACCCCACATTTGGCGTCGTTTTCCTCGCCTGCGGTCTCGGCGATTAATCATTGAACTGGTTTCAGAGGCTCCAGAGCATCGCTCAAAATTGGTTTCCATCTCGCACGGACCAGCGTTGTAAGGGCTAATATGGCAGGTCACTCAATGTCTGGCCATCGCAGAGAAAAAGACACTAATTGTTCACATACATTTCTGTATCCTCCACGTTTTCTCTGAATTGCACATTTGAGTCAGGTGCAATCGTCCTGGTAGTACTAAATGTACATTTCATTGGGGCTGAGATCATCGTGAAGCAAACTTTCGTTCTGCTTACCTTTGTCCGGATTCGATGAGAGAAACAAAAGACGTCGCAGATTGACGAATAAAATGCTTTGCTGCTGTCAACCGCTGCCTATCGCTTCTTTGATGATCCTTGAATAGAGTTTTTGTGAGCCTCTGTCCTGAGACGATCTTATCCGTTTCACGATCATAATATTCGTATATAATACACTCGCTGCATATGCAGTTGATGAATGGCTCCGGAGTAATAATGACGCGCCTTCCAACTACGCGGCCAAGACGTAAATGTGGTGGCATATCTTGGGCTCTGCTAGCTATAGGTGTATAGGTACGAGCATTGATAGCGGTGGTAGCAAGGAGAAAGAACGTGGGAACCATGAAATGCAATCACGAATAATATTAATAGCACCCGCGTCTCAGTTCTACATTTGACTAAAGACGGGAGCATGGCTGAGTTTCCTTTTTGTGGGATACACGTCTGTTATATATAACATCATTCAAATTTAGCTACATCGCCTTGGGTGCAAAAAATCTTTGAAGTTTGAGAGAAATTTCCACCGCCTCTCTTGGATTACATTTCGATAGGACGCCATTAAGAGACTCATACGCCGTCTTGATCTGGTACGACTGTGTGGGAGCTCGTCTTATCTTCATACGGCATCCTCCACGAAGACAGTTGTACCAGAAGAAAGAAGCAGGAGGCACCTTGTGTTTCTTGAGAATATTGACTATGCTCGCGTGTTGTTTAGCCGTTAAGGGTACAGACGCTGCGCACTTGACCCCAAATTTCTCCTCCAAAAGGTTTAAACGGTGCATTAACTGATTTGTGAAAGATTCCTGTAAACATTGAAAACAGAACACGTGACCACACGCCAGGCTAATTTATGTTCATCAGCTGTGCGCGCTGATCGCTGAGAGAAAAGACTTGCGTGAATGGCAGATTCATGAACTCCGTGCATTGGCTACACGTAGCATATTTTAGGATGCATACCCCCATCTGATCAAATCATATTTTTTGAGACGATCATCGACCAGGTCTCATAGAGGATTCAGGCCACTCACGCTCTCTAATCTCGAGGTAAGACGATCACGCCGTATGTAAATTTCCACCAGCTCTTCCTCAATCCTTTTGCACCTCTTCGCAACACGTCAGTTTGTATTTCCTCCCGGAATCAGACGCGGTACATACCTTGTATACTTCCAGATTATTCTGACGGCGGGTAATTGCCTGATAAATACTTTCTTCTTCTTTGTCGAAGTTGTGGGACATGTCTGCGTGATTATTCTGGTTACGATTGTGGTCAATGAATCAGGGGCATTAATATCTATCAAGAACAAAGTCTATTTATACTTGCGCGCACTCTATCTAAGAAGAAGGAAACAAACTACAGCATTAGCAACGAGAAATCACGGACCAGACACAGCAACAAGAGAATGAGACAGGTGACAACTAATAAGCAACGAAATCGAATAGAGCCATAGAAACCAGACCAAACACCGAGCCATAACAACGACAACAAGGAAACAAGACGGGGGCGCAGCAACAAGAAAACAAAAGGATAATTTATGCACAGTAATCTCCCTGGATCCAGGGCAAGGTGTAGATCCATGAGGCTTGCTTTATGGTAAATCACTGGAGCCACGTAAACCAATGCTTTCGAATCTAATCGATTTCCTTTCAAGTTTCAATTTGGCTTCAATTTCCAAAATTGGGAGGCGGGGTCTGTTAGGTTGTTAAAGAGACGTAGCTGGGATGGAATGACAAAAGATCGACCAATCAATTCAATATTGTAGTAAGCTACGGACGCGGGATTAGACGCGCAGGTTTCGAGGCGTATCCATGAGCAAGTGGTTTGTTGGAAAGGCGCTTACAGAAGAAACTTAAGTTGGACATCGGGAATCCATGAACAGATGTTTATCAACACTGAATTTCCTTTTGTTTGCCGATTGTTAAATCCCCCACCCGAGTCATTTCTGAATATGGAAATTAAAACTCCGATTCTTATCTTACCTAAATCTTGACGAACCGATTTTCTTCCCCCACAGCCAAAAGTTCTATTTTCATTAAAAGTTGGTTATGAATTGAACGATTGGCACAATTACAAAATTCTGCGAGACGCCACGACGTTTGTCTAAATCACAAGCATGGTATTATGGTATCATGGAGGCGCGGACATGGGAAAAGGATTGAATAGTGAGATAATAAAAAGAACAAGGTAGTACGGTGGGGTAGACAAAACAACAGTGGTACTAGCAGAAATTGACATAATTGACAGGTGCGATTGAGTTAACCCAAATTGATCTTCCTTCGGCACTCCGATAATAGCGCATAGTGCCATTCAATTGTTTGGCTCATACAATGGGGGTTCCGAGAGCAACCTCTCAAAAGGAAGAACTACATTGGTTGTTTTTCGATACGTCCATTCTAACGATGCCTATTTGCGTTGCGGTTATCGGGGAAAGGAGAAGTGGTGCGTGCATTTTTCCTATCCTACTTCTTCGTCTCACTGAAGTGAGCGTTTTGACGTGGATGCAGGAAAAACAAACTTAATTGCCAATTTCACTGGAGTATGATCTTGTCGATTTTGTCTATATTCTGATTTTCACGGTTCACTGATCATCTTAGGTCCTTCCTAAAACCAGCACGTTATGCCCCATCGAATGGAAGTTGACGCCGAATACCAACTGGTCAGCCATTGTCCGCGTATCAACCTTGATCAACCCCAAAATATCTCGTAATATGGCTCAAACGAAGCTTGGATCTCAATGTTCAACAGCATCAGAACTCCGTCTTTTGATACGAAAAGCTGAATTAATTATTTTTAATCGCGCACCCTGCATACCTCTTGAAACTATGCTCTCTTACAGTGAAGATGAAATTAATACTAAACACAAGACTCTGCTGCTTGATAACCTTTGGTCAGATCGGATCATCACCGTAGAATTACAAAGTCCTTTCGTTTCCGATCCTTTAAGTCTGATTGACTTGCCCGGTAAGAGTATTTGCAATATTTACACCGTGCTACAATCTAACGCACCTAACCATTGCCGGCTGTAGGGCTGATAGATGACGGGCCAGAACCAACAATCCAGATGCTAGAAGCTATCACGCGCCAATGGATCGACGATCCCGAGGTCATCATTACCACCGTTATCGATTCAACGAAGCCGGTGGACATCGACCTTTCCTGGAAACTAGTGCAGAATATAGAATACATACACAAGACCATTAGTGAGCTTTCTTTCGCTTCTCCATGCTCCATGAGATTTTTCCTAATAAACACCTCGTAGCTGTTGTATCCCTTCGCCAAAGTGTACTTCCGGAATGGCAAGCAATGGCCATGGAACACTTGGGCACAACAACGCCGGTCTACTTTTTACAAAGGCTTCCGAAGCGCGATATCCACACCAAAGACACCATGACCGAGATACGCCAACAGCAGTGGATGGATATGATTGGTACACCCTGGCATTTACCCACAAGCGCTAAAAGTCTAGGCGCAGATAAGATATTTCGCGCATGGGACGCCGTCGATACCCTCCGATGCTTCAGACGTAACATCAAACGTTCGGATGTAACATCCACACTGGAAGGCCGACAAACGGGGATGGATAAAGTGCAAAAAGACCTCCAATCCGGGCCTGAAGAAGCGGGATTGGAAGAAGTGACAGCAACGGCATCGACGAAAAAACATTCTGGGTTCATACAAAAGTTAGTTGCGATCAACGCTACGCAAAGGATAAGTTTACTCTTGAACGTATACCTTCTTTGGTGAGAAATTTATGCGCCAAACCTCTTAGTAGCTGACAGTAATTGAAACAGCGGTGGCTCAAGAACCTGGGCTATCATTCTTCTTATTCCTACTATTTCCTTCCACCGCATGGGCTCCGTTATTTTGATGTGCGCATATATCACGTTCTTCTTTCTGTACTATTTTCTTTTTTCGGGGGCTAAAGAAGACGGTGGCGAGTCTTTGTTCATTGCTGATAAAAGCACCTTTGAACATTATAGTCAAAACTCGAGAAGATTGATTAGGCCGTAACCGTTATTTATGTTGTATGATAGTTGTCTGCCAAAACTCACTAGGGAGCGATGATTGTTTGCCATCTAAACTACCACCCGAGAATTGGAATGAGGTCCGATAATTGCATTCATTAAGGTGGTCAAAGCATCAGGCCCCGCACGTTTGAGCGCTCTTTCACAGGCTTTTGATACGTATTTACTCATCGACAAGAATGGAAAATATCTAGCGAATTCATGATAAAGCACGTTTGTCATATTTTTCTGAATAGGGTAACCTCAGCGCACCTAGAACGGATCGTTATTAAGGGTTCGAGGCGCACTTACCCCGTTCTCACACTGTAAGGTCCTACAAAAGACGGCTGCAAGCCTGTTCGGACTTGAAATGTCTAGCGACGCCCCATTATTTATTGACCACTTAGTACGAGGTCCACAGTCCTGCTTTTTGCTGCATACGAGTACTTTATGTGTATGGATCACGTCTATATTAAGACGAAACTGAAGCTTGTAGCATAATCCAAATCTCGAATTTAAATTGAAACGTCGGAATCCAAATCCAAATTTCGAAATTCAAAGCGAAATGCCGAATCTGATTTTAATTTCAAACACCGTTGTGAAATTGAAAATGTATGTACATGCCAAATTATTCGGGTTCTAATACCAAATATTTTCGTCTGCCGAGGCCCTCATAGAGAACGGTGGAAGGGAGCTAATTACGGTAGTCGAGTGAGAAGGGACGGTTAACACACTGAAAGAGTTTCAAGATGTAAGTGGATGGATTTGATTGGTCACGAAATTCGGCGTGAACGAAATTGATAGAATCTGTGAATTGGAAATTCCGGCTCGTAATGTTTGCACGAGTCCGGCGGCCTCTTTCGGCACAACGCTGATCGTTCTGCTCGTCCTGATTCAATTCAAAGTCTGCTCTTACTCAAATTCACAAAATTGCACAACCACTCTGCCTATGTTAGTATTAGTATTAGTGTTAGTGTTCGGGTTAGAGGTCAGGGAGTTATTGGTTGAATTTATTGAAAAATGGAACTCAGTCATGATGAATTTGACTATATTTTAGTCTGGCTACCTGTTGAACAAGGGAACTAGACAACGATGGGATGTAATACGTGAGAAGCAGTATAATAAAATTTACTGATTTCAGTCACAATGAATTTAACCGAGGAACGAGCACTGTATGTAGTAGGAATAGGAAATAAGGTTTAGACAAGTAAAAAAACAAATAAAAATTTGTTTCATCGTCCACAGAAGAAGAAAAAGTAGACGACGGAGTCTGCGCATGATGGACCTGTCTAACGACGCGCATGCATTTTGCTGTGCGTGTGAGGCACTAATGGACTAGGCGATTCGATATCTAACAAGAGGTTCAAGTTAGAGGCGGGCTCCATGTTAGCCGCTTCAGCAGCGTTTCAATTCTCTGACATAACTACCGTTTATTGCAATTGCCGCCGGACCGCCGGACTAATCGCCGGACATTCCGGGCCGGAATTTCCATTATACAGATGTCCTCGCGAAATTGAAAGAATCCGAAATCCGAAGTTAAGCCACATCAAACACGACCAAGCACTGACCTTGCCCATCTCGGGCCGGATTCTGATAAATCCCCTAAAGGCTCACGCAACCGCAGACTCTTACTACATTATGTTACTATAGTACCTTTAGTAAATACGCACCAGCAATGCTTGCATCCTTGTACCTTATTTCTTGCTTTTACACAG
Source organism: Agrocybe praecox (assembly GCA_964017145.1). Classification (NCBI taxonomy): domain Eukaryota; kingdom Fungi; phylum Basidiomycota; class Agaricomycetes; order Agaricales; family Agrocybaceae; genus Agrocybe; species Agrocybe praecox. Next base: position 4,732,032 of record OZ024840.1, read on the forward strand.
ATCTATTTATTACATACATTTATTTGTCACATACAGGCGCACAGATCACCCGACGCAACCAACCAACAATGTGCGATTCCAAACTTGCGATTCCAGTACAAGTCGTCTGCACAACCTGTTACCTCACGGCTATACGACCAGCGAGGTGAGCTATATGTATATAGTTTTTATGTGATTTGTTGAAATTTACTCGATTTACAGCGTTCGATACAACTTCGTCATTACCCTGTTTAAATCGCTGAAAAATCTCACCCTTCCCTTTGTGTCTACTTCGTTAGGAATTCGCAAAATTGTGACTCCAGCTGAGAATCCAGCCATTCTATACGGATTAACGCCGCCGAATGCACGAATACTTGGGCTCAAACCCGTCCTTAGCTTCAGCTTGAACCCCCACGCTTTTCTCTCGCTTTTCAGTACACAGCTAACATTGGAATTCGAGGTAGTAAACCGATTAGGAGCCATGTCGTTCAGGTCGACACTCTTGATCTCGTTGGATGTATTTTGTAGGCCTAGCCTGCCAGCAAAGGTTTCGACGTTGGTCCTAGTTCAAGCGCCAGCAACAAAAATCGCCCAATCCGAGCAGAAGCAGAGAGAGGAAGCAGCGTGGTTGCAGAAAACACTCCCGAGATAGCTCTAGGATGACCATTGGACAGCAGCCAAGAATACTCGGAGACCACCCGTATGTACCTTTGGTAACCGTTGCAGTGCGTTCCGAAATTGACTTACTCGGTTACAGGATGAATAAATGGATTATTCACCAACCAGCAGCTCAACGAGTCATATCCTTTTACTTTCGGAGTCTCGACCATCAATTTTCAAATAACGATACAGATGTTTCCGCCGTCAACGAGATCTATCACAGCTACACCCCAAGGATCTGCAAGTCGAGATCGCAGTGGTACAATTATCGGTCTGAACCCAAACCATCACTACACCCCCTGCACTTCCCAGAGGTCACCACACTCGAGTCTCGACATCGCGAGTTACTGCCTGAATCGCCGTCAGTTTCTGCAGATGCTTCAAGGGCTGAAACAGAGACAGAAGATGACAGGAACCAAGATATTGACGTGGACAGTGCAGATGTGTCAAGGATTGACTCTGACGTCTTTTCTATCCCAGCTTCACCTTCTCCTGAGCTGCGTCCACGTACAGTTCCCGGACATAATATTCCTCGACGAGCCGTTGGGATAGGCTCCGATGACCCAAACCCAGGATCTCAAACTTTACAGGTCGAAGGCTTAGGAATTGGCACAGATGCTCATATTATTATCAACGAAGCTGGCGGTGTCGCGGATGGGGTGTTGAGGTCGATATCGATGACTTTGCGATAGGCGCTCCACCAGGTGCACCCGGAGCAATCGGCGATAATACCACGCTTCGAACATCTTGAGACAGGTAGGAGACGGAGCACTGTCTATGCTCCTGATGCCACATCACGAGTGACAGTTGTTGGTCTTCCTGTGATGCCAGGAGCGTTAACCAACGGAACTACCGCAACAAACCACCCCACATCAAGCAGGCGTTGGTCGTCATCGGACATCCACTTCGTGGACGACCCACACTTACGGACAATGAGCCAACTGGAACCACAGCATGAGCTGCCGTTGCTGCTGCGAATTTGGACAATACACTTGGTCACTCGGTAGTCTAGCAGCCATCATCACCGAGACTCCGATTCGGGCCCATCCCTCCTTAGCTTACAATCACTTGCATATCTTAGCAAGTATCAAGTATACTCGTGTTCGTCAAGCTTTCTATAAACCTCGGGTCACGTTCCATCATGCCAGCGTCAACCTCCCTCAAGCCAGTTTTGGCACAAGGATTCCGACGGCCATCGCTAGAGAGAAGTCAAAAAGAAGTGGCTTCAATATCTGCCTGAAGCCTGACCTCTGGCTTCTCTTCGAAGGCCTCCACTTTCTCCTCATCGTAAACGAAAGAATGATTTCTGAGAACGCTTTGACGCACGTCGTGCAGATGCGTCAAGGATCAACTGTGATGTCCCCGCATTGCCTTCTTCTGCACATTGTCTGCGTTCACGATATTGTCCATGCTCACATCATCATGGGTGGCGGCGACGGAGACGGCGGTGTGAAGTGATCAAACCAGGTTTCCACTGTGTTGCTCATGAAGTTTTCTGTGGGATGAGTGAACCTGGTTTATATACATCGACGTTCATGATTCTTTTCCTCACAACGCTATTGCAGCCATGAGAAACGCGAAATTCCGTGCCTTGGACGCAAGCGCTCAAGGTCTTGCACAGTAGCCAACATTCCGTGGAGGAGGATACACCATATCTCTGCACTTGGCCTGCGACTGACGGCGCTTATCGCTAGGGGACAAGTGGAGTAGCATTACCTCACCAAGATTTTGTGGAGAACAAGTGGATCATAGACGGATATTGCTGCAACTTCCAAAACTTCAAATACTCACAATCCTTACGGTTACGGCACTCAAACATACAATATGCCGCCTCAGTACGCGGTACTACCCACCTGAATTGGCAACAGCCACATCTACACCGATGCTCCTTTTCCTCTCATACATGTCTCCGTCTATAGCTCCTTCAGATAGTTCAAATAATCATACGCAACACTTGAGCCGCGAAAACAGTCAACAAGAGCCACCTTCACGGCCTCCCTTAGCCTCGGATACTTTAACATGTCCGATTACTACAACCAGCTATTCCGGGAACACATCGTGCTTCAGCTTCCTGTCTAAGCAGGAATGCTACATAAGGGTGCCTAGATTGACGCTACCAGGAACCTCTGACTGTACCTTGGAAGCAGAAGAACGCGAGGGGGATCAGGAATGGGTCCAGCGTTGGCCAGATCGTTTGCTATTATATCCTCGGCGTCGTCGGCATCGAGTTGATCAACTAATATCATAAGTCTCAATATTCTTGTAGACTGACGGGAACTTGAATCTTACCAAGTAGAAACAAATGTTTTCTTCCTCACTAGTGCTGTCTAAGAATTCATCTCTGAATACGTCCAGTAATTCCAAGATCCTGCGTTCTGTCGTAGTCATTCCCTTCACTCGGATAAGAACATATCCTAGATTGTCTGTTCGACCTCAGGCTGAATCAAGCGAGGAGGTTTCTGGTCTCCGCGGGTGTTATGCGCGAATGTAGGGGAAGATATCAGTTTTGGACTTGCGCCTAACACTTTGGACTTGAGTGGTATCCATGGGTGTGCGGCTTTCGGCCCATGACACGACATCAACGAGGCGTAGTGCGCCAAGGTAAGGGGAAAGCTTTGTAAACCAATTGGTCTCGCTTTTGTATTCGTTTTTGTCGTCAGAAATATCATGGCTGGAGAGAATCTCGTAAAGTTACCGCCTCCAGAGTCGGCCCTTTGAGAAAGTCCTCTTCGTATGTTTGAGGAGCTCCTAGAATAGTAACACATTTGAGTGATGGATGTATAAACGTGTCTAAAATTGAGGTGCATACCTGGATATAGAGTAATGATCATATATAACAAGAGACATTTGGATTCAAATATGAGACCTTCGGGATGTGTTGATGATGGACACGACATCGAGAGAGATTTATGGGAAAAGTTAGGCCTGCAATAAGAGGAGGATCCATCAAAGGCACAGCAAAGAGTGGTAGGCGTCTGTGTGGCATCCGCATCATGAAATAAGCCATGTTGAAGCCGAATGGTTTGCAAAAAAGAAAACATAAAAACATAACAAAAAGTAGAGAGACGAGTTCCGAGAGATATGTAGGAAAAAATAAAGGCTCCAGCTAGTAAACGCACGAGGTAAGAGAAATTCAGAAGGAGCAAGAGGGTAGAATCTGAAAACTAAAAATACCAATTCGGTCCTTGAGAAAATAATAAGGTTTGTCCATATTTATTAAATTATTTATATTTAACGACACTCAAATTTCAAATAATTTTCAAACCCAGTTCAACCGTTATTTTTGGAACACTCTTGGCTTGCTTATTTATTATCACTGCATCGCACATCGAGTATGCTTGGGTATGTTTTTCTATTCTTCTTTTTTTCAAGGGCGTACATTCTTAAAACACTTCTATTCTATAGGAACAGTTGCATAGCACACTGAGCACACGTCCACCGTCAGATTTCGTCGGCCATGATCCAACAAATCACCGATAGTCCTTTCTCCTACCGCCACCGTCATGCATCCCAATTCTAGGGACATCGTAAACCAAGACGAGCGGATCCCACTGAGACTGCGAGGCTGCCGCTTAATCAATATTCGAAAATCTGGTTTTGAAATTATACTTGGTATCAACGAGTGGAGAACGATTTAAATCTAAGAGAGACAATATGGCAACGGATATAGGCTGAAGGGTTCACGGGTTGAGGGGTGGGACGTCACGAAGTCCTCTTTCTCATCAGGCGTATGTTTCTAGAATAAATTGCATCGCAATTGAGGGGCCCGGCTTACTCTCCACCAGTTGCGAAGAACCCATTCGTAGGCTTTCAGAGCTGTTTGAGCCCCAACTCCTGCCTCCAATCCTACCTCGGCTTTCTCCAAGATAGCCCTGTTCGGGCTTGAATCTGCAGAACATATACAAACTTCAGGATCGGTGGTACCTTTCAAACGGGTGTGTCTTTGCGTTCATCACCTCAATTTAATCTTAACTCATTCTTTCATTTTTTGCTAGCGTAGCACTAGCACCAGTCGTCCTCGTACACTGTAGCTACACCACGACTCGGAGCTCAAACCTCTCGTTCCCATAAGTTTTTACTTGGTGCCTCGCCATCCTTGCGTTTACCTGAAACGGTTCTGCGACGGAATTGTTTTCAAGCACAACATGTTCCTTTGACAATTGAAACATATACCTTATCAACTTTCAGCAGGCGCATGCTGGATTGAATCTGCATCGGCGTCAATTTTCCTTGATACACCGGACGCATAATTGGGACATTGATGGCTGTCGTTCGTTTATCTATAGCTCAAATGTGCTTATTTTCTTTGTCCTTTTCTGCTTTCCCTCTCATTAATTGAAACGTTTTTTTTCCGCGTGAATAGGCTGCAAGACGCTGTAGTCGTATGACTAACCTTTTTACCTCTGCACGGAGCCCTCTTGCTTCGGGAACATGGTTTGTTTTCCTTCGTTTTCTTTCGCCTCTCCCTCTCGTTGCTGACGTCAACGTTTTCTTTTGTTTTTCTAGTTTCTCACATGAAGGGAAAATGTACTAGGGCCTTGAATTTGGCCGTCCAGGCTAGCGCTGCACATACGAGACTTACTTCTTATGCCCGTTAAATGTAAAACGTCAAACCTCCACTTTGCATTCTAGTCGTCGATAGTGGCTGTGTTGTTCGTTTATTTATAGCTCGGTTGTATGTTTTCTGTTTTCTTCTCAAATACTAAAACGAACGGATTTTCTTTTTGAAAATAAGGCAGCGTAGGCTTGGGAGTGGTCTCAACGGTTGGAATCTTTCGCAGAGCTCACTATCACGCTCGTGATAACCTCTGGAGTGTTCATGCTCTGGCACTGGCTGCTCACTCGCAGGTCTTACCGCTGGTCATCTAGTCTCAAAAGTAGTTGGACGTTAAGGTTGAACTAGGAGCCCTCACAAACATGAGCTGCGTCCCCTTCTCCTGTTATATATACAGCTAGAGATTGGATGGCTGCAAGGGTGCATACTGGTCTGCGTGATTCCATAGCTGTTGGCCCGTTAGAATGGGATCAAGAAGCATTATGCTAATGATATTTTCAGGTTTCTCTTCCATCCCCCCTTCGATTACCTCTTATTAGGGCCAACTCAATAATCTCGTTGTCAATTCCTGCCCATCAGAGACATAAGTCTATCCTCAATACTTCTGCCGTGCTCACTTGCCTGTTCTACTGAACAGGCCCGGCACATTGGAAGTATCCTGATTTAAGTTCGGGTATTAGCCCGTTCATGCCTGCGCTGAGAATGGTCCCTTACACCCACCGTCGACGTCGATTAATGATTAAATCACGCTGTCGGTCAACCACACTACTCCAGTCCATCATTTACCAGATGAATTGAAGCCATTCACATACTCAGCCGCTCAACGAATCACATTTGACAACTCGTTCGTCCCACAATTCGTATTCTCGCTCTCCTTTTTTTTTGTTGTCTCATACCACTTCACATATTTCCTTATTCTTAGATGGGTCGAGATGTCCCAGAATGATCTATACTGTACTCGTTTTAATACCCCTCTTACCTATCCCGCCCCGCTCTTCTTTCTCCGGAACGTTGACTCAGAACAACTCAGACCCGCAACGGCATAGGCTCGCCACATTTCCCGCAAGGCCTAAAGGTGAACAGTATCTACTTAAGAGGCTTCCGTCGTGCTCTGCCACTCAAGCCTTTCTATCAACTGTTACGTCGCTATCTAAGTATGTAGCAGTCCATTTGTCGTTCTTTTCGATGCTATTTTATCTCTCCAGTCTCGGAACCAATGGTACGTCTTCCAATACCTTCCAATATTTTTTTCTTTTGGAAGTCGTGGCTGTGCCCAAGCTTTTTCTCGATTCTTGAGCGTCTATTGACGTATTCCATTTATTCACACATTTTCTCTTTTGTGATTGTCTGTTATCGAGTCATGTTTAATATACCTCTCGTGTTATATACATTTTTCTGTTGACTGGTGACTATGTCAAATATCCTGTGGAATTTACAGATTTTACTAATACGCATCACTATGCCGAAGCGGAGCGAGGCCTCATCTAGTTCCGGTTCATAATTCCATGAAAGGATGCAGGGCCCAGGCGAACACAAATGAAACTGAAACGGAGAGCATTACATCGTTTGTCAAGGTACACTGGACTGAAGGACAATAACTTTTGTCAGCCTATTCTTATTCGTAGTAAACACGCCAGAATACACGGCCTTTGGCCGCGTTACCTGTTCTGTTCGCTTCGGTTGAACACAAAGCCAGACGCACTATACCGCGCGCTCGCACTCCGCAGAATGACGTCCTTCATCTCCAAAAAAATACAAGATCTAAAAAGAATTTGTGCATTACTCAAGTCCATCTACTTACAGCCTCAGTATGTTAACCGCTACATTATATATTATAATATGCTAATTGTATAGTAATCAGGGAACGCATGCGTAAGATCATCAATGAGGGTTCTCGACTTCGCCAAGAACTTGCGCTATATATAAGTGTGAACGAAAGCCAGGATAGCATCTCCCTGTTTGTCCATTTCAACTCGCTGTTTGTATGCTCATTCCTCCTTGACTGCATCTGTATATGATATATAGACTCTGATGGACTCTATCTCCACACGTAGTACATAGCCAGATACCTACATATTACTTTTTGTATGTACGATCAAGTGGCGTATACAATCTGGATATTTGATGTAAAGCACTCTGATGGCTAGACTGGAATAGTTCAGTAGTTTGTTCTTAACATAGGCCACCTATTTGACGCCTGCACTCGATATTCCCATTCTATGATAAACTGCACATGCCCCATGACTTGGCTATCATTGTGAGCGGGGGTGCGGAATTAAAGGAAGCGAGCAATTATTTGGAAATTGGGGCACCATAATGGAATCCCTGGCCCTTATACTTTAACCGATGCATTACCTGAAGTAGTGATCGATGGTCGCTTTTAAACCTGGACGATATCCTTCCATCCTGTTTCTTTCCCCTTGCTTGTCATGCCGCCCTCAGCCCCTCTTTCCAAAGAAAAACCAGGATATGAGTGCAAGCGATGTTTCAGAAGTGAGTTTCAAGTAGGAGCGCAATTTCGACGCTGCTCAGGATGCTGTATCCCCCGTTATTGCGTGAATATCTTTCTTCTACATATCTGTTAGAGTCCTTAACGCATATGGCTGATTAATAAAATTTCAGGGTAGGGAATGTCAGAAAGCAGATTGGACCTTCCACAAACAATTTTGCTTGCATAGTCAAAGGGCTGCACAAAATCGACAACAATTACCTCCTCTTCCGCATGGTTTTCATCAAAAAAAGGCAGACACTCTCCTAAATAAATGGATTACAGTACGTAGTTCGTAATTCTCGCGCTTTGATGCTGCAACTCACGATATCCAACCTCTTTCGTCTTTAGGATAATATGTCGATAATGCTAAGCATTGTTTATGCCCTAGCAGGTCCAAGTGCACAATGGCACACCCCGTCCCATCGTTTTGTCGGAATCAGTTTGGTTACCGACATTACACACCCAGCTAGGGGTAAAATGACTATGAAATTCAGGATGGATAAGACAATCGTCGGGCCCTTCCAAGAAATACGGGAATATGTCCCTCACATTTCGGAGGAGACTATTATGTTGATAACAAGGCACAAGGAATACGAAGAGTTACGCGGAAATGAACAAATGTACACTTTCTTGCTCTGCTCCTTGTTGGGCTCTGTTCAGTTAGTTCCATTTGTGCAGAAGAGGAGCAATCAGCTACCCTAGGTTTACTTAACGTCACTTCAGATTTGCTGCTGTACTCGTACACAATTTGTTCATATATATGCAAACATGTCTACGACATAGCGCGTGAAGAGTCGACCCCTCCGAAGAAGGGAATTTAACTCATTGGGACAAAAGTGAGAATCGATAGGCGACATAACTTGTCAAGGTCACCAGTCTCCTTGATTCCCCAAACCCCCATTCTCAACATCCAATCCATGTTTCTAGCCTGCTGTCCTTGAACACGGCGCTGAAGGTGACGGTTTTGTTGCTCTTCAGTTTCGTGTAACTTCATTTCAGGGTACCAACCATTCTCGCCTCGTGGAAAGAGCAATGGGTACTGAAGCTCTGAGGAGGTGTATATGCGCGGATGTAAATCACTAATATGACGCGAAGGGTTAGAACGAAGGCGGAGAACAACGTCTTCTCAGCCGGGGTTGTTGCAGGAGGGGAAGGCAACAACAATGCGTGCTCCAGCTATCCTCCACACATTTGTCGTTGTTACTGAGCTATGGATAGAGCAGATTACGAGCCCGATGAAGGAGTATTAAAAGTTATCTGAAGTCTAAGCAACATGGGCGAGCAGTAAAATAAAGCTCCCAGAGTCCTTGATACACTATGATCGACTGTAGCGGCAGATGCTCTGTTCTCATCCTGGGTACGGCTGGGCTGTGGACGCCGTCGTCATGAGAAGTCACGGAGATCTCACATTCGAGAGGTACGGCTCAGTGGACGATGATTTGTCTTCATTCTCTCGATATATCTCGGATCAGGGCTTGGTATCTCTGGCCTTGCGGCAGTTCTTTCCCATGGAAGTTCCAGAACGACGCCTGATATGCCATATGCGACACGATAAGTATGTATCCGGCTTGGGTGAAGATTAACCGGCAGCACGTATAGTCCTGCCAGTCAAATGAACCAAAAACTACCGCTAGACAGAATAACAGAGTAGTAGTGCTAACTTCTCATGCGCACACTTGAGTTTGACCAATCATTCTGCCTCGTTATTTTCCGATCGTACTTGCATGTAAGCGCGCGGCTATTTAGTGAGAATCTTCCAGGATCCCGGAAAGTACACTCAGATTCCTAGAGTGATTTTTGGATAAGAATCGCCCAATTATTTTTTTTGAAATTCCTGGTGCGAATTCGGATAAGATTGGTTAATTTTCGAAAAATTCCAGGTGGGTTATACATACCGGATAAAATCTGCCATATTGGCCAAGTTTGGATAAAAACTGATGATATTAGGAGTCGAAACACTGGCCCTCATCGAGCTTCATGATGATACTTACTGAGCCACTCAAGATTGGGATTTCATAACAACGCTTTGCACCTAGCTACACTTGGAATGCAGGAAATCATGTATACGTCTGCCTAAAGTATATTTCTGATATTTACATTAGAATGTATAAATACACGCGTTTTTCGTATGTACTTGGGTCGTATAAACGGGTAGCACGCCAGCTCAGAGACGCAGGGGCAAAAAAAATTGGAACAAAGCGAAATTTTCGAAAATTTGCGGATTTTTGGCGAGCCTGAGGTAAAATATGGATAAAAATTGAGTCTTGGGGAGCCTTACCCCGGAATTCGGATAAGAATCGACGATTCTGGACCGGAAAAAAAACGCAAAATTTGGGCTATTTTTCCTGAGGGATCTGGGTGTACTTTCCGGGTCCTAATCTTCTCCGTAATGACGCCACATTGTCGTCTGATCATGTTGGACATCCAATCCAATCCATTCTAGCAGCTAGATGGGCGCTCAGTCGCACTCACGTGAAGATATAGATATGTCACGTTCTAAATCTGGATGTGCGCCAAATTCCAATGCACTATATTTAGACGCGTGTGCGTTCTTGCCTTAAGAGAATTTCTCTATCTTTCCTCTTGCTCGTAGATGCTCGGCATAGTCTACGACATATTTAGTCATCTACTTCGATAGAAAATTTCGCTTTCTTACTTTCAAAATCTGCCATATCTTCACCTCTTCGTCCTGAACATCGAGATTCGAAGAGTATGCACCTACATACTTTCTTCTTATAATATGTGTTTGAAGATTTACAGTACCCTTCAAGCATACTCTCTCTCTATTCTCAAATCAGAAATGCAACTGGCATCCGCATTCTCAAATTTTCTCTGCCGCGCAACTATCAAAAGCGATCGACGTGCTTAAGCTATGTTTACCGTGGGCTCGATTTGAAGATGGTGACAATTGCGACTGCGGTGGAGGCACAGGGTACAGCACAAGGTACAATCGATGGGGAAACAGTTATTATTAGGTACGAGTTCATGTTTTCTATGGTTTTGGGTCTCATTTCAATGTGTTGTACGCAGCTCTGGTCTCCACAGTTCCTCCAGCTGCAGCAACCCTCACATTACGGTGAGGGTCTTCGACTCAATAGGCCAGTATGCCGCGGGGGTCCATTTATTCGAAACCGATGCACCCACCTTTTGCCTCGCCACCAGCAATTCCAAGAAGTCCCAGTGGCAGAACACCGAAGTGAATAAGCAACTTTCGAACCTCGAAAATTGGGTCGGTCGCTGGTCAAGCGGGTAGGGAGGAATAGTACTCTAGGCCCTCTCGTCGTTATATTATCGAAGCACACATAATGTACTAAGAAAATATCATTTTATTGAGGGAAAAGCAATACATTTACAACTAAAATAGGTGCTAGCAATAAACCAACCCAAAAATGTGAGCGTACTCTGACTAAGTTCATCTAGAATTCCCGTCCTGTTCTATGGCATATCCGGGCCATAAAACCTAGCGTGTCTGTCATGATTACACCTTTTGAAGATAGATCAGTGGCTAATAACTTTTAAACGAGTTGAGAAAAACATACCTGGGTGGGGTGTTTAGCGTCACCATAGCAGGCCAGTGTGCGGATCGTGTCAGACAGGGTCTCGCCTTTGATGTGTCGGCCGTGACTTGAACAATTTATCCTGCACAACTTCATGGCAGCATCAAAAGAAGACCTGGTGCGCGTAGATAGGTTTCCGTGGTCCACGACCGCACTTTTCACACCATTCGGGCCCATCTTCCCCTTTGACCTTGCCATTCTTTCAAATATCGACTCGTGGTCGATTTTGAACTCTCCGAAACTAGGTCCGTTCTCCATCTTCTTCTTTAACAAATCCAAGCACGCTCTAGCATATTCTTCGGGGTCATTACCACCTTCTCCTCACGTTTGAATATCACGACCACACCATTTCTTGGTGAGCCACGCCAAACTAGGTTTCAGAGGGCATCCTCTAGGATGATGATATATGAGTGCCGTATCGATGCATAGCGGATGGCAGGGCTTGAGAGCTTTAAGGTCGGATTCCAAGGAGTGCCCAAGAAGGATTGGAGTCGGTGGTGACACAGCACCAGTCGTAGAAAATGGGTTGGCAGCGGGAGGTAAAAGGAGATGAATAATGTGTGCTTGAACTTGGGCCAGAGTCGTCGTAACTGGTCCTAGTTGCTCAGCTGTTATTCCAGACCATCTATGATACGTTAGAACGAATTACACATTGGATGTGTAGCCATACCTTGTGAGATAATCCGTGATAGGTTGCGAAGGCTTGAGAAGTTGGTTGTAGATGACTATACCGGAGGCAAAGTCTATCGGACAGACTCGTGTCAGTTCTTTGTCATCCTCAGTCAGACACTAAGAAACCATGTTCACCATGCATCCAGTATGATATCGACGGCTTCATACCATTTCACAATCTATTGCGGAGACCTTTCTGTCTCCCTGCTCCTCATTCTCTGCAGGATTTTGGCGTTTCTAGCCATCCAGCCGGCTTCTCAAATACATCTGCCATGTACGAAGGTATCGGATAGTCGTTCTCAATCATCTGCTCGAGCGAGAGGAGGTACTTCGATGGATCAGATTTGTTGTTGACGGCAAAATGGGTATTAATTGACGTACATTGCACTCTCTGCGTAAGTTTCCTCTTCTTCTCCTCACCGCTCACTGGTCCCGTAAAGAAGCTGCCGAGCACGCTGTGCATTCTCGTCTGGTCTCCCGGCGCGTGCTGGACAACCATGGCTAAACGTGCTCGCGATAAAGAGTATACTGGGGGCCATTGTTTCCGTGGTATCTAAAAACGCTGGCAACGGGAGCAGGGATATCGATATAGGCAGATTCGGGTTCGAGGTCGCTGATGTAGGTAATGGCGGTACTCTAGTGATAGCAATTCTGTAGTCAGTCCTGGCACGAGCAGAGCGACGATCTTTTGAATTTGGTTCGCATTCTGTACAATCAAGTCAGCTTTTCAGACCACGCCTAGGATTCCTCGCACACGCACATCAATCCGAAGACAATTCGGCGGTGGCGCATCTGCGACGAGATGCAGAATCAAATCACGAACAAGTCAACAATTACACCCCAACTGAACCTGTAATCCTCCTGCTCACATCAATCGCAATAGCATGGCTCTTAACAATTTCATGGTTCGAATATATAAAACCGTCGATTTGAGGATGTCTGGGTACAGAAATGGAAAGTTGAGATTAGCGACATGATGTACAATGATCAAATATGGTTCCAGCAGCTTTCCTGGCTCCGGAATGCGAACTCTGAGGCGCCGGCTGCAAATCAAAACAGGAGAAAAATAGAAAAGGTCGAAGAAATACGTACTTCAGCTTTGCTCTCATTCTTTGAAGCCTTTTTCTTTTTGCGTTTCTCTACTTTGGTCCATTCTCCACCCTCTTCTTTTGCTGCTGTGGCGGTCGCGACTTGACCATTTTCTGTTTTCGATTTCTTGGTTGTTGGAAGGGAATCGTCAGTGGGGGTTATATCGCCTATTACCCGTTTCAGGCTTGCTTTTCCTTCATGGGTAGGCCTTCAAGAGCAGAATCAAATGAAAGTTAAAGCAGAGAGCAAAGAACTCGGCTCTTACGCAGCGCGCGCGGCTAGATAAAACGTCAAGTAAATTTCGGAAATTTGAGGTAGTAATTGCCAGGAAACTTTGAATTCTGTTGATCAGAATTCAAATTCTGAGCCATTGAATTTAGATTCCGAGCCACAGATTTAGGTTCCGACATGTAATTTAAATTCGAAGCCGCGGAATTTGAATCGGATTTCAAATTCAAAAATCACTGCGGCTCGGAACGTTAAAAAAAGTTTGTCGGATTTAAATTCTGTGGCCAGGAATTTAAAAGGCTATCGGAACTTAAATTCTCTGAGGCATTTTAAATTTGGTCGTTTGGCAATGTGTCGGAATTCAAATTATCTGCCGTGTTTTAAATTCTGGCGCTTGAAATTGAAAAAATTCTGCTCCGAATTTTGAGTGCCGACATCTAAATTGCGGTGAATAGGATTGAATATATGATAAAATATGGCCCTGCCGAATATCTTAATCTTGTATAGTACCAGTACAGTTGACAGTGCCGACCATCCGTGCAGAGCGCTGAGCGGCACTGATCACCGAGTTACCTTTGGTTTCCTAAATCTCTGCGTCCGACTTTCTGTCAAATTATAAAAAATTCGCACGTGAGTCCGTTATGAATCTCAGATTCGGAAAATAGAGGACTGATTCTCACTTCACGAAAATTTGGGCGAATTGAGTTATCTTTTATGTTCCTTTTATTTCCAATTGTTAAAATCCCCACTCAAGTTCATTCTGAATTTGGAAATTAGAGGTCCGATTTTCACTTCACGAAAATCTAAGCGAACCGAGTTATTTTTTATTTTCCAAATCTTAACAAACTGATTTTCCGATTGTCAAAATCCCCACGTGAGTCCATTCTGAATCTGGAAATCAGAGGTCCGATTCTCAATTCACGAAAATCTAAGCGAACCGAATTATCTTTTATTTCTCAAATCTTAACAAACTGATTTTCCGATTGTCAAAATCCGCACGTGAGTCCATTCTGAATCTGGAAATCAGAGGTCTGATTCTCAATTCACGAAAATTTAAGCGAACCGAATTATCTTTCATTTCCCAAATCTTAACAAACCGATTCTCTGTCGCATCCGACTTTTTGTCAGATTGTTAAAATCCCCACGCTAGCTCATTCTTAGTCCAGAAGTTTGAGGTCCGATTCCAAATCTTAATGAACCGATTTTCCTTCCATTTCCGATTGTCAAAATCCCCACGCTAGTCCATTCTCAATTTGCCAGAACTTTCTTTTGTTTCCTCTTCGTGAATCTCCGACCATGAAGGGCATCAAAATCGTGCCGAGTTGCATAGGATTCTTAAACTTGGAGATTTCGCCCGCCTACAATATAATTTCGGGGGATGTTGGAACCTTGGATTTTCTTGGATCCAACATGGGATCAAACGAGTGACGAAAATAGATAATATGTAGGGAGACCCAAGGGAGACCACGCTATAAGTGTTTGAGATAAGATAAGATATCAATGTCGTAACAGTAAACCAATGTCTAAGACACATAATTTCAAGATGATCAAAGCGATTATACGTAAGAAAAGTCATAATAATTATGCAACGAACATGCAATGCCATTACCGTGAATTAATAGCACATGTTGATTACATATTTTTGCCAAAAGTATGTAGCATCAACCGACTAGATATTCTTTGCATAATTTTAATCTGTTTCGAGTCAGAAAATGTTATAATTATTTTGCCAACGTGGTACTTGGATGTTCTTTATGTGATGTTTTTGCATATTCCTTACATATTTTCTGTCTTATTTTGGCTGAGAAAATTGTCAAAAATCATTCACTTGCTGCATAATTTTTAATTGCCAAGTAAAATTTGCGTAATTTCTGCGCCATTTTCTTGCATAATTTAGTGTCACATTTTTGAAACTCCGCTTGCATAGATAATACATGTTTTGCGCCAAATTATGTAAGAGTGCGCTGTCGTGTTTTTTGCCTTTTTGTTACATATTTTGAGCAAAAACACGTAACCCTGCGTCTAGTGTTATTTTCATTGTCAACCAACCGACGTTGCAGCGTTTTCTTTTCATGCCTGCCTGCCTCTCGTTCGATTCTAGTCAGTCCGTTCAACTTGAAGCTTGAAGTCCATCTCGACACGCGACGTCTCCTAAAGACTTGATTATTTGATTATTTGATTATTTGACCGCTGTTCGTTGGGTAAACGCGTCTGGGCGTGGGTTTGGGTGGGTTGGGACAGTGGATGGATATGCGGGGTTTTGCTGAGTATGGTACAGCCAGTTCGACGTTCGATCTCCGTCCCGTGTACCCCTCCTTCCAGTCGTATGCGCAATTCGAGTTCGAACCCGCGGGATCTGGACCTGCACTCTCCAACCTTGTAGGGTGTGCAATCGCATCTGCATCCCCGACAACATCTTCTTCTGACCCCTTGTGCTTTTTGTCTCAAAATCTATTGCTCGGCTTCCCACTCGTACTGGCCATAGTGGATACCTGTGTGTATTGTTCCATGAATACGGCCATGTCAGAACATCACTCGCATGCTCTTTCCTTCTCTCTCGCTCCCCTTTCCGACTCTCAAAGTTCGTATCCCTCTCTGACCTAGTCCCTCAAGGCCTCACCTTTGATCATGTTCTACGTCCCTTGCGCGAATAATTGGTCGGTTGTGCCCTATTTTCACATATGAATCGTATTGACTTGATTGTATCTGTAGATTTTCCAGGCGTAGTTTTCGATTATAGCTGATCAGGATTGCAAACTTCATACGTCGTTCCTTCCACTGTAGCTTTGTGTACGCTTTATGTCATCCAACTGCCTCACACCAGTCCGTTATGCTGACTTGTGTTGTTTCAGAGCAGAGTTGATGCTATGTGTAGTGCTTGAATATCAAGAGCTTGGTGTTCAAACAACTCCAACCTCGACTCAAGATAACTTCGTGCGCCCGAAATGCGTTCGGCGGCGTTTCGGCCACGATGTTAACGCGATGTTTAGAACCGAAGCACATGAACCAAAATAGGCACGCCATCATTTTGCTTTCAACTATCTTCGCGGGCACCTACAACCATTAACGCTTTTTCCTTCCACACCCAGATACCCCTCGTTGGTTAGGGTTATTTCTTTGAATTTTGAGTCTATCCTCGCGTTTATAGTTTCTCCTAGACCGGTCGCTTTGGTCGTCGTTTGCTTGACGCGTCGTATAGTTAGGTGTGGGTAGGATTGAAAACGGTTGGATTTTGGTGGGCTTTGGCCAAACGGTATAGATTGATCCTCTTTCGACTAAACATGCGCCAGTCGACTATGCGCACAAGTTCAGCCGTCCCTCCTGGCCTACGTAACCGTGTATCCATCCAAATTCGCGATTAATTCGTGGAAAATATATTCTGCAAGGTCAATCCCATAGCCGCCTCTCTCTCTCTCTCTCTCTTGCTCATTCATTCAGCCAGATCTATAGCACGTCATTGGGTCCGTACTTGTATCTTCATCCTCACTTACGCCTCCCCCTCTCTAGCTCCAGATCTTTCCTTCTGCATCCTATTCGTTCTGATAGTCAATTGGCCATGTCGGAAAGTCGCACCTCTTCATGCTTTCTGGCTCAACGCGTCTTTGGATATGGCTGGGTTGATATGTGTTGGGTTTCGCGGGCGGAGGTACTTCGCAATGGTTGAATTTATTCACCGCCGAACACGATCCTTTCCGACATTGATTGCCACCAACCCAAGTCGTCCTTCCAGCGTGCCCCAGCATCCATCGTTCAAGGCTATCTGAATACGACCTCTTTCTAACTATTGCTAGCCTATTGCTTATTGATCCACACAATCCTTTTTTTAACAGTCTCCGAACCCTATGCTTCGATTTCGCTCACGCTCCTAGCTTCTGATAATCTTTATTTTCGTCGCTGTGATTATGGCACCTGTTCTGTGGGTTGAAGTGTGCTGTGGGTAATATCGTAACGCTTCCTTCTCCTATCCACAGCACAGATTCGGACATAGTGCATACTTTTCTTTCGTTTTAGCCTCTCGCTGACTTCCTTGTTCAACAACTTGTGCAACCCATCGTTCAGCCCTTCTCTAGCCTCTCGCCTAACAAGAATGATCTATGATAAGTATTGTTCGCTCGTTATTCATTAATGGTGAGTTATGGATTCATCGCTCTCCTCATGACCATCCTATTTGAATTTTATTGCTTAATGCCGCACCCTTAGGACCAGGTCTTATGTTCGCACAGTGTATTTTATTCCCGTGGGGGCGAAATCTAAATGTTGCTTCATACATTTTTACAAATATAATCCTATTTTGTCTATGAGCCTTCTTCGTCATCCACACCCTCATGTTCAGTTCGGTCTAGATATATCTTTATTTCCTGGCGAGCCCGGCGGCTGAGATGTGGGAATGCCATTGACATTGGCGAGAAGGCTTGGGTTTTGCACATTTCGATGAGTGGTCCATATCGTGCGGCTCTAGGCAAGAATTTGATCAAACCTTCCATAAAGGTTGCATATTCAAATGGAAGAAGGGTCGAAATAATGTTGTGAATGTGACGAAGAGGTACCACATCTAAAACCTCCCAGCGATTCTCCCGGTGCTGAACAAAATGTGCAACCGTCCTGAAGGTTATAAGATGGATCTTTTGCCGGGACCGTGTAATCTTAATCAGTCGCTGGTCCTCTGATTGACGACTCCATGTTCTTCTGTGCCATTTCCATGGATACAATCTCCTGATCCTTTTGTATAATTTTCCAATATGCAGAAGTTGTTTTGTTGTGCGTCTATCATACGGATTGCGGTCGCTAATCGCCTGTAGGCAGTGGGCTGCGGCCCTGGAATGTATGCACCTTTTCTCGGCATCTGTGATTGGGATATAGATGAGGTCATTCATTGAGCACGTCCAGAGGGCGTGACTGAAATTATCCAAAATATAGGAAAATGAAGGGAAATTTTCAAAATTGTAGTCATTGTAGATGCAAAAGGCTGCAAATAAATGATTTGACTTCCAATTGTTGCGACGTGCTCCGAGTATTTCTGTTAGAATGAAGTGCCAAAACGACTGGCGGTGGTTAATCCAGGCCTCTCGAATGATGTTATTGTCATTCTGAAGACAAATTTTGAGATTATTCAGGAGGAGTGTACAATTGATCATACGCACATGCATCCTGAGAAAGTGAAGAAATATCCAAAAGAAGTCATTCCCACGACGGGCAGTATCGTTAGCAAAAATTGCTTTACAAACTGACCCCATGGGAAGCTCTATGATAGCCTTCAGAGGTGCACTGTAAACGGCGCTGTTCCAGTCCTCGCATGAAATTTTCAAAGGTAGTAGGATCCCAATAGGTTGGTATAATTCAAACGGAATTTTTCCGATCAAATGTTCCTCTGTATTTGACGTTTAATAAATATAATCTCCGACTTATTGAATTAATCCCGACCTGAGTAGAGTTGCATGATACGGAGGAGATGAAATGACTGAGTTTCTTTGAGGTTCTTGCAAAATTCCTTGGATCGTTGGGGGTCGAATAGGAAATCTGCAAAGGATTTGTGCAGAAGGTTGACGGAGCAAATTGAAATCTCCACAATGGACTGAAAATTTGAGAGAAAGACCTCGACAGTTCCTGGTTCCAGTGCAAGCATATTTTCTATAGCAATTGGATGGTACATTGAGTGAATGCTTGGAATAGCCAATATATCGAGTAATAGATCCGGATCATCTGCCGTTTTGATTATATGTGTATAGAGAGCGTCAAGTTGGACAAATGGAAGGTCCTTGAATGGAGGACGAAGGCCAAGTACCGAATCTAACCTCTGATCAGGTCGATGACGGTGGGATTGAATATATTTAATGACGGTTGTGGCGTAGATGAAATGTCCGGATGATTTCCATACAATATCGTCCACATGTTCGTCGTCTGGCCACCCAGTGGGCAACAAATGTTTGAAAATGTGACCTTCTTTGATGGCCTTGAATTGATCAGATAGGTATAGGCGAATATCCTTATTTGGAGAGTATTCGTCACCAAGAAATATCTTGAAGACGACCTGTTGGGCTGTTGATGATAAGAAGAAGTTGGTTATGAGGCTTTCCGGACGGCTACAAACGAGAAAGCGGAAAGGCACTGGTGAAGAAGTCGACACATACGTCAAGGTGTCCAAAATGTCTTGTTGGCTATTGGAATCCCGGCACTCATCCAGGCCGTCTACTACAATGAGCCGTGGTGCCGCATGAGGATTATTGGAAAATACTAATGAGAGAGGGCCGATCACGAGTGAGGAAAATTGTGTCCTCAACGAACGGGAGAAGATCACCGGATCGCGGTAGATAGCGCTCGACACAGCCTGACGGATAGCAGGATTAATAGAACACATCTGATATGCGATATTCGCGACGAGTGAGGCAGAGTGATTTCTTGTTGAATCACCCGAAGAAAAGAAGAAACTGGCAAGCAGAGTTCCTTCTTCTGCACAGCGCTCACATACAGTCCTTCCTATGGCAGATTTACCGGCACCCGCGGCGCCAGTGACCCAAGCTATGTCTTTGTCTCTTGTCTGAGCGTCCACTCCTACCATCCAATCTATAATCGTCTGTATGACTGCGACGCGCGTGCCAGGATGACACCTTGGGAGGTCAAAGGTATGCCCTGCGTCGTGCAGAGCATTTGCTGCAACAAAGTCAAGCAGCCGTTCATATCCACCTGACAGGGTGGACAAATATGTTAGATTCTGTTCCAATAACACAGCAGAAACCCACTCTTTGCTTCGTTGTGAATGTCAGTATTATTAACAGTAAAGTTTCCTCCAGCAACGAATGTACTTCCGGCGCTTCGAAACATAGCGTTATTGGAAGTATTGTGCAAAATTGCTAACTTGTTCAGGGTGTGACTAATAGCAGGGAACAAAGAGAAAAGAGGGACAAAAAGCGATGGTGTGTTTTGAAATTTTGAAATTCCTTGTGGGAAATTTCTCTATCCCGTCCTGACAGCTCAGCAGGGCTGTGTCATTGTGGCTATGCGTTCAGCTATTATCAGAAATATCTCAGATATTTTGGACCAGGTCATATACGTTCATGAGATCCTGCGGATTGATTTCTTTACTCTGCGTTAATTACTCTTAGATTGTCGCATTTATTGATATCAAGAGCTCCGACTCGCTCGTCAGTTATTTTCGACCGATGTTTTCTGCCTCGTTGATGTGTCTTTGGGAGTATTGGTTGACAAGGAGCGGAACATTATTGGAATTGTACGTTTCTTGGTAGGGTGAAGAAGACATAATAAAACTTTACCTTACTTTACTGACAAATATTCGAAGTGTCCATCCACGTTTCTCCAACGAATTCATCTTCCGCCATCCCAATGCAATTCCACCACCGTCTGCCGAGTTCGGCCTCTGCATCCATCTACACCTGGTTCATCATTATTTAACAATTTATCAGATGAGTTAACGCGTCTCTCCCATCTTCCTTTGTCTCACTCCCAGCCCCGGATCTATGGGTAGTCCTCTCCAGTCCTCTTATTACTCATATTTTTCGAAACTTTCTACTCATACGAACCAGCATACTTTACTGCTGCAAGCTGGATCAGCCGTATCATCAATTGTCATTATAATGTTATAGTCGGCTTCTCGACCTTTGAGCTTCCACGCTTATGTTATGTCGCACCTTCTCTGTCGTCTGTGGCGAATTCGTCCAAGTCTCTTTGGGTATTGTATCCAAGTTTCATATTTCAACGCCGACTAAACGAGGCGCAAGCTTTAATTTAACACCGAGTTGTAAAAGCCTGATCTTTTTTGCTAACATGTGTTGAATCAGATGGAAAGGAAATCCGAGCGGTGATGTCTGCTTTTTGAAAGTATACCTTTCGCGAAGGTGCGTATATCATCATATCGTTAGCCCAGTACTGTTTTCTCATGATCATAGTGTTCTTTTGGGGCTGCCATCATCGCAAACTGGGAGTTTAATGTTTAAAGTCTAAAAGTCGACCTTCTCAGTTAAACATAAATCTACGCGTCCTGCGGTATTTTGGACGCGATGTTGACGCGATGTTTGATCCCAGAGCTCCGGGCCGTCGTTCCGGGCATCGCCAGACACCAAATTTGTGGCGTCATCAATTGTTATTTTCAACTAACTTCGTGTCCACGACTGTTGTAGCCTTTTCATTTCATGCTTGCCTGCCTCCCGTTCGATTCTAGTCAATCAATTCAATTTCATGTTTATCCCAACGCGCGACGTCCCCTAAAACCTCGTTGCTTTGACCACTGTTCGCTGGCTCGACGCGTCTGGGCATGGTTTTGAGTAGGTTGGGAAATTGTGAATGGATATGCGGGGTTTTGCTGGGTGAGGTACGTATGCACAATTTTTTGTTTGATTGAGAAGTATCTAAATATTTCTCCGCCAGCTCAATTCTCGTCTTACGATGTGCTAGATGCGTGCTTTGGTATGGGTTTGACTGGGATGGAAATAGCTGGATCTAACTAATCCTGACACCTTCTTTCATACATTTGGGCTGACCCTGATTGCCGAAACATCTATCCTTTCTCTTTCTTTTGTCTGCTATCCAAATGAACACAGAACGTACCGGCATTTTCAATGACTTGTGCGGTTCGTCTATAGTTTCTACGGCACACATTATACTTGACACAGGCTCATGTACCCTCTTGAGAATTTCTACCTACATTT
The DNA here is from genome assembly GCA_964017145.1 of Agrocybe praecox. Classification (NCBI taxonomy): domain Eukaryota; kingdom Fungi; phylum Basidiomycota; class Agaricomycetes; order Agaricales; family Agrocybaceae; genus Agrocybe; species Agrocybe praecox. The sequence goes on from OZ024840.1 coordinate 4,753,923, forward strand.
TGCTTTCGACAGGAACCAAGATTTACTGTCCACACGTCACGCATTTTCACCGCTTGACCTTCGGATTTTGCCCTGTTCTAGAGCGTCTTCGGAAACAAGCAGAAACAATCATAGTTGACTCTGGAGTCACTTCAAGTTCTATTCTATCTGTTCTTTCCAGAGCGTCAGATATCCACCTTATGGTCGCTTACTTGGGTGTTTAAACCTCTCGCTGTTCTCGTCTCGTTATCCATCTGACGGATGTTTTTGACTCTTTCTTGCACCGATCCGGACTCGTATTTTATATTTCTTTCACAAGCCTACGAATTAGCATAGCGCGTAATCCGAGCGGCCTCATTATATCCTTTTTCAAACGTGAAGGGGGACTGAAATCTAGTCATTAAGTTACAACAGAATAAAATCCCTTTGTTTTTCATGCGTGTATACATGCGTCGCCTCTATGAATCCAAATCTCATGAGTCCCGGTGACGTCGGCCCTTCCAAACTGTTGCTGGCCTCGCTTCAATTTGGCTTGTTGTCTTCGGCTCCCACACTCTCCAAGTATCTTGTTATCGCTCGTCGAGCTCTCCGGTTGTCTTTTTCGAACATCATCGACATTTTTGCGAGGGACTTGGTCTTGCACATCTCGATGAGCGGGTCGTATGGTCCAGCTTCGGATAAGATATATGAAAAATATTTGAGATGAGTCATGTAACGATACCAATTTTGATTAATTGTGGGTGTCTCCGAGGCATTCCAATCGAAAGGAGGAAATGTAACATCTTCCATGTCCCGTGGTTTGTGTTTATTTGAAAGGCGCCCTCCCGAAAGAGAGTATATCTGGGGTATCCACAAGTCCGTTAATCCCATAATCTTTCCGTAAGTTGAAATGACGTTGCCAGGTTTTTTGTATTTATATTTTAAAAGCACTGGTCTGTTGCTGAAGGACTTGTATGATGGCCTTCTGCGCTTCCAGAGCAAAGGATATGATTTCTTTTTTGTGTGAACGATTGGGTTTACTCTGAGATGGCGATTGACATCTGCTTTCGTTCTCCGGTTACTACACAAAAATTCAAGGCAGAAGACTGCCGCCTTTGCGATAATGCGGGACCGTGATGCTTTAGTAAGAAGGGATTGAAATGTGCGGCTGACAATTTTGCTGAATTTTTGGTTGAAGCGGGAACGTAAATCACCCTGTATGATTTCCATGCCCCAGGGCCAAGGATGAGCCATATTAATTTTCACCTTCCTCTTTAGGTGGATAAAGGTGAAAGAACAGTTAAAATACCAGTTCCACAATCCATCCGCGGCATTGAGAAGGGAAAGATTACATTGGCAAAAGGCGCACAGGTGGTTGTATAAGGCGTCTTCGAGGTTGGGGTGATAATGTTTCTGGATATAAAGAGGGGCTTAATTTGACGTCAGAGAAAGGGAGACAGAAAACCCACAAAGCCCATTATGAGGGAAAAAATTCCTTCAAACAATTTAACCCCAGCAGGAAAATAACGGTAATGCACTGTTATTTGGGGCTGGAGACTCTTTTTTATCTGTTCAAAGTGTTGTATGCATAAGGATCGCATAGGAAATTCGATCAATGCTTTGACAATGATCCTGCGTGAGGAAGTTTCCCGAATGTCATAGTCAAGGAGCTTGGAAAGAAGAAAATAATGCTCTCCAGCAAGTTCGTGAAATCCAGAACCAGTGGGCCTTTCTGTTGATATAAAATTTATTTAATAAATTCATCAGAAAATAGAGCAGGAGTTGAGGGCATCTTACCGGCGAATGACTTGATTAGGTGAAGAATATTGCGAGCATGCGTTTCCGATTGATCCACAAAGAGGTTGTCGGATCGGTAACGGTCAAAAAGAAAGTCGACGAATGACTTGTGGAGGAAGGTGACACGATCACTGTCATCAACTTTCACAATTGATGCAAGATTTGAGAGAACAAGTCGGGCCCTGCCAGGTTGTAGTCGTAGAATTCTCTCTATACTGGTGATCGATGCGACACCATATAACGCTGGAATGGCCAGTATATTAATGGTTTCGGGCGGATTCGGGGTTGTCATGACAAGATGTCTGTAAAGCGCATCGAGTCCAGCAAATGGTAGGTCTTCGCGCGAACGTTGAACGTCGAGGACAGCTTTCAGTCGCTCATTAGGCAAGTGCTCCGAAGATTCAACGTATTTCACCACCGTGGCAGCAAATATGAACTGTCCAGATGATTTTTCAACCAATGTTTTAATCTGCTCTTCGCTCGGCCAAAGTCCCGCAATGCCAAGATGTTCAAAGATCGGGAGCTCACGGATAACCTTGAAACGATCGCGTAAGAAGAGTTCTATATCTCTATCCGGGGAATACTCGTCAGATAGAAAGATCTTGAAGGTATGTGCAGTTGAGTTTGAAGTGTTGAAGAAATTGGAGATTTGAATTTCTGGACGGCTGCAGATGAGGAAGCGTATAGGTACACGAGCGATTCGTAGGATATTGAGCAAGGTATCCAAGATTTCTTGTTGACTGGCTTTGTCCACGCACTCATCCAATCCGTCTATCACAATCAATGGAGGTGTATAGAATCCATTTTGGTAGATGTCGAGGAGCGGCGCGATAATAAGGGCTTCAAATTTAATTTTGAGCGACTTGTTGAGAATGTGTGAATCATTGTCGATGACGTTAGCCACAGACTTCCGCATGCCGCGAATAGTGTCACATATCTGTGAGCAAAGCGTCGGAACGAGTGCCCTTGAGTGATTTCGTGTGGGGTCTTGAGAATAAAAAAAGAAACTAGCGAGCGGTTTCCTTTCTTCCTCGCAGCGTTCGCTAACGCTTCGTCCAATAGCCGTTTTACCAGCGCCAGCCGCGCCCGTAACCCAGCATATGCCTTTATCGCGGGTTTTCTCGTCATTCCCTTCCATCCAGTTCATGATCGCATTTATCGCTGCGACACGAGTTCCAGGGTGGCACCTCGGTGGATCGGGGATATGTCCGGAGTGGTGGAGTGCATTCGACGCTGTGGCTTGTAAAAGCTTCTCATATCCATCTATTAAATATTGATGATCATTGTCAATGCTTATACGACCAGGAATCTAAAAGGGGTTGACCTACTATGTGGGGCGTAAGGTCCGAAACGACCACCATATATCTGAAAATTGGATGCTCCAGGAAAGAAAGTGTAAGCTGTGTCTGGCTGCATTGGTTGGTAAGAGCTTGGAGTGTACAAGAAACAAAGATGAAGGGGGTTTGAGTTGAAATGGGGGTGAAATGGATACCTATGTCGTTTTCACTGCCTGTTTAACCCGAGGCCGGTCATGCGAATGACTATAATTAGGCTTCCTCTTGCGAGTGCACCGGCTGTCACGGGGGACGCCGATATTGTTAAATATGGACTCATCTAGTCCATCAGCTTGTTACACACACCCCGCGAAGCTCAACTTTTCAGGTCACCCAAAAACTAGCGAGCTTGGGTTTTCAGGTGAAATGAAACTCTAAAATCATGGTTTTTCGCAAATTTTCGGGTGACCTGAAAAGTTGATGTTCCCAGGGTGACACCACCAAAATGCAAGCGTGTCATAGACGCGCCTTTTGCGTGAAACCCCGTTGTCCTTCTGTGCTTAGGACAACGGAATAATTCTCTTTAATGTTTCATATTTGGTTGAACCTTATTGGAAGCCCGAACCTGTATCTTCGACATACGTTAATAAATACACGCGACCTGTATTTATTAGACAGTTTCTTGATCGTAGAAACTGGTATCGGCACCTGCGTGTGTGTATTGACACGGGAACCTATCACATTCCTCTGAATTTTGGATGTGCCACATTGCCATTTTTTATGGAATCAGATGATAATCAAAACCATCAATTGCGGTATTCTGAGAGAATATAACTGCACAGCGTTACATATATATTGCATATATATATAGTCTACCGTTTTCATATCGAACGTCCAGAGCAGAAATGTTGCTATGCTTTGTCATAATTTATTTTAAAAAAACTGGAAAGTTAACATTAAAGGTCAACCACATCAGCTAAACATAAACATACGCGTCCTGCGGTGTTTCGGACGCGATGTTTACGCGATGTTTGGAACGGAAGCACCGTACCGTCATGCCGGGCATCGCCACAGACACCAAAATTGTCACGTCATCAGTTATTTTCAACCATCTTCGCGTCCACAGTCGTTTGTAGCCTTTGCCTTCCATGCCTTCTGCCTCCCGTTCGATCCCGGTTAATCGATTAATCCTTTCAACTCGACCTCATTCTCGACGCGCCACGCCTCCTACAACCTTGATGCTTTGACCACAGTTCGCTGGGTAGACACGTCTGGGTGTGGGTTTGAGTGGGATGGGACAGGGTGGATGGATATGCGGGGTGAGGTACGTATGCACAATTTTTTTGTTTGATTGAGCAGCACCTAAGTAATTCCCCACCAGCTTAATTGTCGTCGTACCTGCTCCTGTTTTCTGCCGTAGTCGCAATTCGAGTAGGCGCACCGGGCACCATTCATCCCGGTCTGGCTCTGCACTCTTCAATCTCGTAGGATGTGGACTTTCATCTGCATCCCTGACAGCACCTCCTCATGTACCCTAGTCTCTCACTTCCCGTCACCGAATTTATTGTTCGGCTTACTGGCCCAGTGGATATTCAATAGTCTGTACGCAACTAATCTTCCCTCCTATCCAATCGCACTGTACGTGTACCGTGCAACAGATAACAATTTATGATCAATCGTTCGCCTGTGACGTTCCTTCCTTCCGTCCCTTTCTGCCGCATTCTCCGATGAGTTTTTTTTCTTTAATCCCCCGATATTGATCACCTCACAGACCTTTGCATATTTGACAGTTATTCTCCTCCTTGCGTTCCTGGGCTTCTCAGTTCCCAACACCAGATCAGTGACTCTTCTCTCTTCTTACTGCCCATTTCTACGATCGGAACCATCCATGTGTTGGTTGTTTTATCCCATTCGGTCTTTTGAGCTCCCTCCGCACTTCGATGTCCAAAGAACCCGGTCCCGTACACCGCTTGACTGCCGCCTGCTCGATGCGTGCTTCAAGTATCGTTTTGTGTACCAAATGGACAAACGCGGCCGGATGAGTAGGCTTTTTGACAGGGTAAAGTACGCATACTGGGCGGACCCTACCTCCGACTGACGTCCTTTCTTTTTTCCTTTCGCCAGTGTCTCATATCAGCTCCTATCTATCGCTCTTTCCCTGCGCTTGTCTTTCGCACGCTCGTTGACGTCCATAGGTGCCTAAACGGTCAATGACATTCCATGTCTGTCTTTCTTGAGCTTACTTCCTGATTCTGCGCCTCTGAGCAATGCCCTCCGGCGCCACTCCACTCGATGACACCCAGCACCTCGACCGGATTTCTGTCCTCCCCTGCACTATCATATTTTTGTTTTCTTTCACTTGGCCCAGTCTCCAGTTCGCGCATGTTTCCCTGATTTCCGTTGGAGACAGCAGAATCTAATCTAATCTACGCACACGGCTGACTTGCCGACTGCACCGTATATCTCTACTTAACGCTCGTCTCCCGCCGATCCACTGTGCCATCATCCAAGGCGACGCTTTGTTCGTGACTCCAGCTCATTCTCGCCTCCAAGGTCATTTGGCCGTCCGACTGTTCCTCTCTTTTTGCATGTGCTAGCGCCGTTTGATAGTGTCCGCTGTTCCGATTCCCGAATCATAGCGATTCTTTCTTCCATCCACGTACTCGGACATACTACATACCTTTCTTACGTTTTGGTCGTCCATCAATGGTAAGTCTTTGATTCATCGCTCTCTTCATGACCATCACAGTTTAATTTTCTTGCTTAGTGCCGTGCCCTGAGGCCTGAGGACCGGGTCTCATCGTCGCACTGTGTGTTTTATTCCTATCCGTAACTACTACTTTGTACATTTTTACAATTATACTCCTGTTGTGTCTATGAGGTTTCTTCGTCATCCACACCCCCGTGTTCAGCTCGGTCAAGATATCTCTTTATTTCCTCGCGAGCCCGGCGGCTGAGATGTGGGAATGCCATTGACATTGGCGAGAAGGCTTGGGTTTTGCACATTTCGATGAGTGGCCTATATCGTGCGGCTCTGGGCAAGGTTTTGATCAAACCTTCCATAAAGGTTGCATATTCAAATGGAAACAAGAGCGTTGGATCTTCAGATGTGAAAGTCGGTAATGGAGACCTGTTACTGTTATAAATGCGATGAAGAGGTACCACTTCTAAAACATCCTGGTAATTCTCCCGGTGGCGAACAAAATGTGCAACTGTTCTGAAAGTAATAATTAGATGGTTTTTCTGTGAGGCTGGTGTAACATTGATCAGCCGCTGGTCCTCTGATCGACGACTCCGTGTTCGTCTGTGCCATTTCCATGGGGATGTTTTTCGAATTCTTTTGTATAATTTTCCAATTTCCAGAAGTTGTTTTGCTGTCCGTCTATTATACGGATCGCGGTCGCAAAGCACCTGTAGGCAGCAGACTGCGGCTCTAGAACGTATACTCCTTTTCTCGGCATCTGCGATCGTGATATCGATAGGGTTACCCGTTGAGAACATACAGAGGGCTTCATTGAAATTATCGTCATGATTGGAAAGAAGGGATCGAATGGGGAAAAGCTTGCAGTCGTCATGGATGCAAAAGGCTGCAAATAAATAATTTGACACCCAATTGTCGCGACGTGCTCCACGTATTTCTGTCAGAATGCAGTGCCCAAATGACCGTCTGTGGTTGATCCAGGCCTCACGAATGATGTCATTTTCATTCTGAAGATAAAATTTAACGTTATTCGGGAAGACTGTACAAATGGTTATACGCACATGTATTCTGAGAAATTCAAAAAATACCCAAAAGAAGTAATACTCATAACAAGACGTATTGTCAGCAAAAATTGACTTGCAGGCTGACTGCATGGGAAAATCTATGATGGCCTCCAGAGGTGCGCCGTAAACAGTGCTGTTCCAGTCGTCGCATGAAATTTTGATTGAGTTTAGCACCCAAATAGGTTGTTCATATTTAGACGGTATTCTTCCATTCAAATATTCCTCTGCATTTAACGTTTAATACTCAAATTTTCAAAATTAAATAGCACCGGACCTGAGTAGATTTGCATGATCCTAAGGAGATGCAAAGCCTTGGTTTCTTTTCTGTTCTTGTAATACTCTTTTGATCGTTGTGGGTCGAACAGAAAGTCCGTAAACGACTTGTGCAGAAGCTTGACTGCCATGTTGCCGTATATAAGGCTTTCAATCTCCACAATAGACCCGAAATCGGAAAGAAGGACCTCTATGGTCCCTGGTTGCAGTGCAAGCATTTGCTCCAAGAAAAGTGAATTGCGCACCCCGTAAATGGCTGGAAAAGTCAATATATTTAGTAATAGGTCCGGGTCATCTGCTGTTTTGATTATATGTTTATAAAGAGCGTCGAGTTGAACAAAGGGTAAGTCCTTGAATGGAGGACGGAGGCCAAGTACTGATTCTAACCTCTGATCCGGGCGGTGACGTGGGGATTGCATATATTTGACGACGGTCGTGGCATAGATGAATTGTCCAGATGATTTGCATACGACGTCGTGAACGTGCTGCTCCTTCGGCCACTCATCTGGCAACAAATGTTTGAATCTGTGCCTTTCCTTGATATCCTTGAACTTATCGAATATGTACAGCTGGATATCCTCGTTGGGAGAGTATTGGTCTCCAAGAAAGATCTTGAAGAGAACACGTTGAGCTGTTTGGGACAAGAAGAAACTGGTTATATGACTCTCTGGACGGCTACAAAGAAGAAAACGGAAGGGGATTGGCGAAGAAATTGACACATATGTCAGGGTATCCAAAATATCTTGTTGACTAGTGGGATCCTGGCATTCATCGAGCCCATCAATGACGATCAGTTGTGGTACCACATGATGCTCAATAGAGAACATTGCTGATAGGGGAGTGACTACCAGTGAGAAGAATTGGGTCCTCAACGAGCGGGAGAAGACCAGTGGATCGTTGTCAACCGCGTCAGAGACAGCCTGACATAATATAGAATTTTTGGAGCACATCTGGTACGCGATCGTCGCGACGAGAGAGCCAGAGTGATCCCTGGTTGAATCGCCCGAAGAAAAGAAGAAACTTGCGAGCAGCCTTCCTTCGTCGGCACAGCGCTCACAGACACTCCTTCCAATGGCGGATTTACCAGCACCTGCGGCACCAGTCACCCAAGCGATGTCTTTCTCTCTTGTCTGCTCTTGCACTCCTGCCATCCAATCAATAATCGTTTGTATCACTGCGACACGCGTCCCGGCGTGGCACCTTGGGAGATCAAAGGTGTGCCCTGCATCGTGGAGAGCATTTGGTGCAACAAACCCGAGGAGGTGTTCATAACCACCTGGAGAGGGTGACAGATGCGTTAGATTCGACTTCAATGCTGCAGGAGAAACGTACCATTTTCCCTGTTGTGAATGTGAGTGTTATTAACAGTAAAGTTTCCTGCAGTAATGAGTGGGTTTATCGCTCCTGGAAAGATAGTGTTGCGGAAGTCATTGTAAGACATTGTTAGCTTGTAAATTTTAATGTGAGTAGCGACGAGCTGGGTGGGTGCAAATAGGAAACTGGGACGGACTCAGGCGGTGTTGCTTCGTGTAAGCTTTCTTGTGGGAATTCCTCAATACCGTCCTGAGAGTCGGCGAGGCTGTGCCATTGGAGCCATGCTTTCTGTCATTATTAAAAATATCTCTGAGACGTTGTACCGGTTTTGGATTTTTCTTACACGAATTATTCGAAGACATCTGGTCTGTTAGAAAATTGTCCGGCGGACAGTCCGCCAGACGGTCTGCCGGACAATGCCATCTCAATGTGACAAACTAGGTGACAGAAAGGTGACAAGGTATTAAGTACTCCATTATTTCTAGTACTCTTCCTGCCACCATTGTTGTTCAATTGTTGTTTCAGATCATAAGCGCGCACCGCCGCAATGGTCTTCAAATGATTGAGAGCATATAACTCACGCAGCGCGTGGAGCGGTCAACAGAGCGTAGAGGTGAGGAGCTCAAGTTTCTTAGCAAGCAAAGGTAGAGAGAATGAGCCGTCGAGAGAAAAGGCCTATGCCGCGCACACCGACGATGCTGCCGGTGGTGATTAGGTAACGTCGGGCAATGGACGTCGGTGGTGGCGGGAATCGGGATAGGGCGGGACGTCACAGACCAGCTACATACCGGTAACACCTTACGTCACAACGGCAATCCCCCACAAAAGTCTGGCGGACGGTCTGCCGGTCAAATTTTCTAAATGAATACGTGGTATAGTTTGTGTGCCTCTTGTAAGTGTGTATATTTAAATTCTATCAAATAGAGATAAAATTAGTTTCATGTCTCAAAGGACGATGTTTGGTACGGATGTTCATGCCGGCATTTTGAGCATCGCCACATAAACCGAATTTGGCGCCTCATCATTTTCATTTTCCAACCACAATGGCCAACCATCCAAGCCAGTTCATCCTCACGCCAGTTTCATGTGCTGGTGCTTGTTGCTTCAAGTAGAAGTGAAATCGGTATATAAGTATATGCCCTTTGAAAGTGCGAGCTAAAACTGCTAATCGTCTAGCGGCGTTTCGGACGCGATGTGGACGCGATGTTTGGTACGGAAGCTCCGTGCCGACCTTTCCGGGCATCGCCACATGAACCAAAATTGGTTGCGTCATCATTTTATTTTCAACCATATTCGCGTCCACGACCGTCGTGGCCTTTTCTTTCCATTCTTTGCTACCGCGTTCGATTTTCGTGGGCTCGGGCAATTTAAAGCTCATTCCAATGTCTCGAAACTCTTGGTGGCTTAGCGCATTATTTAATTTACCGACGTTCGTTGCGTAGGCGTGTCTTTGGGTGGGTATGTGGGTAGGATGGGATGGGATGGGATGGGATGGGAAGCGGCTGGATGGATGTGTGGGATATCGGTCATGGTGGGTGAAGTACACATAACGAAGATTTTGCTCGGAGGAGCTGCACTAAAACGATTCGCTCAGAGCCCGTCCGTTCAGGCCCAAACCCCTCTGAACACGCTCTTCTACGATATTGACTGTCACCGACCAAAGTTCTCCGGTTCAGTCTTCCGTTCTACTTGCCACCGTCATCTATCCCCTCGAAGTTCATTTCGGTGTATGAAGACGCTTAGTCGTTTATTTCAAAATGTTTGAACGCGTCTTTGTGTGGATGTTGGTGGGATAAAAAATGGTTGGATATGAGAAATTAGACTGGCTGAGGTGCGCATAGACAAGAGCTCGTTTGATATACCTGCGCCTAAGCACACCCTCCCACTTAGTCCGCCGGCTCAGTCGTCCTTCCTGCATACCTCTGCACCCGTCCCATGCCAAGTCGCTATTCAACTAGTCATATCGTACCGGACGTTCCTAGGGGCTATTCTCTAACCTTCCCGACTTGCTGTATTTTCCAGCCCAATGTCCATGGTTCTGTTCGATCGCGAAGCTGTAGGGTCTGCATCAGCACTCGCATCCGCATCCGTATCCCCGCCAATGCCCCTCCCCTGTCCTCCTATGTCTGACATACCAGTTGCAGATCTACTGCTCCAGTCGCGCGTACTGGCACCTGTCGCATTCCATGATCAATATTATGTGACGTTATACAAACCTACACGGACGCCATTTCATACCTTGTTTCTGTAAGATGTCGGTCGCCCTTCTTCTTTCCCTTCTCTGTTAATTCCAGGCCATCACTTTTTCTTTCGTTTTCAGGCTCATCTCAGTTTGTCGAGAGTCGTATTTTTCTATGAACGGCCGAAGCTCGGGCGTGTGTGTTTTGGGTGGGTGAGGTACGCATACACAAGGTTTATTTTGATCCATTTGCCCCTAAACACGTCCCACCAGGATTCTCCCCGGCCTCGTCTTCCGCCAATCCTAGTTCGTCGGTTGAACGTTTCAAATTAAATTTTAATGTTTCAACTTTCAAACGTCGCTCCTCTGGGGCCGTATATCCATCCGTGGTCGCGGTTGAACTAGACGTACCGGACACCCCTCAAGCTTATTTCTCGACTCCTTCGTCTCACCTCATTTCGCAGCTCTGGGTCTATGGATTTGTTTGAGCACGATATCGTAGGGTTTACCCTCGTATCTACATGCCCGATACCGCGTCTCCCGTCCTCGGATGTTCTAATACTTAGCTCTTCCCATTTGTACTGCGCATGTGATTCTCCGTGTTTTCATGTTTCGACTCCCGTGTTCTTCACATATGGATTTCAAAGTCATTTGTTGCTCGCGTCCCTGAGTGCACATCCACTCAACAAACCATATCCTTTGACTCTCAGATGCAAGGGAAATCCGAGCGGTGGCATAAAGTGTACGTTTCGCCAAGGTGCGTATATCATCATATCGTTAGTTCAGTAATAGTAATACTGTTCTTTCATCAAGCTTCAAGGGAAAAATTAGTACCATTCTAGATCATACATAATGTCTAGTCGCTATTCAACTAGGCGCACCAGGCCTCATTCATCCCTTGGCCTTAATTCGCAACTCGAACCTGCAGGGTCTGGACCTGCACTATCCAATCTTGTGGGGTGTGCACTCGCATCTGCATCCTAACATCTCCTGATCCTTTGTGTCTCACTTCTCGTCTCAGAATCCGTTGCTCGACTGCCACTCGTACTAGATATCTGTGTGTATTTCCTTCTCTCTCGCTTTCTTTTCCGTCTCTCAAAGTCATACTAAACCCCGCTCAATGTGTCTCTCGCGGTCATCGTATGCATCTTGCTCTCCAGCCAATTTCTCCTTCGCAAAGTTCTCTTACGCTGTGCACTCGATTTTCTGTATGAAACAACCATTCTTCCCTCCTATCCAATCAAGCCGTACGTGTATCGTGCAACAGATAACGACTTTCTACTCAGAAGGATCAATCGTTCGCCTGGGACGTTCCTTCCGTCCATCCTTTTCTGCCGCATTCTCTGCTGAGTTTTCTTTCAATTACTCCCATGATATCGATCATCTCACAGACCTCTACTATTTAACAGTTATTCTCCTCCTTGCCTTTCCTGGGCCTCTCAGTTCCCAACAAAGTGCACAGCGTACATTGGGATGCACCAGTCAAAAATGGTTCTCCCGATCGCGTGTATGTACCTCACCATACCAATCGCGTCAACGTAGCGTGACTCTTGTGTCTGTTAGCTTGCAAGATACGCACCTTGCCTACGTCCGAAACTGACACAAACACGCAGTCTCGACACGGTGTCTAGTGCGTATGCCCACGTTCGTGATGCGTCTTACATAATCAGCGAAGTTGGTCATTTCTTTCATCGTTCCTTTTTTTTTATATCGTCGTACCACATCCCCATAACCTCCATTCTTTTTCTTATTACTATTTTCGAACATAGGACCACTTTCAGTCTTTATTTCATGTTTTTTATCACCTCAGATTATTCTGAATTCCCTTTTAAGTAGTCTAGATTTTCATTTCACATGCGAGGCATCCTTACACTGTGGGCGCCGACACCTGCATGTCGGAAATACAGGTTAATATATACTGGTCGCGTGTCTATATTTACCTGTATCTTTTAAATACATGTATATGACCTGTTTATTTAACGGTGTCCGCTGTGTTAGGGTTCTCTGTCGCTTGTTTAATTTCTCTTGGAAAATTTCTTTTCGCCTAGGTACACCTTCCCATTTGATTTGAATTCAAATTTGTCTCCTGAGTATTGCTACAAGTAGAATTACCTATATAACAGTAGTCCTACTTGTTTTGTACTCCCCAGCAGAAGAATATCTCTATCTCAACATTACTCGTGGCCGCAAAAAGTAACCGTGATTATGTAATATGCGTGTCACTGATTTTACATATGCCCTGATAGAGTAGCTGCTATTTTCGAGGCTAGAGGAGGACATAAACAGTTTTGATTTCTAATGTATATATACTATTACCCATACTATCATATTGTAGAGAAACATTGACATTTATATTATGAATATGTGTGCTGAAAGCCATATCTTCGTGTCCAGGAGGAGGAAATTATAATGCCATCATTTTACATAATCACGGTTACTTTTTGCGGTCCCGTGTATACACATGCCACACAACTTTGGAACCCCGAGACAATTTCGCCTCGTCTCCCCTCTTCACCCGGACTCGCAACGACTACAATTGTTTCCTTTTGTCGTCATCACCGCCTCCGTGTTCGGTTCGGTTTAGATATCGGGTAATTTCTTTCCGTGCAGCGCGGCTGAGATGTGGGAATGCTATTGACATTGGCGAGAAGACTTGGGTTTTACACATTTCGATGAGTGGTCGATATTGTGCGGCTCTTGGCAGTGTTTTGATTAATGCGTGCATAATACTTGCATATTTGAATGGGAATTCAAGGACTGGATAACTTTTTCCATGTCTGTAATTATTTTTGTGAATGCGGTGAAGAGGCAACACCTCAAAGGTATCCCAGTGGTCAGTCCGATGACCAGCCAGATGTGCAACCGTTTTGAAGGTAATGAGACGTGTGCGAGGCAAGTGACTTGGATCGATGAGCCGCTGGTCCTCTAATCGACGAATCCATGTTCTTCTGTGCCATTTCCATGGATATGTTTTTTCAATTCGTTTGCATAATATTCCAATTTGCAGAAATTGTTTTGTTCCCCGCCTATAGGATGGATTGCGGTCACAAAGCTCCTGTAGGCAGTAGGCCGCGACCCTAGAACGTATACTGCATTTTTCGACATCCGTTATCCTGTTGGTAAGAAAATCACTTTTTAAACGCATAGATGACAGAGCATTGTTGAAATTATCGTTGCCGGTGAAATGAATAGAAAGATGAGATAGAAGCTTGTAGTCGTCGGGGATGAAAAAAGCCGCAAATAGATAATTTGACTTCCAATTGTTACGACGTGGTCCGCTTATTTCTGCTAGAATGTAGTTCCAGAATAAATGTGTGTGGTTGATCAAGGCATCACGAATGTTGTTGTTCCCACTCTGAAAACCAATTTTGAGTTATTCAGGAAGACCGTAGAATTGGTTATATGCACGCACGTGTTCATGGAGGAAGTCAAAAAAGTTCTGAAAGAATTGATATTCATAACGGGCAGTAGGTTCAGCTAAAATTTTCTTGCAGACTGACTCCATAGGAAACTCCATGATGGTCTTGAGAGGTGCGCTATAGGTGGTGTCCCAGTCATTGCATGATATCTTAAAAGAGCTTAGCATCCAAGAAAGTTGATGATATTCAGACGGAGTCCTGCTAGTCACATTTTCCCCTGCATTTTACATTCAATAATTGTAGTTTTAAAATCAAATGAATACTTACCTGAGTACAATTGTATAATCTGAAGGAGATGAAAAGCCCGGGTTTCTTCTTGGTTCTTGTAAAATTGCTTTGATCGTTGTGGGTCGAACAGGAAATCTGCAAAGGACTTGTGCAGAACCTGGCCTATTTTGTCAAAATGACCGGTGAAAATCCCCACAATAGAACCAAATTCCGACAGAAAAACTTCGACATCTCCTGGCTCGAGTGAAAGTATCCCTTCTATATGCGAAAGATAGATGTTTGGGTAAATTACGGCCAAGGCCAATATATTCAGCAATAACTCCGGGTCATCAGATGTCTCGAGTATATGCGTATAGAGAGCGTCGAGTTGAACAAAGGGTAAGTCCTTGAATGGAGGACGGAGGCCAAGTACTGACTCCAGCCTCTGATTGGGGCGGTGACGAGGGGATTGAATATATTTAATGACTGTTGTGGCGTAGATGAACTGTCCAGATGCTTTTTGTATGATATCTTCTACATGTTGGTCGTCCGGCCAGTCGATGGGCAAGAGGTGTTTGAATCTGTGTCCTTCCCTGATATTCTTGAAGTTATCACACAGGTACAGCCGAATATCCTCGTCGGGAGAGTATTCATCTCCAAGGAATAGCTTGAAGAGAAAGCGTTGAGCTGTTGAGGAGAAGAAGAAATTGGTTATATGGCTTTCCGGACGGCTACAGACGAGAAAGCGAAAGGGAATTCGCGAAGACACTGACAGATGTGTCAGGGTATCCAATATATCCTGTTGACTGTTGTGGTCTTGGCATTCATCGAGCCCATCAATTACGATCAGTCGCGGTAACACATGAAGCTCATTGGGGAATACCGTTGTGAGGGGAGTGATCACAAGGGAGACAAATTGTGTCCTGAACGAGCGGGAGAAGACCAGAGGGTCGCGGTCAACCGCGTCGGCTACTGCCTGACGGAGGGCTAGACTGATGGAACACATTTGGTACGCGATGGTTGCGACAACCGAGCCAGAGTGATTCCTCGTTGAGTCACCAGAAGAAAAGAAGAAACTTGCAAGTAGCTTTCCTTGTTCGGCACAGCGCTCGCATATGCTCCTTCCAATGGCGGACTTACCAGCACCCGCGGCACCAGTCAGCCAAGCAATGTCTTTGTCCGTCGTCTGATACTGCAACCCTTCCATCCAATTAATGATTGTCTGTATCACTGCGATGCGGGTCCCGGGATGACACCTCGGGAGGTCAAAGGTGTGACCTGCGTCGTGCAAAGCATTCATTGATACAAATTTAAGAAGTTGTGCATATCCACCTGACAAACATGTTAGGCTCATTCGAAATGCTGCGGAAGGAACGCACCCCCGCTTTGAATCTGGACGGTATAGTTTCCCCCCATGATAACTGGATTGACGGCTCCTGGAAGGATGGAGTTTCGGAAGTCATTGTAAGCCATTGCTAGCTTGTGGTGTGTGTGGCGACCAGCAAGGAACTTGCAACAAGGAGGAAACAGGGACGAAAGGCGATGGCGCGTCGTGAAAGACCTAGTGGGAAATTCTTCGATACTCTCCCGCAAGCTCGGCGGGGCTGTGCCATTGAGGCCATGTGTTCTCGTCATACCGCTTCCTTACTCTGCGTCCAATATTGTTAGAGTTTCACAGCTACAGCTGGTGATTGGCATTGTTTGCCGCCAGCGGCTGACGGTCATGCGAACGTTCCGGGCATCACCACATGAACTAAACTGGTGCATCCCTCTTCCTGTCCATGACCATCCTGGCCTTTCATATTCGTAACCTCCTATTCGTTTCTCTATTCAGGATATGAAGCGATTCCACTTACTCGTCAGTTATCTTCTACCAACGTTGTGGCAGTGCAACCTGCCCCGGTCAGATTAGATTAGATCGTATAAAGATATGTGACCGCGACGCGTACATAGCCCAATAAATCATTGCTTTGACCATTACCGCCATCGTGCGAGGCTGTTCGACACGCTTCCGAGCCCAGCTACGCCTGTAGCTGCATTCTGGACTGCTCCAACGTTTGCTGCCACTGCAGCCCGCAAGCCGGCGTGAGAGCGAGTAGATTAGATTAGACTACCTGCCATGTACCCGCGCCGTAGCGGATCAGCAATGTTCATCCATCCTTGTCCCGAACCACCACCATTGTCAGCTCTGCCGTCTCCACCACTTTGACGCGTCTCAGGCGTATAAGTTCGAAAGAAAAGGAAAATCATACGAGGTATATATTTCTACTAAGGGCGACATCACTTTAATGACACGTAAACGTGTCCATCCAAGCTTGAAAGTTTCTTTATCAACATTGTCTTCCACTAACCTAATTCAATTCTACCGTTGCCTTGCCACTTCTTCCTCTGCCTCCATTCAATATAGACGGTCCAACTTCTTCAATTAGAGTAATGGATGGAAGGTCCAACTAGACACACAGTACAGTTCAACTTGAACGTTACTCTCGCTGCACTTTCCTCTGTTCGCCTGGCTGTTTGATTCGTCAGCTCCGAATCTTTAACTACCAACGTGGATTGTGATCCTCCATTTCGAACATACATAGGTTGTATTACAGGTACTCGTATGTCAGTGCGTTATTTTTGAATATTTTTAGTCGGATTGATAGATTGATCAGGTTCTTTTTCGTACTCTTTCATATAGTGTAAGTTCGCGTTCATTTCTTTTATCCCTTCTCGTATATGTAAGTAATTTGCCGAATTTGATTCGATAAATTTCTTTCGGAGGTTGCTGTTTATCCTCGCCTCCTGCAGAGCTCTCTCCATACGAGCTATTGCTACACAGTTTGAATCAAAATCTTCCTGTAACGATAACCTTGTTTCTCGACTATAGGTATACACTATACACACTTCTCATCATATCGGGAGATCTAAGAATGAAATATTTACAGATGCATCCTCACACGAGCATCTCGAATCCTTCTACTTGCATGTCACTTGTTTCACTGCTTATTATTTCACACCTTTCCGCCACGATCTGACTGTTGTCTTGCGCATGTTCATCGCCCCGGGATCAACTTTAAAGAGTTATTCGTTCTCCACCGGGTCTGTCCGTCCTTATCGTACTATTCACGCGTGAGGATCTCTGAATCTATCATCATTTAACGAAATTGATAAACAGTGTTGCGCATGAATTTGTACCGCCTGATCAGAAACCAGCCTGCGTTGCGCCATGGACACGATTTAATTGCACCGCCAACCAGTGACGTACGACTACGAAGTTTTTCTTTGTTTGTTTCTGTTCGCGTTTATGCCTTATGCGACCTTCGGTATTCATGACATTGAACCAGGTTAATTTTTATAATTTTCATGTCTTTTGAAAATTGATAGGTATCTTCAGACCAGTGCGGCCTCTTGTCCTGACGTGTGTTCAAGTAAACAGCACTTTTTTTCCCGGAAGCTTCGGTTCCTGGAACATCGAAGTTTAATCTGCTTCTGGTCGTTGCGTACTGGGTATCTAATAGTCAAGTACGACCACAACATGACTTTGTGCATCCCAATTGCGTCCACTGGCGTTTCGGACGCGATGTTGACGCGATGTTTGGACCGGAAGCTGGGTGCCGAACGTTCCGGGCATCGCCACATGGACCAAAATGGCGCGTCATCATTTTATTTTCAACCATCATCTGGCCTTGTTTCTTCGTCCTCTAACGTTCCCCTAGTTTTTTGTTGTCCGCTTTGTCACGACATCTAAGTTCTGTACGTGAACTTCCGAGCGACATCCGCCGGGTAGGCGCGTCTTTGGGTATGTTATTGGGTGGGATGGGAAATGGGTGGATGGTGTGGGAGGTACGTCTGGTCTTTTCTTTCCTCGTCCCTCAGCTTCAACGTTTGATTTTCGTCCGTTCTTTCGTTTTCAGGCTCTTCCTGATGTATGAAGACTCCTGTTTGTGTATATTTTCCTATGTTTTCCGGGAGCGCGTCTTTGGGTGTGGGTATGGGTGGGATGGGAAACAGCTCAAGCACTCAATGTTTGTGGGTTTTTGCAGGGAGAGGTGCGCATACACCATGTTTGACCTGATCTATCTAAATTGAACCACATCCAGCTACAGCGGTCTCCGCCAACGCAACTCCGCCGGTTCGGTCCTCCTTCCTTGCGTGCCCATGCTAGTCGCTTTCCCGTGTTCCCTTATCATATCCATACCGGACCGCACTCGCATCTGTCTCCCCATCGGCCCCTCGAGCACTCCTGTGTCTCCCTTCCCAGTCCTAGACCTTTCGTTTAGCTTTCCACTCGTACCAACCTGTCCTCTCCTATGGGCCGAGCCCCATGATGGCCATGCATCTCCGCATGAACAACATGGCGTACTTCGGCTCCCTTGGCTATCGGCCCCTGTCAGAGCGTCGCGCTCCTTCCTTCGTCCCTGCAGGCCCTTCCGGTAAACAATGCTCGCATCTTTGTCACACCCGAGCCCCTCGCTGCAATCTACTCTATACATTAACCTCTCCGACCCTACATCTTTCTCCAAGCTCGCTGTCACGCCGTACAGTCGATGTTTTCTTCTCGAGCTCCTAATACGAAATGACATACCGAACCGCTGGATCCTCGTCGCCCAGCCGTAACCATCATCTCAGCTCCCTCGATATCGCTTTCTATCATGTGAAACGGTACGTTCCACTTTGCACAAACGCTGTCGACCCTGTCAAAGCATCATGCTCATCCGCTTTTGCCCTCTTTTTTTTCTTCAAGTCCACAACGCACAACAACATCCATTCCGGGCCAATTTGCCTCTTCGCAAATCGACTTAGCACACCTCTAAAACGCTCTTCCGCACCAGTCCCTCTATCCTGGATACGTCTTAATCTTTTCCCTCCCGCAATGCACTCGATTACCTGATATACAATCTGCGTGAAACTATTGGACCTCGGTTCTGTACGCAACCAACTATTCCTCCCTTATATTCAATTATAACGTGTAACATGCAGTCATTTGCGACTGCAACAATAAATCCTTTGCCTAGGGTTCCCTCCTTCCGTCCCTTCCCGCCTCCGCTTCCTCTGCTGCGTTTTATTGCCGGATACACTCGATGCAGGTCTCTCGACTGTATTGTTTCTGATATGATCTTCGCCACATGAACCTGATTATAGGATTATAAACTTACTCGTACGCGCGTTCATTCTCATTTACCTCATCAATTATGTGTGCAAATTTCCTTTCAATTAAAATGTTTACGACGTTGGTTCCGTACTGGGCACAGAGTGTCGTCTCGTGTTTATTCTCGATCGTCTTCGCTGGTGGAGGATCTTTGAGTTCGAATCTGCTCACCCCGCCCAATTTCACGTCTATTTTGACGTGCGAATTCCTTCCTAGTTTTGTCAATGTGACTCATTCTTGCTGGACGCGTACTTCAGTATGGGCTTGACTCGGACTTTCCTAAAATGGTTCTGTTCGATCACGAACTTCTTAGGTCTGAAAATGCACTCGCATCCGCATGGTTGCCAACGACTCTCCTGTCCTTCTGTCTCAGTCCCCAGATCCAGATCTATCTGTTTATTTTCCGCGCACCGGAACTCTTCGCATTCCATGGTCCATATCCTTTGATGGTCGTAAAACCCTACACGAACGCCAGGTGTCGTGCTCGTTTGCACTTTGCTGTTACTTTGGTCCTTGTTCTAACGGTCCATGCGCGACATCAAATCTTCCTTCCTATGCAATTAAATTATGCGTGTATTTACCTTGAAACAGTGTTTTATTCTTAATCATTTCTCTTTCTAGAACTCGCACAGCAAACCTAGCGATCTCGTTCGGGATATATTATATCATCTACCCTGGCGGAACTATACTTAGCGACCGGGATATGACATCCATGGCATCTATTTATGACGTCTACGACAAACTTTTCGCTGCTTATCCCTGGTTGCGTCTGGATTATCCGTCTTTGTAAATGATTCGAAAAATTTCTGTACATTTTTTTATCTCAGTGCTAGTATGTCTTCTTTACTTTCTATTTTTGTTCTATATGAGATTATTTTTAATTCTTTCCAAATTCTTTCTATCCATCACCGTTGGTGAAGTCCTATAACCGTCACAAAAACTTTGTATGTGCCTACTGACAGTTAACCTTGAGTGAAAATACGTTAGGGATGACGAAAGCCATAACGCATAAACGACCACTGTAAAGCGAAGGAAAAGTGGGCCAGAACCATGCCAGAACTCGTTGAATATAAAATTTACAAACCCTAAATACAAAAAAATTATGAATTTATGTAGTGCTAGTACTTTTCTCTATAGAGAAATTATTCACGAGGTATAATACATTATGGAAGACGAACAAATAAGAAGGAAGGTAACATAAGCTCACCGATCGGGGTATTTTTAAACTCCGACACTAGCAAGCATCAGCGAACGCTAGCGAGCACCCACTGTTCGCTAGTGTTCGCTGATTTCCTTTTGCCCGTTCGGGCATCTTTATTACCAGTTCGTTTCAGATATCTGGTGATTTCCTTCCGTGCAGTGCGGCTGAGATGCGGGAATGCCATTGACATTGGCGAAAAAGTTTGTGTTTTGCACATTTCGATGAGTGGTGCATATGGTGCGGCTCTTGGCAACGTTTTGATCAAACTTTGAAGAAGGGTTGCATACTCGAGCGGCAGATTTCCAAATTGAACCCTGTTGCTGTGAATGCTATGAAGAGGTTGCACCTGGAAAACATCGAACTCATTTTCCCTGTGATCAGCATAATGGGCAACTTTTCTGAAGGTAGTGAGCCATGGGCAACCGAGTTCAACCAACCACTGGTCCTGTGGTTGACAACTCGATGAGCTTCTGTGCCATTTCCAAGGATTGGTTTTTCGAATTTTTTTGAATAATATCCCGATTCGAAAAAAATGTTTTGCTGCCCGTCTAAGATGTGGATTACGGTGGTTGCAAATCGCTTGTAGGCAGTAGGCTGCGACCCTGGAATATATACTGAATTTTTCGACCTCTGTGATGATCCCTTTCCTAAAAAGAAGAGTCGTCTCGTCTCGCTCCCATATATCGAAGAGGGTGTGGTCGAAATTATTGTTCGTAGTGTCAGAAGAATCAGTTAAATAAAAAAATTTGTAGTCGTTGTGAATGCAAGAAGCTGCAAGTAAATAATTCGACTTCCAATTTTCGCGGCGTGCTCCACGTATTTCTGCAAAAATGCATTGCAAGAATGCCTGACTGTGGGTGATGAAAGTGTCATTAATGCTGCTATTTTGACGCTGAAAATGAATTTTAAGATTATTCAGAAAGACCGCAAAATTTTGTTATACGCACATGTTTATATAGAAACCAAAAAAAGGGGTAAAAGAAGCGATATGCATAACACATGGAAGTGTCAGAAAACAATGACATGCAGAATGACTCCATGGGAAACTCTATGATTGCCTTCAGAGGTGTGCTGTAGATAATGCTGTCCCAGTATCCACATGCAATTTCCAAAGAGAATAGCATGTCAACGGGTTGCCCAAATTTAGACAGAAACTTTCCATACAAATGTTGCTCTGTTTCTGATGTTGAATAATTGTAATTTGTGGATGTAATGAATCCCTGACCTGAGTAGATTTGCATGACCCGGAGGAGATAAAAAGACTTGGTCTCCTCTTGGTTCTTGTGAAATTCTTTGGATCGTTGTGGGTCAAATAGAAAATCTGAAAATGACTTGTGCAGAAGATTGACTGCAGTATAAGGTGGTGTACCGTATCGAATTTCCACAATGGACCCAAAATCAGAGAGAAAGACTTCAACGGTTCCTGGTTCCAGTGAAAGCATCAGCTCTATTGCGCTTGGATCCAATCCTTGCTGAATTGCCGAAATAAACAATATATCCAGTAATAAATCCGAGTTATCTGCCGTCTTGATTATATGCATATAGAGAGCATCGAGTTGGACAAAAGGTAAGTCCTTGAATGGAGGACGGAGGCCAAGTACTGACTCCAACCTCTGATCTGGGTTGTGACGTGGGGATTGCATATATTTGACGACGGTCGTGGCGTAGATGAATTGTCCAGATGACTTCTTTACGATATCATCGACATGGTCTTTCTTCGGCCACTCTGCAGGCAACAAGTGTTTGAATCTGTGTCCTGCCTTGATATCCTTGAAGCTATCGGACAGGTAAAGTGTAATATCCTTGTCAGGAGAGTATTCATCACCAAGAAGTATCTTGAAAAGAAGATGATGCACTGTCGGGGACAAGAAGAAACTGGTTATATGGCTTTCCGGACGGCTACAGACGAGAAAGCGGAAAGGTATTGGCGAAGAACTTGAGATGTATGTCAGGGTATCCAAGATATCTTCTTGACTGGAGGTATCCTGGCATTCATCGAGCCCATCTATCACGATCAGTCGCGGTACCACATGAGGCTCATCAGAGAACATTGCTGAGAGTGGGTTGATGACAAGGGAGACAAATTGTGTCCTCAACGCGCGGGAAAAGACCAGTGGATCGTGGTCAACAGCGTCAGAGATTGCCTTCCGGAGCTTGATATTTATGGAACACATCTGGTATGCGATGGTTGTGACGAGCGAGCCAGAGTGGTTCCTGGTTGAATCGCCAGAAGAAAAAAAGAAACTTGCGAGCAGCTTTCCTTGTTCAGCGCAGCGCTCGCAGACACTCCTTCCGATGGCGGATTTACCAGCACCGGCAGCACCAGTCACCCACGCGATGTCTCTTCCCCTCGTCCGCTCCTGCACTCCTTCCATCCAATCAATAATCGTCTGTATAACTGCGATGCGCGTGCCGGGATGACACCTTGGGAGATCAAATGTGTGCCCTGCGTCATGCAGAGCATTCATCGCAACAAAGAAAGCAGTCGTTCATATCCACCTGAAGTCGTAGACAAACGCATTAGATTTTGTTCCAATATCGCAGCATAAACGCACGATTTGCCTCACTGTGTATGTGAGTATTATTAACAGTAAACTTTCCTCCACCAATGAATGTACTTTTGGCGCTTCGAAACATAGAGCTGTTGAAAGTATTGTAGGATATCGCCGACTTGTTTAGGGTGTGTGTGGCTGGCAGCAGGGAACAAATAGAAAACTGGGGCCCAAGGCGATAGTGCGTCGTTGGAGTCCTTTTTGTATTCTCGATACCGTCCTTAGAGCTCAGCCGGGCTGTGCCACTTAGACGATGAGTTCTGTCACTATCAGAAATATCAGGCCATCTACACTGGTTCTATACATCATGCATGTCTTCTTTACTCTGTGTTGATTATTCTTAGATCTGTGTACACAGCCGGCGATTTGAACCCGCTTCGCGTTCATAACCCCATCAGTAATTTGCAGTACTTACATGCTGTTTATATTTACGATTAAACCTTCCAGCAACCCGTTGTTGGTCTCGCTCATTTTTTTCCCTTCGACTACGTTCCTGGCACTGTCGGACGGATGAAGTTTCCAGAGGTGCATACAAAAATACACGTAGCCTGTATTTTTTGTGGCTCGGCTATCTCATGTAGACGCCTCTAAATGTCGGATTACATGTATTGCCTGTAATACAGTTATCACAGCCTGTCGTGTGAACTTCATTGACCTATGCAGGTACCTAACATTCTTTGAAACCAATCGTTCTCTTTTAATGGTACAGCTACCGTACATCCGCTGGGTTCGATGTGCCGGGACACCCCTGTTGTATTCCGGGCATCGCCACATGAACCAAAGATGGGAGGACGCTGGATATATCATCAGTCTTCGACTCTGGCATGTTGAATCATATTTCAATTCTCCGGAGATCATTGGTCAGTTGTGCCCTATTTTCTATTTTCTTATTTTTCTTTTAATACCCCTATATGTGAGCCGCTGCTTATGATCTACACGTCGTCTGTCTTTTCCATTCAATGACACCTGGTAGGGATCGGGAACTTTGAATCACCTGCTTTCGAAACGCTCGAATATTATCCCTCAATCTTCTCAGATCACCGCCCATGTAAGTGGAGTCTCCTTTATTGGTCTTACCCGGGTACCCATCTAATCTATTCCTTCCGACCTTCAAAGAATACGGGGTATCCTACCCTCGGGGTGTGTCTAAGTCGTATTCCGTTTTCTTTCACACTACTTATTCAATTCCATTCATTCAATGTTAATCGTTCATGTTCAACCACGTTCATATGCTTGTTGTGCATTTTCTGTATGATCTAGTCTTCATATCACCTCAAACCAAATCTTAGACGCACTTGTCCAGTGTGAAAGTTTTGATTTTCTAGTTATCACTCTTTTCTAGGTATTGAGAACGCAGGCTATATGTGACGTTGATATTGATGCGGGCTGATCTTTAAGCTCTGAACTTCTCTGAGCGAAGCGGTAGTCCGAGATATTTGTTTGCATGGATTAACTCCAGGTCAAGAGTACTGCATAATCCATACGCGTGAGTTCTTTTCTTGCATCCTGATCCCCTCGTTTCGGCCCCTGACGTTGTATTCTCACCTGAACTTTAAATTTGTACGTGACGTATTGAATATTACACCGCGTACCAGATTCAGTCGTCTCGGCTGTTGTTCGCTGTTCGAACGCGTTGTTGACGCGATGTTTGATGTGGAAGCTCCGTGCCGGCAGGTCCGAGCATCGCCACATGAACCAAAATGGTACGTCATGAACATTTTTATTTCCACCTCCACCATCCCGCCTTTTCTTTTCGTGCCCTGCTACCTTACCGTTTGACTTCACGTCTATCTCGACGCGCGAATTGTACCCAGTATCGTCACTTCGGCGGATGCTCTCTGCGTAGACACATTTTTAGGTATGGGTATGGGTTTGAGTGGCATGGACTAGCATGATGGACGGGTGGATATGCGGGATTTCGCTGGCTGAGGTACGCATAAACAAGGCTTAGTGTTTTCTGCCTGCAGCTAAACACTTCCGATAGTGATTCTCTCCGATATCATCTTTGGCTAACCTAAGTGCGTCCAACATCGGTCTGCATCCACCTGACACAGTCGCGATTCGAGCACTGCGACCGGATGCTCCTCGGCCTCAAGGTTACCGACTCTGTTCAATCATGACCTCCTCAACGTTAAATCTCGCATCCCATGATCTTGTTGGGCGTGTCTTTGGGGGTGTTGATGGGAAACAACTCCATGTTGAGGTACGCATACACAATGTTTGACCTGATCTATGTGCATTCAAACACATCCAGTTACCAGGGGTTCTCCGCTAACCCAACTCCGCTGGTTCGATTATCCTTCCTTGCGTGCCCATGCATGTGTCCCAAGTTGCGATTCTACCAGTCGCTTTCCCGTTTTCCTTTACTTTCCAGCTCCATATCCATACCGGACCGCGCTCGCATCTGTGTCCCCTTCGGCGCCTCTCTTCCCAGCCCTTGAAGCTTGAAGCTTGACCTTTCGTTCAGCTTCTCACTCATACCGACTATCACTTAATCCGACCCGTCCTCTCCTACCGCCCGAACTCTATGATGGCCATGCATCTCCGCATGAAAACTATGTCGTACCTTTGCTTCTTGTTCTATCGGCCCCCAAAGGTCGTGCTCCCTCCTTCGCCCCGCAGGTCCTTCCGGTATATTTCTCATACCCATGCCCCTCGCTGCAATCCACTCTATCCGCCACCCCTTTCCTTGACCCCGCATCCCTTTGCGTTCTCTTTCACGATTTGCGTTTGACGGGTTTTCTCCAACTCCTGATATGAATTATTACTGACGTGTTTCATTCAAAACTTATGCTTGTTTCGTGGTATGCATTCTCCTCTGAACGAACAGTATGTCTCATCTCGGCTCCCTAAGATGTCGGCCCTGTCGACCTGTTTCTTTGGCCACATTTTCTCTCGATTCCTCCGATTTAGGTTAGGCATGGGAGGGAGGAAAAACAGGTGGACGCGTGTGTGTTTTGGCTGGCGCAGGTATGCATATAGAAGACCTGGTTCTGTCGTTTTTCACGTAAACACGTCCGACCATAACCTCCTCCCCGCTTTGTCCTTTTCTAGGTCATTTATCATTCTTCCTAGACTTGGTTTTTTGAAGTTGAGCGGTACCTATCCAAGGTCTCTCTCAGCTTGATTTCGATCATCTCCAACGTCGTTCGGGCTGTATTTTCTCATTATTAGACTCTGAAACCACTCGATGACTAACTCTCGCTCGCTCTGACTTTATGCATGCATGTGTGTATCCCAAAGTGTGGTGTGTCCTGTCCCAAGTTCTCTCCTTTCTCGCACTCGTCTCCGCTAGAGGAGATGCTCTTATGCTTGAATTACTGGCAACGTGGATCGTGATGTACGCTAACTTTGCATCTTTCTTCGGATTGTTAGATTGATGAGATTTGTTCTCGTACTCTTAGGCATAGTGTTTGTTTGTTTCATCCCTGTTCGTATATGTATGGTTTACTGACTCTGTTTATACATCTCCTTCAGACATTGCAGATCAGCCTAGGGTCGTACAAAAATCTTTTGTCAAAATTCCTGGTGTAATGTCCGTCGTCCTTCTGACGAAATTCGAGGTGGAACAGTACCTTTGTTTCGAAAGAAACTTCTCGTTCCTGGAACATCGATGGTGGTATAATTTCTTCTCCGCGTAGGCGTCGAGTGACGGCCTGGTAGTCGACTTACTCCACGACCTCAACATAACTTTGTGCATCCCAATTGGGTCTACCGGTGTTTCGGACGCGATGTTTGGCGCGGACTTTGCTTACCGAACGTTCCGGGCATCGCCACATCGACCAAAA
The DNA here is from genome assembly GCA_964017145.1 of Agrocybe praecox. Taxonomy (NCBI): domain Eukaryota; kingdom Fungi; phylum Basidiomycota; class Agaricomycetes; order Agaricales; family Agrocybaceae; genus Agrocybe; species Agrocybe praecox. The sequence goes on from OZ024840.1 coordinate 4,780,784, forward strand.
TTGTACTTCAATGCCTGATCGAGCGGGGCGTATATTTTATTTTTCAGTCCTGCAGCGGCCGATTCTTGCTTAATCCTTCCTCTTCACGCTCTTCTCGATGTGTCAAAAGACCCTGTTACGCGTACCTCCGAGCCATGTTCGCTGGGTCGATGCGGATGTGAGACATTTGACTCGCTGAGTTACGCATATGAAAGCCCAGCTTGATTCACCAACGCCCACGCCGGAAGATGTCAGAGAACCATTCTTTCCTGCAGTATATCGCCAACCCGAGTCCACCGGCTTGGTCCTACGTACAGCGCAATGCCCCTCCACCTATCCACAGTCGGAATTCAACCAGGGGAAGCGGTGGACAATTTAGGCCGTATCTATCCAGGAGGTCATATTCAACCTGCGAATGCCGGAAGTGTTTATTTTTTTCTACATTTTCAGTTGATAAAGTATCGTCATTTTCCTAGTACCTACGGATGTGCGTACTCTATAATGATCATATGGCTGGTCCAATACTCCCTGTCGTGGAATGTTGAGATCAATATATCCACTTGAATCACCTAGCAAACTGGGAATTTGATGAATAAAGTACTCTGACACCTGAACATGAGTTTATGCGTTTAGGACGTGTTATTTACGCGATGTTTGGAACAGAAGCACCGCGCCGTCGATGCCGAGCTCCGCCACACACATCAAATGCGCGCGTCATCAATTTATTTTCAACGACAACCATCCCGGCGTGTTCTTTCCGGGTCCTCCAACGTCCGATTCTTTTTTGACTTCACGCTTTTTTCTGTCACATATCGAAATCGTTAGCCGTCGAACGATTACGCGTACGACGCGTCTTTGGGAGTGGGAGAGGCAAACAGGTGGATGGATGGACATGCGGGATTGTGCTAGGTAAGGTGCGCATACGGCCGATTTTGTTTGACGGTCTGGCCGCTCGTCTTCCGCCAACCCAGGTCCACCGGCTGAGCAGTCCTTCTGCATGCATCCGCAGTCGCGATCGAACTATGCGCTCTTGGGCCTTAGGCGCCTAGACTTTCGGTCTAGATCTGCATCCCCCCGATGCCCTCTTCTGTGTCTTGCCTCCCGGATCTTGGTCCTCTGAACAAACACCATGTCGTACCTCAAGGCCTCATCGACGTAATCCTGGCATCTATCTCTGACCGATGCTCCTCGTGGCAACCCACTCGATACTTCTCCTGAGTGTATCTTGCGCGTCATTTACTATTTTTGCTCTCCCATGGTGCAAAATACGTCCGACAACGATCCTCTCCGACCTCGGCTTGTTCACTCGTCCCTTCTCCGTGTACCTGCATCCATCCACTGCCGCGATTTTACTCTGCGCACCGGACGCTCTTCAAACTTCGAGGTTATTTATCGTAGCCGTTTGTTCACGATATTGTAGGGTCCGCACTCGTATCCGCATCTGCGTCTCCGCCTCCCGCCCTCGTCCAGTTCCCGCGCGTCGGCACCTCTTGTATTCCATGGTCCATATTCTGTTTTTCTTTGTACAGCATATACAAACAATCCTTCTTTCACCCTCGCTGGCCCTTCCGACCTCTTTTTTGCGCTTGATGGTCCTTTATATGATGCGTTCCGGGGTATGCATTCTATACGCGACCACCAATCTTCCCACCTATCCACGATGGTTCGCTTGTCTTGGATACCTTCCGTCCCTTTCTGCCTTGTTCTCCGCTATTTTTATTTATTTATTTATACATTTCCTCCTATTTGATCGATCAAAATTAATGTACACCCATTTTTCACGATGGCCACGCCGCCACACCTTGTATAGATCAGGTATTTACTCTTCCCTCGTCCATCCCAGTTCGCATTCGTTTTCTTACAATTATGCCAGAACTCGCGTATTCTCCATTTTTTGCACATGCCAGTTTGTTCAAATAAGGTACGATTATTCCTGATTCTCGGCCGTACGTGAATCATGTTGACTTTTCTCGCTGATCCAGGCTCTGGTTGTGAACTTACCGTTGTGATTAAACGTCCCATCACAACCTCTTCTTTTTCGAACGTGAAGGGGAAATGAAATTTAGTCGTTAAACTACACCGGAATACAGTTGCTTCGTTCGTTATATGTTTATACATGTGTCTCCTCGATGAATCTTAACCTGCTTAACCCCTGTTACGTCGGCCCTTCCAAATCATCATACTCCTTGCTTTCACCTACCCCGTGCCGCCTTGTTCACAAGCGAATTCCATCCTTCAGTTAGTTCCAATTTGGCCGTCGTCTTCGGCTCCTACTCTCTCTAAGTATCGTGCTATCGCTCGCCGAGCTCTTCGGCTGTCGTTTTCGAACATCATCGACATTTTTGCGAGTGACTTGGTCTTGCACATCTCGATGAGCGGGTCGTACGGTCCAGCGTCAGATAGGATGCATGAAAAATATTTCAGATGCCTCATATAATAATCCCAATGTTGATTAATCACACGTGTATTCCAGCCATTCCAACTGACTTCATTTGAAAGGCGCTGTCCAGAGAAGGAGTATATCTTGGGTCTCCACAGTTTTGTCGCTTCCATAATTTTTCCGTAAGTTGAAATGATGTCGCCTTTTCCGTATTCTTTTACAAGCACTGGTCTGTTGCTGAAGGACTTGTATGATGGATGTTTTTTCCAGAGCAAAGGATACGTTTTCTGCTTTGTGTGAATGATTGGGCTTACTTTGAGATGGCGATTGGCCTCTGCTTCCGTTTTCCGGTTGCTGCACAAAAACTCAAGGCAGAAGACTGCCGCCTTTGCAATAATGCGGGACCGTGATGCTTTAGTAAGGAGGGATTGAAATGTGCGGCTGACCATAGGCTCGAGTTGTGTGTTGTCGAATCCAAATATATGCTCCCAACCAATGTACGATTCCCGGTACCGAGTCACATCAATATTTGCTTTCCTCTCCAGGTGGAGAACAGCGAAATGATAGTTAAGCTTCCAGTTCCACAATTCATCTGCGGCATTAAGAAAGGAAAGATTGCATTGGCATAAAGCGCGCAGGTGGTTGTGTAAGGCATCTTCGAGGTTGGGGTGATAAGGTCTCTGGATATAAAGGCGAACTTAATTTGATGTCAGAGAATGGGAGATAGAAACGTACAAGGTTCATCATGAAGTTGAAAATCCAATGCAAAAAAGCATTGTCATGAAAGTAATCCATGCAATGCATTGTTCTTCTTTCTTGAAAGATGGCTTCACATAAGGATTCCATAGGAAATTTAATCAGTGCATTGACGATGGCTGGCATGCATGAGCACGATTTCAGAATGTCATATGCACTGGATTTACGATATAAAAATACAACCTGGTCAGCAAGTTTGGAAAGTACCGGACCAGTGGGCGTTTCTGTCGATATAAAATCTATTTAGCAATTCCATCAAATAATTCAGCAAGAAGTGAGGTCATCTCACCGGCGAATAACTGAATTACACGAAGAATATTGTGAGCATGTGTTTCCGATTGATCTACAAAAAGGTCGTTGGATCGGTAACGATCAAAGAGAAAGTCGACAAATGACTTGTGGAGGAAGGTGACAAAATCATGGTCATCAACTTTCACAATTGATGCAAGATTTGAGAGAACAAGTCGCGCCACACCAGGTCGCAGTTGTAGAATTCTCTCAATCCCAGCGGGTGTTACTTTGTCATACATTGCTGGGACAGCCAATATATCAATGGTTTGGTTTTGGGGCAGATTCTCGGTTGTCATGACAAGATGTCTATAAAGTGCATCGAGTCCAGCAAATGGTAGGTCTTCGCGCGAACGCTGAACGTTGAGAACAGCTTCCAGTCGCTCCTGAGGCAAGTGTTTTGGAGATTCAACGTATTTCACCACCGTGGCAGCAAATATAAACTGCCCAGATGATTTTTCAACCAATGTTTCAAACTGTTCTTCACTCGGCCAAGGTTCCGAAATCCCGAGATGTCTAAAGATCGGGAGCTCACGGATAACCCTGAAACAATCGCGTAAGAAGAGTTCTATATCGCTATCCGGGGAATACTCGTCAGATAGAAAGATCTTGAAGGTATGTGCAGTGGAATTTGAAGTGTTGAAGAAATTGGAGATATAAATTTCTGGACGACTGCAGACGAGGAATCGTATAGGTACACGAGCGTTTTGTAGGATATTGAGCAGGGTATCCAAGATTTCTCGTTGACTAGCTGTGTTTGCGCACTCATCCAGTCCGTCTATTACAATCAATGGGGCTGTATACGATCCATTTTGATAGATTTCGAGGAGTGGCGCGATAATAAGGGCTTCAAACTTGATTTGGAGCGATTTGTTGAGGATATTTGGATCATTCTCGACAACTTTGACCACTGAATGTCGTACTCCAGGAATAGCGACACATATTTGCGAGCAGAGAGTTGCGACTAGTGCGCCTGAATGATTTCTGGTGTTGTCTCCAGAATAAAAAAAGAAACCGGCGAGCGGTTTGCCTTCCACCTCGCAGCGCTCGCAAACACTTCGTCCAATAGCCGTTTTACCAGCTCCAGCCGCGCCCGTGACCCAGCATATGCCTTTCTCGCTGGATTTTTTGTCATTTCCCTCTATCCAGTTCATGATCGCATTTATCGCTGCGATGCGAGTCCCAGGGTGGCACCTTTGGGGGTCAGGGATATGTCCGGAGTTGTGGAGTGAGTTTGGTGCCGTTCCTTGTAAAAGCCTCTCATATCCATCTATGAAATTTGGAGGCTTGTTGTTAACGCCTATATGACCATGAACTTACAAGGGGTTGACGTACTATGTGGGGCGTAAGGCCCGAAATTACCACCAGATATATGAAAATTGGATGCCCCAGCAAATAAAGTGTGAGATGTGTCTGGCTGCATTTGCTGGTAAGAGCGTGTAGAGTACAAGAAACAAAGATGGAGGAGGTTTAGCCGAATGATCTGATAAGAGTGAGAAGTTGGGGGTGACATAAATCCCTATGTCGTTGTTACTGCCTGTTTAACCCGGGGCCGGTCATCCGAACGACTCCAAATATAGTCCTCGGCATCGCCTTCGTCTTCCGAGTGGACCAGTTGTGCATTTACACAGTAACCTATCACATTTTTCTCAATTTTGGATGTGCTGCATCACCATTCTCTATAGAACATTCCCGGATCAGCTGATAATAAAAATCATCAATCACGGTATTCTGACACTAGGCACAGAAATGTATTTATGTAGTTCAAAAATTCGATAGAATCTGTGAATTGGAAATTCCGGCTCGTAATGTTTGCACGAGTCCGGCGGCCTCTTTCGGCAAAACGCTGATCGTTGTCCTCGTTCTGCTCGCTCTGCTTCAAATTCAAAGTCCGAACTTACTACTCAAATTCACAAATTGAACATCCCTTCTGCATACGTCAGTATTAGAGTTATGATTCGGGATAGAGATTAGGAGTGTTGTACAAGGGAACTGGACGACGATAGGATAATAAATAAAATCAGGTTTAGACAAATAAAAGAAACGGTGGACGACAGAGTCTGCACGTGATGGGTACGTCTAACGACGCGCATGCATTTTGCTGTGCGCGTGAGGTACTCATAGACTAGGCGAGCTCATATCTGACAAGAGGTTAGAGTTAGATCTCAGATCTCAGAGGTTAGGTGGATTCAGGAAGGCGGCCGGACGATTTAATATTTTTATGTGATTTCTTTCTTCCAAGCTCCAGACCTATCATTTCGCTTCGCTTCCTACTCATACTGACTCCGACTTCTCACCTATGGTTCATGTTCCACGACGGCTAACTTCTCTGCACGAACACTACATCATACCTCGGCTCCCTATCTTCCTATCACACATGCCCCACCCATCACCCTTTGTTTCGACCGTACTTCCTCCAATTTCGCTCTCACGCTTTACGTTCAAGGTTTTTTTTCTCGACGTCCCCATACGAACCGACATACCTAACTGCTGTATTATCATTGTCCATCCGTGCACCTCATCTCGTCTCGTCTCATCTCAGCTCTCTCGATCTTTCCCTCTTTGTTTCCGAGCAGTATGTTCCACTCTGCACACACCACCGGGTCGGCCTTGTAAAAGTATCTTTTCGATTCAGGTACGACGTTCAACCTGAATATGAATTTCCATTTCTGGTTAATCTCCCTCTTCGAGATTTCACCCGACACATCTCTAAAAACACATAGACGATCTGCATCAAATGAAACTATTGCCCAACTATTTTTTCAGTAGCCAACAACCCAAACGCAGGTCTCTCGACTCTATCCTGATGTGATCTTAGCTACATGTCTCCGATTAATTGGTTAGGACCATTCATTCGGGTTCGTATATCCTATTATATCACCTTTTATTTATCCTCGTTCGAATCTGAATAGAATTTATCGACTAGATTGTAATTATATTACTCCTCCATGTTCTATTTCAGCTACAGTTATATGCGTGATGATTTTTATCTGTACATCGCGTTCTTTACAAATGATCGAGTCGAGTAATCACGTCTTCTGATTTGCAATGAAAAATGCAAGTATTATGTACGCATTTTTATTTATGGAATTCAGAATTTTCATGCAATCTGTGACCAAACGTTGCGCTGGTGTATTTGAAAAATTGGAATGGATGTGTGTGCCCTTGAACGCGCTGTTTGGCACGGAAGCTCCGTGCCGAACGTTCCGGACATGGACCAAAATGGTACGTTATGTTTATTTTCAACGACCAGCCTTTCTTTCCTTGTCCTTCAACGTTTATTTTCCGTCCACTCTTTCGTTTTCAGGCTCATCCTGATGTATGAAGACTTTCAAATGTGTACTTTTACCGATATTTTCAAGGAAGGCGCGCCTTTGGGTGTGTGTGTGTGTGCATAAACACAACGGTCGCGTCGTCTGTCCTGCCTGCTACCTTCCGTTCGATTATATTTTAGTTTGTCCTCGCATCTTCACGTCTCAAGATCTCAAGATCTTAACGGTCGCGCCATAGTCTCGTCGCTTTTACCCTTGGTCGTTTCCAAGCTCAACGTTCAACGCTCAACGTCAACGTCAACGTCAACCCTGTCCGTGTCCACGACCAAGGTCCAACGCAGTTTTTTTCCCCTACCTTTCTCCCTCTCGTCTGCTTCCGGGTATTCCTTTCAACCTTGCGTCTATCTCGACTTTCGGATTATTCCCAATTTCGTTGTTCTCACCGATGCTTGCGGAACACGTCTTTGGGTTGGGTTTGGGTGGCATGGACAGCTGGATGTGTGAGATTTGGCCAGGTAAGTTACACATACAGGTAATCTATTTTGATTGACATGAACATGAATGCGTCAGACCACCATTTTCTACCGCCTCAGCTTCCGTTAACCCGAGTACGTTCGTTTACTCGTCCGTCCTGCATGCCCCTGCATCCATCTGACATAGTCGCAACACTATCAGGCGTACCGCGGTACCGGCCTATCTATAGCGGTGCTTGAACCAATCTTGTAGTGTACAAACGCCTTTTACGTCGTCTTTACAGATCTCTCACCTCACCTTCAGCTCACATCTCGCATTGCAGGAACATCTTTTTGAACATCTTTTTCTTACGATGCTGGGGCCCGTCCTCCTTCGTCCGTCCTTTTTGTCCCTTCGATTCTCGTCACATCCACCCCGACATCCCAGGTCTATCCCGGTCGCTTCTCTTCGACTGATATATGTTTCTGGGTTGACCTGTCTTTGGGTATGGGGGTGTGTGATGGCAGGTGTTTGGATGGTGGTATATTGGGGTGAGATACGCATAGAGGAAGTTTAGCTTGATACGCTTGCACCTACGCATGTCCAATTGCAATACCCTCTGACCTCGTTTTCCCTCAACTCAAGTCCGTCTGTTCAGTTGTGTCTCCCCTGACAAACTCTGTTCAGTCTACGCCAACACCTCTCCTCTCTTCTTGCTCCATTCCCATTAGCTCTCGCCTCCTGTGGTCCGTACTCCTCTGTACAAATACAACAGCCCCCTGCCGTCAATGTGTCGCGCTCCTCCCTTCTCCCTCGCCGTAACCCGCACAATACGTCTTGTACGCTCATGTTGCGCATAGAGCTCTCAAGTCTGCATCCCTTTGTTCTTCCACTGTCGATTCGACAGTCTGGCATACGGTCTGCGTTGGGCTATGTATGCTATCAAACCAAGTCGTACGTGTATTTTTCAACAAGAAAATCTGTCAGTTTATTAATAGGTGCTCGTTCTTTTCTTCTTTCTCTTTCCCCCTCGTTCTTTTTCCTTCCAGATTCTCTAGATGCAGGGCTGTGGAACTTCATCGTCTCCGACGTGATTTATTTGAGCTACATGACTTTTATGATGCGCCGAATGTTCTAGGCTGTTTGTATCCAGTTTCTGCAGTGTTTTCTCGGTTTTGATGTTCAGGTTTGATGGACTTTGCCCTGAACACGAGGACGCCGGTGCGCTGAATCATTTTTAGCGATCATCGATCATTGGTGAGGTGCCCCAGGTCTATTTCTTGTTCTTTATTTCCTATACTGCCACTTGTAGGCCTGCATTTGGTTATGTGCGTTCCCTGGTTTGGATTGGGAATTCGAATCATCGGTTCTCGAAATGATCGAATATTATCACTCAATCTTCTCAGATTGCCGCACGTTTATGTGGTGTCTCTTTTATTGGTCTTACCCATCTAATCTCTTCTTTCAGACCTTCGGGGTATATTGGGTTTCCTATCCTCGAGGTACGTCTACGTTTCATTACGTTTTCTCTAACACTACTTATTCAATTCCATTCATTCAACGTTAATCCTTCATGTTCAAGCAATTTCATGCGCTTTATGGCGCGTTTTCAGTATGACCCTCCCAAGTGTATTACAACGTTCATCGTCTGGGGATGATTATTCTCGTATCGCCCTTCAATATTTCAATTCAAGAAGATGGGGTTGCCCAGCATGGGTTCAAGTACATATTCCATTGTATGATTTGGACCAGTAGTACGACTCGGAGTTACATTACACATTACACATTACATATTTACCACCCTTATGTTTAAACTAGCATGGAAAGTTAAGCGTCCTGCATAATCCATACCCTGAGTTCTTTTCTTGTATCTTGATCCCCTCATTTCTGACTGAATGTTGAATATTACAGAGTGTACCAGTTCGATCGCCTCGGCTGCCGTTCGCTGTCCGAACGCGTTGTTGACGCGATGTTTGATACGGAAGCTCCGTGCCGGCAGGTCCGAGCATCGCCACATGAACCAAAATTGTACGTCATCAGCATTTTTATTTCCACTTCCACCACCATCCCGCCTTTTCTTTTCGTGCCCTATTAACTAACCGTTCCAGTTCACGCCTATCTCAACGCGCAAATTCTGCTCCAATCTCGTCACTTTGACTGACGCTTTCTGGGTAGACGCATTTTTAGGTACGGGCATGGGTATGGGTTGCATGGACTGGCATGGAAAGGTGGATATGAGGGATTTCAATGGCTGAGGTACGCATAACCAAGGCTTGTTTGCTTGTAGCTAAACATGTCCGATAGAAGTTCTCTCCGATATCATCTTTGGCCAACCTAGCTACGTCCGGCATCCATCTGACACAGTCGCGATTCGAGCACTGCGACCGGATGCTCCTCGGGCTCAAAGTTGCTGACTTTCAATCATGACCTCCTCAACGTCAAATCTCGCAACCCATGATCTTGTTGGGCGTGTCATTGGGGGTGGTGATGGGAAAAAGCTCGATGTTGAGGTACGCATACACAACGTTAAACCTGAACAATCTGCATTCAAACACAAACGTCCACCAGCGTGCGTCTAAAGTCGCTTTCCCATCTTCCAACTCCTTATCCATGCCGGACCGCACTCGCATTTGCATTCCCGTCTACGCGTCTCCGGTCCCCCTATGCCACTCTTTCCAGCCCTAGACCTTTTGTTTAGCTTCTCACTCATACCGCCCAGTCCTTCTCCGATGGGCAGAACTCCATGATGGCCATATTTCTCTACATGAACACCACGTCGTACCTCGGCTCCCTCGGCCATTGGCACCCGTCAGAGCGTCGCGCTCCTTCCTTCGTCCCTGCAGGCCCTTCCGGCTCACAATGCTCCCATCTTTTCACACCCATGCCCCTCGCTGCAATCCACTCTATACATCAACCACTCCCCCAAGGTTCGCTGTCACGCTGTAAGATCGATTTTTCCTTCTCAAGCTCCTCATACGAAATAACATATCAAACTGCTGGATTCTCGTCGCCCAGCCGTAACCCTCATCTCAACTCCCTCGATATCGTGCTCTACTTTGTCTCACAGTACGTTCCACTCTGCACTAAAACCATGCCGGCCTTTTCAGAGCATCGTACTCATTCGCTTTTTGCCCTCACCGTCATTATCCCTTCAGGTACCTAACGTTCGAACGTTCAACGTCAGCCAGCATCTGCAAGTTTGAACGTCTATTCCTGGACAACTCCCTTCGAAAATTCACTTGGCACACCTGGGCTTATTTCGCGCATCGATCTACCCGCACTGCATTCTTTTGCCCTCGATTTTGCCCTCCCCCATTGCAATCGATGACCTGATATACGATTTGTGTAGAACTATTGGTTCTGTTGATTTTATACACAACGAACCCTTTTATTCAATCATAGTGTGCAACACGCAGAAATTTTACATTCGCAACGGATCGTTCTTTGGCCTGGCGTTCCTTCCTCACGTTCCTTTCTAGCTCTGCCTCCTACGCTGTGTTTTCTTTCCTGATACGCTCAACGCAAGCCTTTCGACTATTGTTCCTGATGTGATTTTGGCTACATGACCTTGATTATCAGGTTATAACCGACTCGGGCGTCCGTTTATTCTCATTTGTCTCATTAATTGAGTGTGCACAGTGCTTTGTCAATTAAAAGGTTTACGATGTTGGCTCCGTACTGGGCCCAGAGTGTCGTCTCGTGATTATTTATTCATGCCCTCGATCGTTCATGTCTATTTTGACGTGCGAATTCCTCCCTATTTTTGTCCATGAGACTCATTCTTGCTGGAAGCGTACTTTGGTATGGGCTTGGCCGAGACTCTCCTAAAATGGCTCTGTTCGATCACGAACTTGTCACCTCTGGAAACACAGTCCCATATGCATGCTCGCTACCGCCTCCCCTGTCCTTCTGTCTCAGTTCCCAGCTCCAGATCTATCTGTTTATTTTCTGTGCACCTGCACTCCTCGCATTCCATGGTCCACATTCTCTGATGGTTGTACAACCCTACACAAACGTCAGGTGTCGTCCTCGTTTGCTCTTTGCTGTTCATTTCGCGCTTGTTCTAACGGTCCATCCGCGACACTTCAATTATTACCCTTCCATTTCGGCCCGGGATACGTTTCTTTCGAACCAACATACTCAACTGTTGCATCTATCAACATCAATCACCGCGCATCCATGATGAACAGAATCGCGATATCAACAACCGGTTCACATTCGCCACCGTTATGAATCTCTGTTTTTTATGGCCTCTTTCAAGTTCCGATCATTCCTCTTTTTTTTTTTTTAACTCAACCCGCGATAACCAGGTGAAATTTAATTTTAATTATGCCACCTCGAATGAATTGGAATCGGTCGTCTCGTGTTGTTCACGCGATGTTTGGGATCGGAAGCTCAGCGCTCAGGGCCCGGGTGCCGAGCGTTTCCACGGGAATCAAAATGGGTGCGTCATCGTTTTGATTTCCAACTCACCCCTATCTGTCCTTTTCTCCTTCCTCCAACATTTGATCTTTGCTCTTTCCTTTTCAGGCCCATATCCATGTATGGAGTCATTTGTTTGTCTACGCCCGACCGATGTTTCCTGGGTAGACGCGTCTTTAGGTGGTGGATGTGGATGTGGGTGGGTGGACATGCGGGATTGTTCTGAGCGAGGTACGCATCCATATCATATGGACTGATTTAGCTGCGCCTAATCACTTCCGACCACAACTCCCCATGACCCCGTCTTCCGACAGCTCAAGTCCGCCGCCATACTGCATGCTCTTGCAACCATCCAAATAGTGGATTTCTCGTTCCCGCTCCGCGCCGTTTTAATTCCCAGATATCAGTTCCATTTCTTTCATGACATACATCCCTACCGACGCATTCTTCGGCCCTCCTGTGTCTTGGTCCCAAGCTTCGGATCTATTGCTCGGCTTCCCGCCCGTATACTAACCATCATGTCATTTGAAATTTAACCTCCAGCACTCTGTGGTCCATACCCCATGATTGTTATACATCTCCGTAAGAAGACAAGGTTGTATATCGGCACCTTGCCAAGTCGGTTCACGACTCGTATTTCAAAAATTTGAGCTTTTCCTCCTTGCTGTTGTGTACGCAAATCATTTTGTGACCCCACCTGCGCTTTTTTCCTTTGACTCTTCATCCCCTTTTCAATTTTCTTTAGGCGCGCGAAGTAATTTTTTGTTTTTGTTCCCTCAAAACCTCCAATAAACCTAACGATATTAATTCGTTCGAATTTTCGTGCGTCTTGTTCATTTAATCTAACTTGTCCCTTCCCTGCGTCTATATTACTTTGCTGTCATTGTCCTTTCTGTGTTCCCATCGTCCTCCTTCACACGGATCGGACTCCAAACACGTCAAAAACCCGCGCAGAAACCTAGCGATCTAGTTTGACATATATTATCCCTCTTCTTCCCTGGCAGAACTACACTAAGCGACCAGAATCTGACATCCATAGCATCTGTTTATAACGTCCACAGCAACTTTTTCGCTGCTTATCCCGGGTTGCGTCTTGCCCGTTTTCGGGCGTTTCTATTACCAGTTCGTTTCAGATATCTGGTGATTTCCTTCCGTGCAGTGCGGCTGAGATGCGGGAATGCCATTGACATTGGCGAAAAAGTTTGTGTTTTGCACATCTCGATGAGTGGTGCATATGGTGCGGCTCTTGGCAAGCTTTTGATCAAACTTTGCAGAAGGGTTGCATATTCGAACGGGAGATCTTTAATTGAAGATGGAAGTTCAAACCCGTAGCCGTAAATGTGCTGAAGAGGCGCCAGCTGGAAACCAGAACCGTGATCTTCCTTGTGATCAGCGAAATGTGCAACCTTTCTGAATGTAGTGAGACATGTAGGCTCGTCGATGGAGGTATCGATCAACTGCTGGTCCTCTGATTGACGACTCCATGCTCTTCTGTGCCATTTCCATGGATGTGTTTTTCGATTTGTGTTGAATAATATTCCAGTTTGCAAAAAATATTTCGCTACCCATCTCAGATGGGGATTGTGGTCGCAGATCACTTGTAGGCAGTAGGCTGCGACCCTTGAATATATACTGCATTTTTCGACCTCTGTAATGATCCCTTCACCCAAAGGAAGTCTCATGGGATGGTCGTGCTCCTCGACCCACACCTCGATGAGGGTTTCGTCGAAATTGTTATTGATAATTTCCATAAAAGTGGATAAAAACCAAATTTTAGAGTCGTCGTGGATGCAAAAAGCTGCAAATACATAATTCGACTTCCAATTTTCGCGACGTGCTCCACGTATTTCTGCAAGAATGCAGTGCCAGAATGATTGACTGTGGGTGATAAAAGCCTCATTAATATTGCCATTCTTATTCTGAAGATGGATGTTAAGATTATTCAGAAAGACCACAAAATCGTGTTATACGCACATGTTTATGAAGAAACTGAAAAAATAACCCAAAGAAGCCAAGTGCATAACATTCAGAAGTGTCAGAAAACAATGACCTGCAGAATGACTCCATGGGAAACTCTATGATGGCTCTCAGAGGTGTGCTGTAGATGGCGCTGTCCCAGTCTTCACATGAAATTTCCAAAGAGTGTAGCATATTACCAGGCTGGTGAAGTTTAGACAGATTCCATCCATACAAATGTTGCTCTGTTTCTGATGTTAAGTGATTGTAATTTCTAAATGGAATGAATCCTGACCTGAGTAAATTTGCATGATCCGCAGGAGATAAAAAGACTGTGTTTCCTTTTTGTGCTTGTAAAATTGTTTGGATCGCTGTGGGTCAAACAGAAAATCTGCAAGTGACTTGTGCAGAAGCTTGACTGCACGATGAGGTGATGCAAAGTATTCAATCTCCACAATGGAAGCGAAATCGCAAAGAAAAACTTCGACGGTTCCTGACTCCAGTGAAAGCATCAGCTCTATCGCGCTTGGATCCAATCTTTGGCTAATTGCTGCAATAAACAATATATCCAGTAATAAATCCGGGTCATCTGCTGTTTTGATTATATGCATATAGAGAGCATCGAGTTGAACAAATGGTAAGTCCTTGAATGGAGGACGGAGGCCAAGTACCGACTCCAACCTCTGATCCGGGCGGTGACGTGGGGATTGCATATATTTGACGATGGTCGTGGCGTAGATGAATTGTCCGGATGATTTCTTTACGATATCGTCCACATGGCTTTCCTTCGGCCACTCTGCAGGCAACAAGTGTTTGAATCTGTGTCCTGCCTTGATATCCTTGAAGCTATCGGACAGGTAAAGTGTAATATCCTTGTCAGGAGAGTATTCATCACCAAGAAGTATCTTGAAAAGAAGATGATGCACTGTCGGGGACAAGAAGAAACTGGTTATATGGCTTTCCGGACGGCTACAGACAAGGAAGCGGAATGGTATTAGCGAAGAAGTTGAGATGTATGTCAGGGTATCCAAGATATCCTCTTGACTGGAGGGGTTCTGGCATTCATCGAGGCCATCTATCACGATCAGCCGTGGTGCCACGTGAAGCTCATCGGAGAACGTTGCTGAGAGGGGGTTGATCACGAGGGAGACAAATTGTGTCCTCAACGCGCGGGAAAAGACCAGCGGATCGTGGTCAACAGCGTCAGAGACTGCCTTGCGGAGCTTGTAATTTTTGCAACACATCTGGTACGCGATGGTTGCGACAAGTGATCCAGAGTGATTCCTTGTTGAATCACTGGAAGAAAAGAAGAAACTCGCGAGGAGCCTTCCTTCTTCAGCACAGCGCTCGCAAATGCTCCTTCCAATGGCGGATTTACCGGCACCCGCAGCACCAGTCACCCAAGCGATGTCCCTTTCCCTCGTCTGCTCATGCACTCCTTCCATCCAGTCAATGATCGTCTGTATCACTGCGACGCGTGTGCCGGGATGACACCTCGGGAGATCAAACGTGTGCCCTGCGTCGTGCAGGGCATTCATCGCAACAAAAGAAAGCAACCGTTCATATCCCCCTGAATTCGTAGACAAATTCATTAGATTTTGTTCCAATATCCCAGCATAAACGCACTATTTGCCTCACTGTGAATGTGAGTATTATTAACACTGGTAAAGTTTCCTCCAGAAATGGATGTATTTCTGGCGTTTCGAAACATGGACATGTTGAAAGTCTTGTAAGATATTGCCGACTTGTTTAGGGTGTGTGTGGCTGGCAGCAGGGAACAAATAGAAAACTTGGAGGTAAGGTGATAGTGCGTCGTTGAAGTCCTTCTTGTATTCTCGATACCGTCCTTAGAGCTCAGCGGGGCTGTGCCATTGAGACGATGAGTTCTGTCACTATCAGAAATATCAGACCATCTACACTGGTTCTACACATCATGTATGTCTTCTTTACTCTGTGTTGATGATTCTTAGATCTGTGTACACAGCCGGCGATTTGAACCCGCTTTGCCTCCATAACCACATCAATAATTTGCAGATCTTACATGCTGTTTCTGTTTCTGTTTGCGATTAGACCTTTCAGCAACCTGTTGTTGGTCTCACTCATTTTTTCCCTTTGGACTACATTATCACTGTCGGACGGATCAATGTTCCAGAGGTGCATACAGAAATACACGTAGCCTGTCTTTTTTGTGGCTCGGCTATCCCATGTAGACGCCTCTAAGTATAAGATTACATGTATTGCCTGTAATACAGTTATCACAGCCTGTTCGTTCTCTTTTAATGGCACAGCTACCGTACATCCACTGACTTCGATGTGCCGGGACACCCCTGTTGTATTCCGGGCATTGCCACATGAACCAAAGATAATACCTCAGTAGTTTATTTTCAGTCTTCGTTGCTTTTATAAATAACACGGTATTTCATTCACTCGTCGGTTTCTTCGAAGGACATTCGATGCCACATTGACGCGTCTATGTGGGGATGGCTTTAAATATAACGGAAAAAGCCTCTACATTCATCCTATTTAGGTTTGACGGCCCTGGCCCACATATGAGGACGCTGGATATATCATCGGTCTGCGACTCTGTCGTGTTGAATCATATTTCAGTTCTCCGGGGATCATTGGTCACTTGTACTCTATTTTCTATTTTCTTCTTTTTCTTGTGATATCACTATATGGGAACCGTTGCTCATGATCCCCACGTCGTTTGTCTTTGCCATTCAATGGCACCTGCTAGGGATCGTGAATTTTGGATCATCTGCTTTCGAAATACTCGAATATTATCCTCGATCTTCTCTGATAACCACCCACGTAAGTGGAGTCTCCTTTATCGGTCTTACCCATCTAATCTATTCCTTCCGACCTTCAAAGCATATGGCCTATCCCACCCTCGAGGTGTGTCTGAGTCTTATTTCGTCTTCTCTAACACTACTTATTCAATTCCATTCATTCAATGTTAATCGTCCATGTTGAACCACGTTCATACGCCTATTGTGCATTTTCTGTATGATCTAGTCTTCATATCACCTCAAACCAAATCTTAGATGCGCTTGTCCAGTGTGAAAATTTTGATTTTCTAGTTATCGCTCTTTTCTAGACATTGAGAACGCGGCTTATATGTGAGGCTGATATTGATGCGGGTTTATTTTTAAGCTCTGAACTCCTTTGAGAGGAAGCGGTACTTCGGTGTATTTGTTTGCATGGATTAACTCCAGGTCGAGAGTCGTGCATAATCCATACGCGTGAGTTCTTTTCTTGCGTCCTGATCCCCTCGTTTCTGGGGTTGTATTCTCACCTAAACATTAACTTTGAAGGTGACGTGTTGAATATTGCACCACGTACCAGATTCAGTCGTCTCCTATTGTTTGCGGTTCGAACGCGTTGTTGACGCGATGTTTGATGTGGAAGCTCCGTGCCGGCAGCTCCGAGCATCGTCACATGAGCCAAAACGATAGTACGTCATCAACATTTTTATTTCCACCTCCACCATCCCGCCTTTTCTTTTCGTGCCCTGCTACCTGACTATTTGACTTCACGTTTATTTTGACGCGCGAATTCTACCCAGTCTCGTCACTTCGGCGGATGCTCTCTGGGCCGACGCGTTTTTAGGTATGGGTATGGGTTTGGGTGGCATGGACTGGCATGGACGGGTGGATATGCGGGATTTCGCTGGCTGAGGTACGCATAAACAAGGCTTGGAGTTTTCTGCCTGCAGCTAAACACGTCCGATAGCAATTCTCTCCGATATCATCTTTGGCCAGCCTAAGTGCTTCCGGCATCGGTCTGCATCCATCTGACACAGTCGCGATTCGAGCACTGCGACCGGATGCTCCTCGACCTCAAGGTTCCCGACTCCGCTCAATCAAGACCTCTTCAACGTCAAATCTCGTATTCCATGATCTGGGCAGGCGTTTCTTTGGGGGTGGGGATGGGAAACAGCTCGATGTTGAGGTACGCATACACAATATTTGACTTGATCTATCTGCATTCAAACACATCCAGTTACCAGGGGTTCTTCGCCAACCCAACTCCGCTGGTACGGTTGTCCTTCCTTGCGTGCACATGCATACATCCAAAGCCGCGATTCAACTAGCCGCTTTCCCTTCTTTCCTTACCATATCCATACCGGACCGCACTCGCATCTGCGTCCCCTTCGGCGCCTCTCCAGTCCTCCTGCGCCTCTCGTCCCAGCCCTAGAATTTTCGTTCAGCTTCTCACTCATACCAACTATCAATTAATCCGACTCTTCCTCTCCTATGGGCCGAACGCCATGATGGCCATGCATCTCCGCATGAACACCATGTCGTACCTTGGCTTCTTAGTCTATCGGTCCCCCAGAAACTCGTACTCCCTCCTTCGCCCCCGCAGCCCCCTAGGCCTTCCGGCTCATAATGTTCATCCTTTTCAGACCCAAGCCCCTCGCTGCAATTCACTCTATCCGTCACCCCTTCCTCGACCCCGCATCCCTTTGCGTTCTCCAAGTTCTCTTTCACTCTGTCCGCTTGACGGTTTTTCTCCAACTCCTGATACGAATTATTACTGACATGTAAGCATGTTTTGTGATGGACATATTTCTCTAAACGAACCGCATATCTCACCTCGACTTCCTAGGATGTCAGCCCTCGCATAGCATCGCTCTCCTTCCGTCCCCCCGCACTTCCTTCTGGTTTATGACGGTCCTATCGTCCTCTCACCTATGCCCCTCGCTGTAACGCACTCTATACATCATCCTTTTTCTCGACACTGCATCCCTGTACTTTCTCCAAGTTCGCTCTCGCGCTGCACGCTCGATGTTCCTTCTCGAGCTTCAAATACGAACTGACATACATAACTGGTGGATTCTTGTCGTCCAGGAGTATCCCTCCCCTTCTCTCACCCTTTCTATCATGCCAAACAGTACCATCACCCTGGACGAACATCATGTCGGACCTGTCAAAAGCATCGTTTTTTCCCTCCTTGGTTCAACTCGTATTCAAACATTCATTCCCGAGGAAAGTGCCTCTTCGAAAATTCACTAAACACACCTCTAAAACTCCACCCTTGAGGGATCTTATTGTTGATTTCTGGTATGTGATCCACGTCGATCTATGTATTCTGTACGCCACTAATAATTCTCTCTGTTATCAAACCAAGCCGCACCTGTACTTTGAAAGACGCAACTCTGTCTGTCTCGCAATGCTATCTCGTTCTTCCGGCGTTTGTTTCTTCCTTCCCCATACTCTTTGTTCTCCGCTGTATTTCCCTTCCAAGTAGTCTTGATGCAGGGCTCTCTATCTGTGTCGTCTCCGACGTGATCTAGGATCATGCGCCCCTCAAGCCTCCTCGGAGCTTTGCACGACTGTTCATCTCCCCGTTGTCAATTGGCTCTGGCGTTGTGTCAGTGCAATCTGCCCCAGCCTGATTAGATTAGATCCTACCATGCAGATGTGACCGACGCGTACATAGCCTAATACATCATCCTTGGACCACTACTGCCGTGCGAGGCTACTAGACGCTCTTTCGAACCCAGCTACGCCATACAGCTCCATATTGCTCCAGCGTCCTTCCTGAGTGCACCCTCAGGCATTTGTTCGTTTTTCATACGTGCGACTCGCTGTTTGACTCTTAATCCACCCATGCATGCCGGACATACCTCAATAATTCGTTCTGTTGTTCTCGATACGCGTATACGATGGCGTCACGTCTTCCCTTATGACGTCTGCATTTCGGACGATTCGCTTCATAGCGGCATGAGCGCGGCATTGCGCCGATTTCAAGTCTACCATGCCGATACACGCTGTGAAGAGGATCAGACTGGCAATCAAAGCCTTTCAGCATGCACGGCATCTTTAGTCGAGTTGAACAATATATGATGGATGCAATCACACATATAAGTTCAGACAATTGGAGATATATATTGGATGATCCAATGTGCATGCTGGACAGTCGAACACACATGTTGGATAACCAAGGTAGCATATGTAAATACTCAGATACATATATTATATACAGATTATATAGTATATATACGCAAAATCATTTTTTCGGTGGATGGACAGCCATACAGGTATGCCCTCTCCCCTAGTTTGCATTCATCTTCTTACAATTCTGCCAGAACTCGCGCTTTCTCCATTTTTTTGCATGTGCCAGTTTGTTCAAATAAGATAAGATTATTCTGATCCTCATCGTAAGTGCATTATATTGACTTTCCCAACTGATACAGGCTCTTTTTATATATAGATATACTGTCGTGATTAAACACCCCATCATGACCTCTTCTTTTCGAGCATAAAGGGGGAATGAAATTTACTCGTTAAATCGCAGCGGAATACAATTGCTTTGTTCGTTAAATATCTATGCATGTGTTTCCTCGACGAATCCTAAGTTCTAACCTGCTTAGTCCCTGTGACGTTGGCCTTTCCAAATCCTCACACTCCTTGCTTTCACCCACCCCGGGCCGCCTTGTTCACAACCGAATTCCATACCTCAGTCCCTTCCAGTTTGGCCGTAGTCTTCGGCTCCCACTCTCTCCAAGTATCGTGTTATCGCTCGCCGAGCTCTCCGGCTGTCTTTTTCGAACATCATCGATATTTTGGCAAGGGACTTGGTCTTGCACATCTCGATGAGCGGGTCGTATGGTCCAGCGTTGGATAGGATGTATGAAAAGTATTTCAGATGAGTCATATAATAATGCCAATGTTGATCAATCGCGCGTGTATCCCAGCCATTCCAACTGACTCCGAAAGCTCGAGAAAGAGAGTATATCTTGGGTTCCTGCAGTATTTTGGAATCTACAATCTTTCCGTAAGTTGAAATGACAGTTTCGTTGAATACCTCTTCTAAAAGCACCGGTCTATTGCTGAAGGACTTGTATGATGGCCTTCTGCGCTTCCAGAGCAATGGATATGTTTTCTGCTTTGTGCGAATTATCTGGTTTACTTTGAGATGGTGATTGGCCTCCGCTTTCGTTTCCCGGCTGTTACACAAGAATTCAAGGCAGAAGACTGCCGCCCTTGCAAGAATGCGGGACCGTGATGCCTTACTAGTAAGGAGAGCTTGAAACGTGCGGCTGACCATAAGTTTGAATTGTATGTTGCCGAATCCAAATGTATGCTCCAATCTCATGCTTGGGTGCAAGTACCAATACACTTCAATATTTGCCTTCCTTTTCAAGTTGAGAACAGCGAAATAATAGTTAAGCTTCCAGTTCCAACATTCATCTGCGGCGTTGAGAAAGGAAAGATTGCATTGGCATAAAGAGCGCAGGTGGCAGTGTAAGGCATCCTCAACGTTGGAGTGATAAGGTATCTAGATATAAAGGGGAACTTAATTTGACGTCTGAGAATGGGAGGCAGAAAACTCACAAGGTCCATCATGAGGTCGAAAATCCAATGCAAAAAATCATTGTCATGTAAGTAATCCCTGCAATGCATTGTTTTTCTTTCTTGAAAGATGGCCTCACATAAAGACTGCATAGGAAATTCGACCAATGCATTGACGATGGGTATGCATGAGCATGATTCCAGAATGTCAGATGCACCGCATTTATGATATAAAAACCTGAACTCGGCAGCCAGTTTGTGAGGTCCAGGACGAATGGGCCTTTCTGTTGATATATGTGAAATTTATTTAGTAATTTCATTACATAATTCAGCAAGAGGTGAGGTTATCTCACCAGCGAATATCTGAATTATGCGAAGAATATTGCGAGCATGAGTTTCCGATTGGTCTACAAAAAGGTCGTCGGAGCGGTAACGATCAAAGAGAAAGTCAACAAATGACTTGTGGAGGAAGGTGACAAAATCTTGGTCATCAACTTTCACAATTGATGCAAGATTTGAGAGAACAAGTCGCGCCACACCAGGTTGCAGATGTAAAATCCTCTCTATCACCGTGGGTTTTACACCGCCATACATTGCTGGGATGGCCAATATATCAATGGTTTGGGTTTGGGGCGGATTCTTGGTTATCTTGACAAGATGCGTGTAAAGCGCATCAAGTCCAGCAAATGGTAGGTCTTCGCGCGAATGTTTAATGTTGAGGACAGCTTCTAATCGCTCATTAGGCAAGTGGTCCGGAGATTCAATATATTTTACCACCGTTGCAGCAAATATGAACTGTCCAGATGATTTTTGAACTAATGTTTCAATCTGCTCTTCGCTTGGCCACGGTCCCGCAATCCCGAGATATCCAAAGATCGGGAGCTCACGGATAACCCTGAAACGATCGCGTAAGAAGAGTTTTATATCCCTATCCGGGGAGTAGTTGTCAGATAGAAAGATCTTGAAGGTATGTGACGTTGAAGTGGAAGTGTTGAAGAAATTGGTGATTTGAATTTCTGGACGGCTGCAGATGAGGAAGCGTATAGGTACACGAGCGATTAATAGGATATTGAGCAGGGTATCCAAGATTTCTTGTTGACTAGCTTTGTCCACGCACTCATCCAATCCGTCTATTACCACCAACGGAGCTGTTTTCTGATGAATTTTGGGGAGAGGGGCAAGAATAAGTGCTTCAAACTTGATTTTGAGCGACTTATTGAGGATATGTGAATCATTGTCGATAATGCTGACCACAGACTGCCGCATGCCAGGAATAGTATCACATATTTGCGAGCAGAGCGTTGGAATGAGTGCCCTTGAGTGATTTCGTGTGGGGTCTTGAGAATAAAAAAAGAAACTAGCAAGCGGTTTCCCTTCTTCCTCGCAGCGCTCGCACACGCTTCGTCCAATAGCCGTTTTACCAGCGCCAGCCGCGCCCGTAACCCAGCATATGCCTTTCTGGCTGGTTTCTTCGTCCTTCCCTTCTATCCAGTTCATGATCGCATGTATCGCTGCGACGCGAGTCCCAGGGTGGCACCTTTGGGGGTCAGGGATATGTCCGGAGTTGTGGAGTGCGTTTGGCGCCGTGGCTTGTAAAAGCCTCTCATATCCATCTGTATAATTTGGAGGATTGCTGTTAACACCTATACGACCAGGAAATTGAAATGGGTTGACGTACTATGTGAGGCGGAAGGTCCGAAATTACCGCCAGATATATGAAAATTGGATGCTCCAGAAAATAAGGTGTGCGATGTGTTTGGCGGCATTGGTTGGTGATAGCGTGCAGTGTACAAGAAACGAAGATGAAGGAGGTTTTGACGAATGTTCTGGGAAGAGTGAGAAGTTGGGGGTGAAATGGATATCTTTGTCGTTGTCACTGCCTCTTTAACCCGAGGCCGGACATGCGAACGACTATAATTATAGTCTTCGGCATCACCTTTCTCTCTCCGAGTGGACCAGTTGTGCATTTACACATTAATCTATCACATCCCTCCTAATTTTGGATGTGTCGCATCGCCATTTTCTATAGGACGTTCCTGCATCAGCTGATGAGATTCAAACTGCACAGTACCTGTAACTCCCATCAAATTAATTATACTAGATAGGAACACATACATCTTGCCGCCGTGTAACACGACCTAATTTGACATCTCCTCTGCAGTGAGCAATAGGGCAGCTTACATCCCTCTTGTTTTTTCACAAAGTCATGCCTTTCCCTGACATCATTGTTCAGCCACGGCATTGGCGGCTCGAGAGTTCAAGTCCCGCCGATCAACGAACTGTATTGGGTAAGTTTGTTCCAATTATAGTAGTGACACTCCACATGTCGTGCTCGTCACCGTCGTCAACAGTGACGAGCACTTATTCCATACCTTTCTTCGACATCACCGTTGTTCAGCCATGGCTTTTCAGTCCAGCCCGCCCATCAAATTACCAATGTTTCAATTATAATAGTAGTGGCACTCCCACGTTGTACGGTTCTTCATCGTCGTCAACAGTGACCAGCACTTATCTCGTTCTCTGCTTTTCAGCAGTATGTAGCACTGGCTTGCCAAACAAATTGCTCAAGTATAATCAGTCCTTAGCACTCACTGCATGTCAGAGTTCCTATCCTCTTCCCCGACAACGGCCATGACATGATGGTAGGACTATATTTAGAATGTCCCCGCTCCAATTTCTTGACCATCGTTGTCGACGGTGACCACTATTCCTGGTGATTCCTTTGACCTTTTTGCAGCTTGGAGTAAATTACGGTACACTATAATAGAATGCATTATAATGGATCTATAAAAAGATACTGTACATTGGTGTAACTACTCATGAGCTATGCCTGTTCTGGCTGCTGGTAGTGTTGTCTGGTAGCTAATAACAGTCCACAACAGGATATCGAGGACATAGAAATATGGGTAAATAACTATAGTATATCCTTGATAAGCATATATAACTTGCCGTACTATAAATTTTAGAAATAAGAAATGGGCTGATACTGTAGCAAAGCTGGTCATCGAGCTCGAAATTAATGCAAATCCAAAAATATTCACAAGTCGGAAACTAGCCTGATGCATATGTTAATGCGCATCAGCGGTCACGCTTTATGACGATCACCGAGTGTCAGGGAACTTGTTAGAGTGTCGATATGTTGGATTTCGGCTTTCGGCAGGGTGGATACACTACAACCATCGTTCGGTGCGAGAAGACGTTCTACGCAGAGCCTCGCCAGGTGATATTAACGACGATAGCGAGGGCAAAGTACGACGATAGAGAGGGTCGACAAGATAGGAAGGCGAGGCTTGAAGCTTGAAGTGCTGTTTATGCTGAGCGGCGTGGCCATCGCGTAAGATGAGCGTATATAAAGTCACCGACCGGGTGTTGGTAACTGAGAAACCTAAGAAAGGACAATAATAGCTGTGAGATAATAAAATATAATATTCTGCATTCGTGTTGGACTATGTCCCTAGATACCTCACATCATCTACTCACAGAATCATTTCCACCCTTCGTACTTCATATGTATTCTTGTACTCGCCGTGTTTCCTTCTTAATCCATTATCATTTCTCTCGTCGTGTCTCGTCCCTGCGTTGCTGCACCTCCTGACAATTCGTAATTCGCCCATAAGCATTTACTGGCTTTCCAAAGCTGCGAGCTTGATGGAAAAGGTACTCTATCACTAAATGAACTTGTGCGTCCAACGGCGTTGTTGACGCGATGTTTGTAGACGAAGCCCCGTGCCGGCGTTCCGGGCATCGCCATATGAACCAAAATTGGCACGCCATCATTCTTTTTTCAACCATCTTCGCGTCTACGACCACTTGCGTTCCTACCTCTCATTTATTTCGGGCCAGTTCTTTTGGATTCGCGTAATCCATTGCGTGCAAAGCTTCCCATACACCCAACACTTTGGTCGCTGTTTGCTCGACGTGTCTTTGGGTATGCCATATGGGGTGGGTGGGACGAAAAACGGGTGGATCTGGCTGGCTGAGGTACGCATACACGAAACTTGGTTTCATGTACTTTCACTTAAATACGTTCAACTACGATCCTCTCCGCCATTGGCTTGTTCAGTCATCTTTTCTCCCTATACCTGCATCCATTTACCGCCGTGATTCAAGGTTCTTACCGCGCCCGTTCGACCACATAATGCAGGGTCCGCACTCGCACTCTGCATCCCCGCCTCCCATCCCCCTGTTTCCCACTCCCATCCCTGTATCTATGAGCTCATTCCCGCGCACCTGCGCCTCTTGCATGCCATGCATATCGTTTTCCGAGACCCTTCATCAAAAATCGACTTTGGCGCACCTCGCGAGGCCTGCCGTTTGACTCCACGTACGTTCATCTTTCACAATGACTATGCTACTCGGCCTAAACACCACTTCAAGCTTCAAGCTTCAGCGCTTCAGCGCTCAGCTTCATACCTCGCCTCTCTATGTTGTTGGCCATTTTAGTCCGTCGTGCTCATTCGTCATTTCCCTTACTGCGTCTTTCAATCCACAGCTCGGGTCTGAACACCCTTTGATGAACAAGGCTCATCGACATTGTCCGTCGTCTTGCCTTAACCCATCTCCACATCTATTGTTCTGCTTCCCACTCCGACCACACTATGTCATACGTCGTCTCCCTAGGCCATCGTCTCTGTCAGAGCGTTACGCCCTTCCTTCGCTCCAAAACTTCCTTCCAATTCGCACATTCATATCTTCCTGTGACCCATGCCCCTTGCTATATTCTCGCTTGAGTCCATTTCAGCGCCCGTCTTTCCATAATGGGTGCCAGCTCTCCCGCGGTGCACTCGATGATCTATACGCTACAACTAATCCTTCCTTCTTGTCTTATGCGTACAGTGAGACGCACCCATTTCCTACTCACTGTGATCCATCGCTTGCCCTAGTATGTTCCTTTTTTTCATTCCTTTGACTCTCCGTCTTATCCGCTGATGTAATTATTTCGTTCAAGTACACCAAATTTATTTTCAACCACAAACATTCTGGCCTGTTCTTCCGCGTCTGATTCTTGGTTGTTTCATTCGTCTTCGAGGTCCTATTTATCTACCAGGAGGCGTAGCTGCTTCAATGCTTACGCGAACGTCCGGCCCCCGTTCTCTGGGTAAACGGGTCTTTGGAAAGGGTGGATTGACATGCCAGATTATCCAGAGTGAGGTACGCACGCACACAATAGATTTCGTCGGATGACTGAGCTGTGCTGAACCATTTGGCATTTTTCAGAGTCCTCTTGTTCAGTCGCTCTTCCCGTTCACTGTTGTTTTATGGTTATTCCTGTCAGCTTCACATCCATGCCTCTGCTTGCTCACAATCACGTAGGGTCTTCGCAGCTTCGCCACTGTTGCTCCCTCCGACTTCTCGTATCCTATCACCCATATTGCTTGATGAACTCATAATTCGGCAGGAACACCATGTCGTACCTTGTCTCCTTAGGCTATCGGCCCTTCAGAGCGTCGGGCTCCTTCCTTCTCCGCAGTCTCATCCGGTTTTCATCTTTACCTCGACCCCGCAACCTTTCCCCCGTGTTCCTTTTCCCGCGATGCACTTGATGACTGCACCTAACACCTACCTCCTATCAGATCAAGCCGTAAGCGTGCCGTGCGACACACACCGATTTCCTGCTCGCTGTGATCCGTCACTTGGCCAAGTATGTTTCTTTCTTCCGACTCTTTAGCTTTCTGCCTCGTAATTCCTTTGTTTTTCCTTTGTTTAATCCCCTAATTTTAGATATCTGGTGCCCTAATCCTTCGATTCTTTTCCTTATCAACGTTTCCGCATATGATCGACGATCTCATCGACCTCGGCATATGAGCTCATCCTGAACGATGGCCACCCTTTGAAGCTCTTTACCTCGCCTCACTATGTTGTCGGCCCTCTCAACCCGTCGTACTCATTCGCTTTTGCCTTCGTCGTCTCTTCCCATCGTAAAACCGTATCCGGACATCTTTTTCTAGCCAAGTCTCCTCGTCGGGCATTCTGCACGTCGATTAAATCATATTTCGCTCTCATATTTTGTCTTCCTCTCTGCACTCAATACTATACAATTAGATCTGCGTGATACTATTTGTTCTATAAGCATGCATTGTGCGGCACGCAACTATGCCCTACTCCAAACAATCATTGCCTTAATGGAAGTCGAGATCGCCTCCGACGTGAGTGCGCAGTTCCTCGTTGATGTTGTTAGTTCCTCACTCCGCCTAGCGCAAAGTCTCGTGGTACTTCGTACACTCAATCATCTTCGCTGATGGAGGAATTTACTCTTGGCTGACCCCCGGGGCGTTCGTGTTCAAAGATAACCTTCCGAGTAGGATTTGAAATTTTGAATATTGATTATCGACTCACCCTCAACGCGTTTGTTTTCCTAGATAATTTATTGTTCTAAACTTGGATATTGGTCGGATTTGCCGCTCTTTTGTGTCTCGCAAGGTATTCACATTCTAGGTTGTCGATTTCGCGTTTTGGAAGAGTCGCTTCAGGTATGGATCGGGTACGTCTTTTTCCGTTGTACATCTCGCTTTCCCTCCGTCTTCCTGCAATTCTGTTTACTTTGGTATTCAAACCTCTCGTTTTCTAGTCTCGTTATCCGTCGTCCTTTCTCCGCATTAATTTGACGAACGCTGGAGTAGTCCAGAGTGCAGCTAGATGGCGTAGCAGGGCTCGGAAGCGCGTCGATCAGCCTCGCACGATGGCAGTTGCAGTCAAAGCAAGGATGGATTGGGCTATGTACGCGTCGCGGTCACATATCTGTATATGATCTAATCTAATCTGACCAGGGCAAGTTGCACTGCCACAACGCATATCCGATCTCCTTTATTTTAACTCTTTCTTAATTGTCTTTGCCGATCCGATTGCTATTTATTGGCAAAGTTAGCAATTTTATCTAGGATACTTATTTGTCCACAAAATAGGAAACGCATTATGATTACTATTTCGATATTGAATAGGCATAAATGGTGATTGGTTTAACCACAGCACAATAGGTTTTGTTACTTCAAAGACACATGCGGGTGGAGGATTTATGCATATGGGAGAGCGATAGATCCGCACCTCAGACGAAGAGGAGACAGGGAAGTGACAAAGGCAAAGACAACGAGAATAACGTCAAAGAGAGTACCATATGCATTTTATGAGTTTGAATTGAAGACGCCTAGCCCATTTTGAAATGTTTCTTGGATGAGAGAGGTGAGCTCGTTTGATCGGTGATGAAATTGAATTGGGTTGGCGGAAGGCAAAGTCGGTGGATTAACGTACATGGTCTTTTTACGTGTCAGTGAAGTAAGTCCACCGTACCAAAAAAATATACCTCCAACAATATCATTTTCCATTCATCCTCAACCCATACACCACCTTAGATGCGTCGACCTAGCAGTAAACGTTCGTTGAAGGTACCTGACGAGTGAATAGAGTTTATTAATATCGATAACAGCAAATTTCTATGTATTGGAAGCAGGACTATCACACTCAAGTTACATGATCACTGTATTTCTGACAGCTACAGGCAATATACGTAACCTGTATTTTACTAGGAGGGGTCGGTTGTGCTATATATGGGAGGCCCTGGTTACGTGTAATTTTGTACGCACCTCCGGCGACCTTGATCATCAGTCCGACAGTTATGGTGTAGTCAACGAAAAAAAAATGACCTAGACGAATGATGGGGGGTTGGAACGTCTCCGAATTAACCGAAGCAACTAAGTGAGGTGGTTATAAACGCGAAGGGGGTTCAAAATCGCCGGCTGTGTACAAAAATCTAAGAATATCCGACACGGAGTAAGGAAATCGGTCTGTAGTAGGATTTCATAAAAGTCTATATACTAGTTACAAAATTGCGCCGCTGAGATAGTTTTGATAACAACATAAGGCACGGCCTCAGTTTCACTGCTCCACCGATCTATCAGGACGGTATTGAGGAAATGCCCATAAGAAGCACTTTCACGACGCACTATCAGATTTAGTCCCGGTTTCCCCTTTGTCCCCTGCTGATCATCACAGCCTGAACAAGTCAGCAATGTCCTACAATGACTTCCGCAACTCAATTCTTCCAGGAGCAATAAACCCACTCATTGCTGCGGGAAACTTTACTGTTAATAACACCAATAACACTCACATTCATAGCGGGGAAAAGAGTGCGTTTCTGCTGTGGTATTGCAACTGAATCTAATATATTTGTCTCCTCGTCAGGTGGATATGAACGGCTGCTTGAGTTTGTCGCAACAAATGCTCTGCACGACGCAGGACACACCTTTGATCTCCCAAGGTGTCACCCCGGGACGCGCATCGTAGTCATACAGACGATTATCAATTGGATGGAAGGGAATCAGGATCAGACAAAAGACAAAGACATCGCTTGGGTGACCGGTGCTGCAGGTGCTGGTAAATCCGCCATTGGAAGGAGCGTGTGCGAGCGCTGTGCCGAACAAGGAAGGCTGCTCGCGAGTTTCTTTTTTTCTTCCAGCGATTCATCCAGGAATCACTCTGGCTCACTTGTTGCAACTATTGCATATCAGATGTGTTCCATTAATCCCTTAATCCGCCAGGCTGTGTCGAACGCTATCGACCGCGATCCGCTGATATTCTCCCGTTCATTGAGGACACAATTTTCCTCACTCGTGATCAGCCCTCTCTCATCAATATTTGCCGATGATCCTCATGCGGCATCACGCGCACGACTCATTGTAATAGACGGGTTAGATGAATGCCAGGATCCCACCAGTCAACAGGATATTTTGGATACCCTGACATATGTGTCAATTTCTTCGCCAATGCCTTTCCGCTTTCTTATCTGTAGCCGTCCAGAGAGCCACATAACCAACTTCTTCTTATCGCCAACAGCCCAACAGGTCCTCTTCAAAATATTTCTTGGTGGCGAATATTTTCCCGATGAGGATATTCGACTATACTTATCTGATCAGTTCAAAGACATTAAAACAGGACACATCTTCAAACATTTGTTGCCCACTGGGTGGCCGGACAACAAGCATGT
Source organism: Agrocybe praecox (assembly GCA_964017145.1). Classification (NCBI taxonomy): domain Eukaryota; kingdom Fungi; phylum Basidiomycota; class Agaricomycetes; order Agaricales; family Agrocybaceae; genus Agrocybe; species Agrocybe praecox. Next base: position 4,810,568 of record OZ024840.1, read on the forward strand.
AGATGATATTGTGCGAAAATCATCCGGACAGTTTATCTACACCACAACGGTCACTAAATATATTCAATCCTCTCGTCATCGACCAGATCAGAGGCTAGGCTCAGTACTTGGTCTCCGTCCTCCATTCAAGGATTTACCCTTTGTTCAACTCGACGCTCTCTATACACATATAATCAAAACGGCAGACGACCAGGATTTACTACTGAATATATTGGCTATTCTAGGCATTTACGAGGATTGCCATCCAATCATTATAGAGCAGATGCTCGCACTGGAACCAGGAACCGTCGAAGTCCTTCTCTCCGATTATGAATCCATAGTCATGATTTCTCGCGGTGCATCAGGCCTTGTGTATGTTAGTCTTCTGCACAAGTCCTTTGCGGATTTCCTGTTCGACCCACAACGATCAAAAGAATTTTACAAGGACCTAAAGGAAACGCAGTCTGCTCATCTTCTCCGGATCATGGAACTATACTTAGGTCAGGAAATTCATTTTATTTTGAAATTACAACTATTAAATTTGAAATGTAGAGCAGCATTTGACTGGGAGAAATCTGTTTGGTTATCATCAACCTGCTTGGATGCTAAACTCTTTCAAAATTTCATGTGATGACTGGGACAGTACAATCTATAGCGCACCTCTAAAGGCCATCATAGAGTTTCCCATGGAGTCATTCTGTCGGTCAATGCTTGCTGACAATGTTGCCCGTTATGAATTCCAATACTTTCAGCTCTTTCTTCATTTTCTGCATAAACATGTGGGTATAATAAATTGTACAGTATTCCTGAATAATACTAAATTCATGTACAGAATGAGAACAACAGCATTAATGAGGCCTTAATTAATCACAGGCACTCTTTGGGCATGCATCTTTCAGCGCGAACACGAGTGACACGAGCGAGCGTCAGCGCGACATCAGCTCACCAAAGTGTGAAGGTATGACATTAGGGTCGCAGCCTACTGCCTACAAAAGCTTTGTGATCACATTCCACCCTATAGGCGAAGAGTAAAACAAGTTCTGCACATTGGGGTCTTATACAAATGGATTCGGAAAACGTATCCATGGAAATGGCATAGAAGAACATGAAAGCGTCGATCAGAGGACCAGTGGATGGTCTATTACATGGGGTTTGTGACACGTCTCATTTCCTTCAAAAGGTTGCACATTATGCTACTCATCGGAATAGTCATTGGGATATTATGGATTTGGTGCCTCTTCATCGCATTCACCACAATATTGACAGATATCGAACCATGCAAGTTCCAATACCTCATTCCCCATACAAATATCCGATCCTTCTTCAAATTTTGATCAACACTTTGCCAGAGCCGCACGATACGCACCACTCATCGAAATGTGCAAAACCCAAGCTTTCTCGCCAATGTCAACGGTATTCCCCCACCTCAGTCGCTCTGCACGGAAAGAAATCACCAAATATCTAAACTGAACTGAACACGTAGGCGCGGATGACGAAGAGAGCTCCTAGCGGATGGAAATATGGTCGTAAAAGATACCAATATGTATTTAGCATTCATCGAAATAGGTATGACATCTAGATTCCAAATGGCAGAATATATATATTCAAAAATCTATTACGCATTTTCTATTCCAAAAAACTAGAAAATTCGCAGGAACGTTGAGGACGACGTTGAAGGGCTGTCAATGCGCGTGCACGCTCGCTGATGCGCATAAGGACGCCCATCATTTCGTTTCCATGTGCCAAGAGCTGAGAATGTTCGGCAACGCATGCCGGGTTATGTTTGGCCACAGGTTTCGAAGCTTGACAGTCCGGGTTTCCATAGGCAAGAAGTCCTATATACCGAGTTGGATTTGAGATCAAAAACACCAGGCCAGGTAGATGAGTATTAGATGATGTGAGCAAAGTGAGTACGCGAGGAGTGTTCGGTGTGCCTGCGAAAGTTGAATCCCGGCGGTGAATGGACGCAGGGGCGGCAGAAAAAGCGGACGACAGGACTGGCTGATTGGGTCGATGAAAGACGACATTTGAGAGACGTGTATTTCAGTACAGGCGCACGGTGACGCGTGCCCGTGAAGCTTTAAAAATGTAAAGTTTTGATGTTGAACAAAGGGGCCTGAATTGAACGAGAGGTATCAGGGCACAGTACAGTGTAGGACAGTTAAAGCCGACCCCTCATTTCCGAGCCCAAAAATAGGAATTTTTTGCCGATTCTTCAACTTTTATCATGAAACCGACCAAGATACGCATAAAAATAAATTTCCGAAAATTCCCCTGTCACGTGACCGATTTCTCAATTTTGGCGAAAAAAATCAAATGTAAAATAGTAAAAACAAGAAATCTACTGGAAGAAACTTCAATTCCTTGAAATAGTGCACGTTAACAGCAAGCAACAACCCAGAGAGCATCAGGTAAACATGAATTTGACAGTGGATTCTCTGATAATCCCTTCGAAAGGCTCCAAGAAACAGATTATGAACACTATCTTGGCAAGCTGAATATACTGTAAAGAAAGATTATGATGGACATTAACATTTTTATGCTACCTGCGTAGATAGTACAGGTATTGTATTCTTGAACGCGAAAAAATGTCCAAGTCAATCTATGTAACCTCTGTTTCTCTGTTTCTCTCGCGGAGATATTGGCACGTGCCACCATGCCTATCGGAGGTATTTCCTTTTATAATATGTCCAAATATGGAAATTCAGGGTCCAATTCTCAATTTGGGGAAGTCCCGACTTTTCAAACTTGGAATTTTGACATAATTTTGTGATGGTTCGAAAGCTCTCGTCATTCCGAAGCCATCCCGATGGTTTTCATCAAAATCCGGGTTTTTTTTGGAGACTAGTTAGGATAACAAATTTTGGGCCCTTCGGAGGTCGGTTTTGAGCGTCCTACACTGTACTATTTAGTAAAAAGCCAAGGTCGAAAGTAAAAATAAAAGCGGTGACGTACACATTTGGTTCATGTGGCGCTGATGAAGAAAAGTGATCATCAAGTTCTGAGTATGCGATGACAATAGCCTGGACACGAAGTGGAACAGGTCTTACAGGGTGTTGCGAAAACCCATATATGGTAATGGATGCCGCACATGCCGACTACAGCACCCGGCGCACATGATAGTACTCGCCCTCCCTCCTGATGGCTCTCGGCCTCGGCTCTCCTCCTCGCTCTATTTCCTCCCTTTGTTCATATACTTCGCAAACATACAAGGCCCTCCCGAGTCCCCACGATTATCACTTCTTCGGTTCTTCTCTTAAATCATTTCACTACTTTAACTTAGTAACACAATCAAGTCTTTGCGTTTCCGTTCAAGCCTCTTCCAACTTTTGTATCCTGCGACGCGATCATTCGAGTGTAGGGTGTAGTCTGCATCCCCCCTTGTGAGCGGTAGTTGAATTACTCAGGAATAAAGTTCCCGGCAATTGTTGGGTTTATATTAGAGGACAATGGATAATTGCCCGTACGAGCCTATTTTTCAGTATTCAATACACTGCCAAGTTGGACCTGCATATACATCTTGGAACTTATTGACAAAATGTACATTCATCTTTTCTTATCCCTGCGACACACTAGATGTTTCTGTGTCCAGGCGTCGCCCGTAGGGCAATTTAAAGGGAATTATACATAGCATCAATTTTACTAGGCTCGTGACCAGCCGTTACCTGTCGAACTCCGCTTTGTGCCGAGAGCAGCCGCGAGCATCAGATGCACAAGATGAAATAATGAGATGTCAGGCGTTCAAGTCTGCCAGCGGGAACCATGGCTCAGACGTCTTGTAAAACACAAGTTGTGCACAAAAGGTCCGGGGATGCAGATGCGAGTGCGGACCATATAGAAACGTGGTCGACTCGGTTGCTTAGGAATAAGAAGAAAGAGGCAGGTACGGGAATAACCAAGCTTAAAAAACATCCAGTGCCAATAGTCGAATCCCGGATTTGGATTGACAAACATGATGATAGGAGGGCACAGGAAGAAAAGGCTAGGATGGTCATGAATCAGAACAGGAAGAGGTTGGAAATAAATGTGATGACGTGCTGCATTTGGTCCATGTGGCGATGCCCGGAACACCGGCACGGTTCTTTGGTTTCAAACATCGCGTAAACAATGCGTCTGAGACGTCGCTGCACGCACACATTGATGTTGACGATACTATTGATGGTATGATATATGTACGCACTTTGACGAATTTTCTAATTTCGAAGCTGGGCATACAGCTCCCTCTCAGACATCTTTCTTACATTATTTAGTGCACCTCATCTCGGCAACATCTCGGGTTCGCGCACAAAAGATACAAATTGCATTCATATGCGACGCGGACTGGTTTTGAACAAGTTTGTGCAAGCTTGCAAACCATATAAAGCATGCATACATCAATAGTAAAACATGTCCGATCAAACTTCAAACTTCGAACAGTATAGTAGCTGTAGGAGTATGGGATGGGCATACCTAAGCCTGATATGATGCACTAAGCGTGGACGATAGGATCGGCTTCGATAAAAGTAACATCACATACGCGCGAGAGATTTCAATTAGTAGCTAAGAAACAAAGGTTCGGTCACGGCTCGCATGATACGGTTGGATGAAATTCAGAAAGATATTCGTACATATTTATATTTCTTTCCGGACGCAGAGGATTCGATTCATGGACGAGTTGGAAAGAAAGAACACGCAAAGAGAACCCTAGATGAATGAACTCTTGGCTGGGACGCCACATGAGGGAGGTTTTGTCATCAAGCCTGTTTAATTGGAATCAAATACAAAACATACCTCATCAATTCAAAACTCCGAATAATGCGCAATTCTGCGGTTTGGCTTGAACTCTGTGAAACCTAGATATAACCCCCGTAGATATCCTGCCAGCGTGGGATATAGAGGACAGTCAGCATACATCAGAGCATCAGAGTCGAGAAGCCTTGATGCGCAGGAGTTGGACATACCTAAATGCCAATTGAGCAGACTAAAACCTTCATTGCACCTCACCCAGCCAATTCCCTCGAAACCACCACTTAAAGCGTTCTCCAAAGACACGGCTACCCAACAACCGTCCGCAGATTAAGTGTTTGAAAAAATTGGTAGAAGTTCATTGTACAAGAAAATCGACGCGAATCGAAGGGAATAGTTAAATTTAAACGATAGGTTGGAAGGACAAAAACGATGACATGGCAATTTTGGTTCATGTGGCGGTGCCCGGGCGGATTATCTAACCGCCACTGGATATCATATGGTATGCGCATACGTCATCTCCGTTATCGTAGTCCAGTCTGTAACATGCTAGGTTAGCTGGACCCGGACACGCATTGAAGCTTTGAAGAGCTTCGCAAGGCAGTGGTACTAAGTAAATGTGACACTTCAGTGTGCGAGCCGTTCGTGTACCGACAACGCCGAGTTCTCCAAGCACAGCCACATCATATTTTAGGTGGCATCATTTTTGCGTTTTGTTCATCTGTTCACGTCGGACATGTTCGACCTTCGGTTTTCTCCAATGGAGGCTAGGCGCTGACTCAAGATACCGTACAACCTTCGAGTTTGACCTTCGATATGAAACTTATAGGCGGTGAAAAAAATGCTCAGGCGTTGGAAATGTCCGAGTCGGGAGGGCAATCAGCTCATGCAGGAGTACGGGTGCGTTTTTTTTTGGTTGAATCCAGTTTTGAAGGGCTTTAGCCTATAGGCGTTTCTCTTTATGACCCGAATCCAACCGCAGAACGTACATAGCTAAACAACGTGTTGGACGGAAGTACTCTCGCTTTAGGGATCATCCTGCCAGCATGACGGTGTGTCTCTGAATGTGTTTTTCTGGAGCGCTCACAATTTATTTTATTTTATGAAGCGGACGACAAACCATATATTATATCCAAAATCGACTTTACACTTCGCTCGACTATCCTTGTTGGTGTAAATCATATGCTGTTCCTATATGTCAAGACGCTCGGTTCTGGGCCCTCCCTTGACATTGTAATGTGATTACCTTCCGCTTGCTCAAAGACACACTCCCCTTCCTTCATATGACTGATTTCTTACATGGCCGCGTTCTCCATTCTTTTCCGTCCGGCATCCGTGCCGGCTTGTGGCATTTTTAATATTGTCGTTTGTTTTCTAGTGGCTTTCGTTATATATTTAGTCTAGTGCGCGTCGCTTCACATATCAATCCCTCACCAACCTTCCTCCTGCTGGTTCAGCGAATTTCAATCTAAACAACATTCATCTATGTCGCAGCTCGATACGCCTGCGCCTGGATACTGGACTTCGAGGCTATACGACATTCTACGCCCCGCTTCCCGCCCACTGACTTACGCAAGTAATAGCCCTAGTCGGTTCCGCCACCTTCCTGGAGAAATTTGGCGACACGCCCTGTGTACTTCCGTTTTCCGAGACTTGGCGGGGGAGTTAAATCGCTCCTATGAGGATCTGATTGGGAAATATGAAATATTTTCTGCTCCTGGTTTCTCGTGGCCGATAACTTGGAGAAGATATACGAGGATAGACCATTTCGGGCTTAGTGGCCTACTCTTCTATGAGATTCGGGCGCCTGAATCAGAGATTCACTACAATTCGTACGAAAGTCTGGATGATACCAGGGCTCTTACTGTGGAAGGCATTTTCGGTGACCCGGACGACCCCACTGACGGCGGAATGAGCGTGGATGACCTTCTGGATGCTATTCACGCCAAAGTCGTATTCTTCCCTGCTTATGCATGTACATCGTTTATTGTGAGCGATGGATGATCTTCGTTGTTATACGAACCTAACCTTACTCCTAGGCTGGTCAAGCGATGCACTCGTTCCTGCTAAATATTCCCCAAATACAGCCTCACCCTGCCCGAGCCGGATTCTCGGTTATAAATCAAACAGACTATGGACCAGTAAAATCCACCCTGTCCGCATTTCCAAAACCATTTGGTGACATCACCAATATGCCGGAGAAGAAAAAATGCGACAATGTTATTAATGAGATGACTGGGCGGTCATGCTGGTCATTCGATGCAAACGAAGCTTACCCCTCTAATAACGACACGTCCTTCTCGTTCTCCCTGCCTCCAGAGGACCCTCATACTCCTCTTCGTATTCGCTGCTCCAGTCTCTCTGAGAAAGACGTTAGGGCGTTCATGAACACATCTGGCAGGAGATTCTCGGACTACGACGAGTTGGGGAGTAACGGCAATACGACGGATTCGACTATCGATTCTGGAAGTATTGGAACACCTCCTGCGTCTATTACCTTACCATTTGGTGTCCTAGATGCTAAGATATCCCCCGGCGTGCCATCGAATGATGATGTATGCCTTAGTATGGATCATTCAGGGTCGCCTTGCGCGGAGGATTTGTTGTCTTTTCTGGATTTTTCGTCTCCTGTTCTTTAGGTTATATATTATTTTTGTGCATACTCGAAGGACATCTCCCAATAAACGATATTTTCTTCCCGGGATTCGTAACCGGTTCATAGGGCTTCATATTCATACCGAAGTACAGCACTCAACCCCATCGGGACTAGCTAAAAAAAAATCAATCGGAGATTTAAATATTTTCTGTCAACCGGATCCATTTTTATTCTCTTTCTTCCTTTCCATCTTTTTTTCCAATCGTAATGGTCGAACTCAATAACGATATTCTATCTCGTATCTTTACTTTAATATCCAGCGATCTCCATGGATCCAGCTCAGTTATACGCGTCGACACCATTCGATCCTGTTCACAGGTGTGCAGTAACTGGCGCAATCTCTTACTCGAATCGCCCGCCATCTGGGGCAGGTTGCTAGTTCTGCGCGAATCGCAGGGTATGTTGTGGTTTGTGGAGGTTATGAAGAGGGCACAATCATCACCTCTGTGGATAAACACTTCTCTGACCGGTGTTGACGCGAACATCGTGTCGTTGGAGGATTTGGTCAGCAGCGAGGAAGTCCCATGCAAGATGCACGCCATCTCGCTGTGCCTACTTTTCCATCATCAACACAACGTTTTTCATAGGCTTGAAGTATTCTCTGGGAGTGGTATTTGGCCTGCCGTCCTATTCGCCGCTTTCAAACTATGCGTATACACCCACAAGGCGCCACTTCTTCGCGTTTTCGAGTTCAATGTATTTTCCACAGCGGCCAACACGGAAGATGGGACTGAGGTGTTGTTCAGCGGAGAGGCGCCTTTATTACATACGTTTAACTCCATCGAATTCCCTCTCCGACCTTCTTCGTGGATGGCCAATCTGAGGCACCTTCGTTTCTATCCTCCAAATGCATTTGCACTACTAAACTTGTTGGAAGGGACGCCCCTTCTCGAAGATTTGGAGATCGAGTCTATAAGCACCACACAGACAATCATGAGGACAGTTCAGCAGTCGCTTACACCGACCATATCCGTACCATACGTCACCCTGCCTCGTCTGCAACGCATCAAAGGGCGTTTGCCGCTCATCTTCTTTGGGAAATTCTTCAGCCAGCTCACTTTCTCGCAGCACCACTGTGATATATCGCTTCGGCTGGACGCTGATAGCGAATTCATACAGACCGAACAGCTCGGATTGGAACTTGAACATGCGTTGGATAGACTTATCACACAGTCCAAAGGATTTTCCGGAGCTCCGTATAGAGGCAGGCTGTCATTGAGCGTCTCAGAGAACACGATGTACTTCTCTACATCAACTTTCAGCGTGGAAGTCGAGACGAACCCCGCCTTGCCCCTGATTTCTCTTCGACAGACTACACGCGATGCTCTGGCGGCCGTGTTGGATTCATTAACGCCTCATGTTGATGATATCACTGACTTGGACCTCGACTCTTATTCAAATCTTGATCCGAGCACTCGTGTCGCGCCCAGCTTTCGACGTTTGCTTAAGCAGGCTGTGTTGGTAAAAACACTCGCGCTTAGCCCTCAGGCTCTAAGCTTCCTCCTCAAGGAATTTGATTCCAAATTGTGGACTTCTTCGAGCTCGGCCTCTTCGGAGCTCTTCCCGTGCCTGGAAACTATCAGCATGTCGTCTTTTAGCTTCGAGAGTCCCCCAAAGCAAAATGACGATGCGTTCCTTTCGACGTTACAGTCTTTTATCAAGGGCAGGGCAGATATATCGACTTTCATTGTCAGAAGTCAGTCAGAGGAGATGTTCATCAGTGTTCGGGATTGCCTCGATGGTATCGACGAATGTATGAAGGTTGAATGGAGACAGACAGAGCCTACTCTGGGCAACCATATGGCACGGTCGGGGATGTTTGGAGAAGAAATGTCGGATGCTATGAAGATGCTCATGGAAGTGATGAAGTTGTAAACGGTGAACAGCGCGTTCGAAATTCAGTCCTTTTTTTTATTCCTGGATTTCTCGATAAGAATGTATTAACACTATCACCACGTGTAGTGGTCTGCCCAATATAAACCACTTTCTATGTTTGTTCGCGTGAAGGTGTGATGAAGAAGCAATATTGCATCATATCTGTGCGTCTCGCATTCCTTAAATATACGCAGATAGTACTAGTAGGAGAGCGATCGGATTCTTTTCTTTCCTCACACCGCACGTCTGGCCAGAATGCCCCTACTTCAACAACCTGACATCGCATATCAGCCAGATCGAGAAAAATGGGCTGCACGTACAGCACGAAGGCTGGCGGATGATCCAAGCCTGCCTTCAAAGCCACTTCCAGAAGGATTTCCGCGGAAAATCGATTCGCGCTTGGTGTGGGAAGGGAAAGATTGGAAGAACGAAGCGCAGTGGGTACATACGCTTTCGGCGGGGGATCTTAAGGAGATTCATGATGCTGTTGAACATTTTCACGGTATGCATTTTCATTATGATGATTAGGATATCCGTTACGTTACTATTTATCGTGCATTAAAACAGGATTGAACGTTCACCTGGGACATGTATCTAAAGTAACGTTCCCTTTGCCAACTCTTGGACCAATTCTGCTCGACCTTGCCAGAGAACTTCACTTTGGACGGGGATTCTTTGTCATTCGCACCATTCCTGTTGATTCGTACTCTCGATACGATAACGTCCTCATATACGCTGGTATTTCCTCCTACATCGGAGGTATACGCGGTTTGCAGGACAAAAATGGGGGCGTGCTTTCCCATATCAAGGACCTCTCCAGGACACAGCTGAAGGGAACTATTGGTGGCCCAGCATATACGACTGATAAGCAGGTGTTCCATACGGACATGGGCACAGATATCGTGTCGCTCTTCGCATTGGACATTGCTGCTGAAGGTGGTATATCCAGGATTAGCAGCAGCTGGAGAGTGTATAATGAGCTTTCTGAGACGAGGCCTGATTTGATTGAAACCTTAGCGAAGCCATGGGTCGTGGATGAGTACGTTTCGATATATTTACTATTTGTATCAAGTTTATTCACCCACTTGGCATGACTCTCCAGATTCGGGCGGGACCCTCCTTCCACCGAGCGCCCTCTTTTATACTATGCGGACTCCAAGATAATCATCCAGTACGCCAGACGATATTTCACAGGATTCCAGGCGCTCCCCAGATCTAAGGATATTCCACCCATCACCGAAGCTCAAGCCGAGGCATTGGACGCCCTTCATTTCATCGCCGAGAAGTTCTCTTTGGGACTCAACTTCCAAAAGGGAGACATTCAGTACATCAACAACCTGAGCGTCTTTCATGCACGAGATGGGTTCAAAGATAGTGAAAAGCAGCAGTAAGTCCAGGTTTCGAACATATGGTTATATTGATCATTTATTTTAATGCGCAGACGGCATTTACTTCGACTGTGGCAACGTAACGAGGAACTCGCGTGGGCTCTACCTAGACCACTGCAGCATCTGTGGAAGAGGACTTTCGATGTAACACCAGAAGAACAGACGTTCGCGTTAGAACCGATCGTACGAGATGCAGTGAAAGGAAACTCGAAGAATTGAAAACGATATGTCATATACTCGTGCTAAATTTGTTTACATGTGTCGCGTGACCGGCACCTCGGCATGTTTATTAATATTATATGTACATAAGCAGGTCGTAAGTACTGAGGATGACAAATGGGATTATGGCGTTGCCTCTTTCTCCTGCGCGACATTGTCGAATTCTTGACTTTAGTCCTATAGGATGCAAGACACTAGTGACTTCAGCGACAGCAAGTGGAAATTGTTACCAAGTGATACAGCAATCTCCGAGGCTGAACAACTCGAGGTTTTGGACGTCAAGGGAGAGAAAGTACGTTTTGGGTCTCTGTTCAAGGACAAAAAGACCATAGTGGTTTTTATACGTACGTAGCTCGTCTTTCAAAAAGCCGAAATTGTGGGGTTTAAGCCATGTGCATAATTCTTTCCAGGTCATTTCTTTTGTGGTGTAAGTGTAACTAATTCACGATTGATTTCACGCTTTACACCGCACTGTATAGGCTTGTCAGGTGTGTTCAGAAACCCAGACTGGTTACCCGACGGAGCTTGACTGACCATGTATACTTACATCCCCACAGCAATACGTTCATGCTCTATCGTCTATCTCTCGAGAGTCATTAGATAGCGCAGGCGTACAGATAATTGTGATCGGCTGTGGAGAGTACAATCCAATTGAATCATACGCTGGTGAGGGATGGTTCTTCTTTCAGAGAGATGATAATCATAGACCACAATTAATTTGCAGAAGCAATCGACTTCCCCTCTACCCAAATGTACGCCGATCCAAGCAGAAAGCTCTATCAAGTCCTAGGAATGGACGTCGAGACCCTTGCAAAGACCCCTTCGAAAGAGCAAAAGAAGACCTACTTGACAATGAGTGCCTTGTCTAATCTTGCCATAAGCCTATGGGTGCGTCTTGACTCATCGTTATCTTTTATCTAAAATTTATGTGTCGTGTAGCGTGGGCCAATTCAGCATCCGTCGTTAATTGGGAAAAATGGCAACATTTCCCAGTTAGGCGGTGAATTCGTTTTTGGACCAGGTAATAAATGTTCTTTCGCATCTAGGATGCGCCATACCGAAGATCGTAAGTGAAAATTTAGATCATTTAAATGGAATTATACTAATCGTGAATCTTTCCAAGATATTGAGGTCTCGGAGTTGGCCAACGAAGCTGGGATTCAATTACTATGAGTGTTGAAAAAATGGGAGGAGACTTTTCCTTAGAATGATAACGATATATCGAATTGAGAGCCGTCAAATCCTTAGAATTTGAAACCCACTACTAAGTCGGCACGTCTCGTTTGGTCAGCGTTGAAGCAACGATCGCAAGTCTAACAATCACGTAGGTACGTAAAGCTTCAATCAAAGATATTATTTTACCTTTTTCGTGCTTACAATACAGCTTACAAACCGAGTTAAATCTGTAATCGCATTTCATCTTGAAATGATCTAAAGTTCACGTGGAATTTGCCATATTGCTAACGCCATCTAACATCATCTTGTGTGATTCTTGGTTGACCGGTTGACCTTCGAAGCCTTCGGCATGACATATAAAGAGACCCGTCTCGAGATTCCGTTCACATTTTTCCCCTCTGACATTTTGTATCATTACAATCATGGCAACTCTCGTCGAACGCGTCACTGACCTATTCAGCCATAAACTTAATCTGACTAGTGCGGAAGATCCTTTACTCGCCAACTCACAACCACAGCAGCCGGATATTGAGTATCACCCAGACTACACAAAGTGGAAGGCCAGGACTGCGAGAAGGCTTGCTGAGAATCCAACTCTGCCGAGTCAGCCGCTTCCGGATGGGTTTCCGACTAAACTTGTCTCTCCACTTGTTTGGGAAGGGAAGGACTGGACAGATGCCACAAAGTGGGAGTACGAGCTGACTGAGAACCATCTGAAGGAGATAGACGATGCGGTTAAGTATTTTAATGGTGAGTTTACTCTAAATTTATTACTCAGAATCGCAACATTACCATGATGTTTAGGTTTAGGCAAGCCGTTCGGATATATCTCCCGAGAAACGTTTCCTCTACCAACCCTGGGACCCGTCCTCCGAGACCTGTCCCGGGAGTTACACTGGGGGAGAGGATTTTTCGTACTTCGCACAATTCCTGTCGATAAATACTCTCGGGCGGACAACGTCCTTCTCTATACCGGTATCTCGTCATACGTCGGCGCTCAGAGAGGGGTGCAAGACGCGAAGGGTGGTGTACTTGCGCATATCAAGGACCTGACGAAAACTGAACCTTTGAGGACGCTCGGGGCTCCAGCATTTACTACTGACAAACAGGTATTCCATACGGACGCTGGGGATATCATTTCCTTGTATGTGTTGGAGACCGCTGTGGAAGGAGGAACATCAAGAATCAGTAGCAGCTGGAAGGTATATAACGAACTCGCCGAGACCAGGCCTGATCTTATACAGACTCTTTCCGAACCCTGGCCTTTTGATGGGTAAATTGAACTCTTAATTCATTGTGTTCAAATCTGACAAGTCATCCAAAGATTCGGTCATGATCCAGCTTATACACTAAGGCCTCTCCTCTTCTACGAAGACCAGCGAATTGTTATCCAATACGCCCGTCGCTTATTTACCGGATTCTTGGGTCTTCCCAGGTCCGAAGGCATCCCTCCAATCACGGAAGCCCAAGCCGAAGCATTAGACACCGTGCACTACCTCGCGGAGAAATATTCCCTGGGATTAAGCTTTCAGAAAGGCGATATTCAGTACATCAACAATCTAAGCATATTTCATGGGAGGGATGGTTATAAGGACAGCCCGGAGCGCCCGTGAGTGCTTACTGTTACGTCTTCCTATAGATCCTAATTGAACATTTTGCATTATAGCCGTCATCTGCTCCGATTATGGCTCCGCGACGAAGAGAACGCGTGGAAGATTCCTGCTGAATTGGATCCCACGTGGAAAAGGCTTTATTATTCCTCGACTCCGGAGACGGAATATTTCCCACTTGAAGTTGAGAATCGACTATGATCACGCACACTCTCTCTTGTATGGACAAATTCGATTTGATCTTGCTTCGACTGTATATGCGCTTACTTTGAATTGTATTTCATTTCACCAAGTTTTTTCGAATGGGTTATCTGATATCATTCAGGTACAAATAAATATGCCGTATGTATCGAATCATCATGTCCTTGCGCGAACGATAGCCATCATGCTACGAGTGTGTCGCCATAAACGCATATGTTTGATTTCCGACCATCAGAATCCCGCGTTTCCGAGTTTTGCCTAGAGTGTAAGTCGTCTGGGCGAGGATTCTGCACCATATAATTATATCACTGTATATCGTCGAGACGTGCTACAATACTTACGAACAGCTGAAGGCCCTGACCATTTCGCATTACTTCAAGTCCCATCAAGCTGTGCGCGTTTGGTATGCCTTTCTTAATATCGACGCGTGTGTTAAGGCTAAAATAAAAGTAAGACGTGATAATCAAGCAAGAAAGGGGTGGAGTGACGGAAGAGAAGCATGACTCACGTCGCCAGCAAAGAATTTGCGTACACTACAGATGGTACATTCTATCAATAAACTTTTTTTCTGCTGTGAAGAATCTGAGCGGTACTTACGCTTCCCGATTATGAAATGGATACCTAAAAATACGAGGCTGTTTGTGAGTGTTAACCACTATGGAGGTGGCCCCTTTCTCAGAACGTCAGGATATCTAGGACCTAGGGCTACACTTACACAAACCAATGATATAATAGCTGCGATGCTGTGGTGGCTATCAGTGTGTCTGGCTGTAATAGAGTCGACTAGGCGGAATACCTGGTCAGAGAGCCTAGCTCGAAGGCGTATAATATCAAGGCATCGATAAGTTGGTTCATGCTAAGGAGGTAAGGGTAGAAATGAGTCGAACAATGAGTATGTTGACACATAATCAAAACAACCTGCCTAAGGGACTGTCGCCGACTTTTTCGAAGCAAAAAATAGAGCGAAAAAGTAACTATAACATCGACAGCGGAAGACAAAGAGAGTCCGACTGCAAATAACCACTAGTCAGAGAAGATATTTTCAGTCGTCAAAACGTGAAAGGACTTTGCCCAATTTTGCTTACGAGGAATCGTTCCCGGAACAGGGAGTAGCTGTTCAGCTTGAACCTGCTCAAGCATAAATGAGAAAGTCTATGTAGTGAAATCATTATTTGTTATTACATTTCGCGTGCTGATACTGGGATCAAAGAAATAAATTGCTATGCTCCATAGGCGCTTACTGACCTACCTGATGCAGCAGCTAAGGTGACGGATGAGGCTACATCCAACGGAAATTGTTCGAAAGTCTTCCGCACCTAGTCTTCCGAGTGCCAATGCCGCCTGACAAGTTCGTGAGTTAATGTCATTTATAAACCTTCAAAATCGTTGCTATACTACCCACAATTGGAGCAGTAAGGTAGTAGTTATGCTTACTGACTTGTATTCGATATGAAGTCAGACACAATAAATCGATAAATCAGCATGCTACTCACGCAGAAAAATTCGTTGAGAGAAGAAACTACGCATAGATGCCGGTTAAAATCAGGAACGTAACATGAGGGGGTATGTAATATTCGCACCATTGAGCCAGGAACGTTAGTATTGCCTGGGAATTTTATGAGGTTTCTGTCAGGCTATAATAGGTCATGTGTACGTGCCGTGAATA
Source organism: Agrocybe praecox (assembly GCA_964017145.1). NCBI lineage: Eukaryota > Fungi > Basidiomycota > Agaricomycetes > Agaricales > Agrocybaceae > Agrocybe > Agrocybe praecox. Next base: position 4,826,063 of record OZ024840.1, read on the forward strand.
CAACGGTCAACTTTCATTTGGTGTAAGCTTCTCGATGTACGTGAATGTATTCGCATGAAAGGACGCGTACCGCTATAGTCCTATATCTGTCATTGTAGGTTTATTCGTTTGTTTGCGTGATAGGACGTACTTGGGAATAATGTCGACCGTCTCTTCAAGACCAAAGTTTGTAACGAAAGCTTTCCATAAGCCAGCAGCGACGAAGGAAGTGTGAATAATATCTAGAATCCTATCAAATCGAGGAGGTATTACTCTTCAAAGTATTTTATGCAACGGTCAAACTGACCATACGGTTGCCACGAGACATTTGAGCCGGGGGTTTTTGTCGGGGTATAATTTCAAAAATATGATTCCCTGAACGCTCACAACCCCAGAGAGCCTATGATGAGGAATAAAATATTCAGAAAGCAGACGAAGCAATGAAACTGGACCATACCACGAAGAAATGGTAGCGCCTATCAAGAGGGCACCATACGTCCTTGGAGATGCCTCCATCGTATCTTGAACTCAAGAGGATATGTACTATGAACAAGGCAGATGTTGAATAACTTTGGATTGAAATTTATACCGAACTGAGATCGTAATATTGTACCGCGGGATTAGCATATACGAACTCATCATCATGGGGTCGCGCATATGCATATGTGAGAATAGATGTGATTGAAATGCATCGAGGTCTTATTTTTGAGTGCATACGAGGACGCCTAAACACCACTTTAGCTAAGAAAAACGGATGGTTTCTTCGATGCTTCATATCCAGCAGATTAGGATTCAGTAAATGTCTTCCCCATTATTGGCCAATTAAGTCTCTGAATTTCATTCTTGGTCCACTCATAGAAAGATAGCGGCATGTAGAACTTCAGTTGCCTTCTCTTATACTCCGACATTGGATTTCTTCTCTTCGACAGCACGAATGGTCGGACGAAGCATTCTGAATGATCACAATGTTCAATAGGGTGATGCGTGGCACACATCTGTCCTTGTAAATGGGTTCCTAGCGACTAAAAATGTTGTACCTGTAAGAACTTGAATGTTCAAACATTTGTTTGTCGCACCCCAGGTGAGATAAATCTCAGGTAGAATTGAAGACTATTGGGCGCCTCAAGTCAAATCTGATAAAACAGGGTCTGGGCGATGATTGTCTCCTATGATATGACGTGAACATGATGAGATTTCGCTTAAACCGAAGACATCCCAGACCTAAAGATGCGCCACTCTGTTCTGACCGCGGACTCGACACCATGGATGCGGTAAGTTCGCGTGTCGTGCGAGAACCGCTCAAGGACCGCTCTAAAATCAGTTCGTTTAAATGACCTCGTTGCAAGAAAGATGGCTCCAAGAAAAATCAGATTTCACACACACGCATAACGTGAATAGAGTCATTCAAATGACTACGCTAGTTCTTAACGTTTAACCCTTACATGTTTCGAGGAAGAGGTTCCATTTCATGGAATGATTTTGAATCGTAATCGCAAACTAGGCTTATTCCCACAAATTATTTAATTTTAACTCCTTATGTACATTGCAAATAATTTTAAAACTCCGCCCAAACTTGAAACGCGCTGATCGTATCGTCGGTTGCTTGCTTGAAGCTTGAACACAAAGTCGTTCTTTCATTTGTCATTTTCTCCCTCTTTTTTTCCAATCGCATCGTCGTGGTCGTCGTGGTCGTCCTTTTTTCCTCCTTTACGCAGCACAGAATTCACCGCCCAACTCCCAAAATCGATATATGGAGGACGTCTTATACACGTGATAAATGATTCTAGAACACGGCGGGGAAGGGTTCGACATACGAAAACACGAGTTATTATTGTGCTTGCTATTCTTCTTTTCCTCTCCTCGACTGCTGCCGCGGGCACATGAGCGATGGACTCTGAACTGTTCTTCTTTGACGCCCCGACACAAGATGGACTGAAGACCGCTTCCAAACGGTACACTCAAGGATCATCCGCAGAGAATAAACGTGGGATTACGCTCCTCTTTACGCACTGCATTGGTTCTCGTAAGTTACTTGCTCGTTTCGGCGCTAAAGGAAGTCTGTTAATGTATAGTGTTTTCGCAGATAAAGAACAGTGGGAGCCGCTCCTTCAACGATTATTCAACGTCCAAGAACAGAAAGATGACGAGCGGGTTCGCATCCGGGAAGCATGGGGATTTGACTGGCAAAGTCACGGAGACTCTGCTATAGTGAACAAAGAGGCATTGAAGGCGAGGAGGGACTGTGTTTGTGAGTCGCTGTCTTTCCTATTGACCGCCTTGACCGAAGAAGTTCAAAGAAGGACGGCCAGCTGTGCATGAATGGTGGCCTGCAATCGCGCAGTTTGTACGGTCCCCAAAGATGACGGGACATAGGATCGTTCCCCTTGGGCATTCTGCGGGAGCAGCAGCGGTGTTCGTATACCTTTTCCTTCTAGTTTCACTGACTGACAATGACCGTTACAGCTTGCTGACAACTAAAGTGTTGGATCTAACCCCACCTCCATACGATGCTATTATTCTAATTGAACCCACCGTTATCACTCGCGAAGTTTTCCAGACTTCTTACGAACAACGGATGGCCGCGATGGATTTCGTTGTCAGTGCTACATCACATCGCCGCGACAATTGGAGGTCGAAGGAGCAGGCATTCGAGTACTTTCAGAAGCGAATTCCGTGGAAGTATTGGAACAAGGAGGTGGTTAGGTTGCTTACAGTGCGCTCTTCGCTTATGTTCTTTACCTTTTCAACTTTTACTGACGACATCGGCTCTATAGGAATACGGTCTCGAAGACTCGCCTGACCACGGTGTCATATTGAAATGCGACAGAAGACACGAGGCTCTCTCATACCCAGACGTCGAACCACATCACGAGGGCGCTGTCCAGCTAGAGAAAATCTGTCGGGCTATGCCCATCCATTTGATTTGGGGAACCCGTAACGATCTTGTGTACGTAAAAAATGTGTATTTTGTTCTGTTGTCCCCCTTTTGACGCTCCGTTGCAGGCCAGAATATTTCCAAGATTCTTTATCTGAAGCTGCGACTGGTCGAATCGCGGCATCTGTCACGAAGGTTAAAGGCGGACACTTTGTGAGTTTGAACTAATCTTCACATTCTCCTTACTCAATTCGTGTCGTAGCTCGTTCAAGAAAACCCAGACCAACTCGCCGACGCGATAGTTGTAATTCTAGATCGGTTGGACATGTCCGCATATCGTCCGAAGCTTTGACCCCACAACATTTATTGCTCCGCGTCGCGTCGCGCCCTGGAGGTCCTGGGATTCGGACTTATTTTTGGCCAATGGAAGTTTGAATGGTTGGTCCGGACTTTTTCGCTCTGTATGACAGTGCCTTTCTATACGGTGATATCTTTTCTGAAAACCTCGTTTCTAATTAATACCGGAGGTTGTATATTGTATACCCATGCAGCAATGTAAAGTGAGTGTTCCCATAAGTACACCATAACGACGCCTGTGTGTTTTTGTGTGAAAAATGTAACAAAAAAAAGTCAGAAACATATTGTCCCGTTTTTGCATAAATTTGGACAAAACACGTACGAAATATATTGTCGGGGTTTGAATTATGAAGGTTTTGACATATGTTATATTGTAAGTATTGCATATTTTAACCGTATTTCGACCCAATTTATGAAGAGCAAGTCGATGTGTTTTTGCTTTCTTTCTGCATATTTTTACAGTCATTCACCGGTCAATGAGACACACTAGTCAATGAGACAAAACATTTTCCCGGGGTCAGTTCTTGGGCTATTTCTTTACTTTTTTGTGCATTGTGCGCGCATATGTAGTCTTTATATTAATCCCAATTGTCTAAGGTCTGGCATGTTTCGATCTTTTGATATGTGCAAATAGGTGCTCAATAACCAAAAAGCCGAATATTATCTAAGTGATCCTGGCGTTAAATTGCGGAAAAGAGCCATTTTTTGGAGGGGAATATCATAAGGCATTCAATAAGTATGTATTTACAGAATTTCTGAGTTGAGTTAGTACTACAGTGAACCAACAACCACTAAAAGGACCAAATCCCACTTGAAAATGAGCAGATAAGGAATGTCACATTCCATCACACTTGCCACTTTCGTCAGCTGTCAGTGGAGTGGAGGGGAAGAGACTAAGCAAAATGCCTAAATTAAGACAGCGTGACAACTGGCTCATTGACTGGTTTCGAACTGATCTTCGTTTTTGGCACTGATAACATGCGATAAAGTGTTCAACAAATGAAATTTGAGTTTTAAACTAGATATTACATAGAGTATGATACATATGCATACTTCTCTCAGCTCATAATGTATATATCCCTCTTATTTAAAAATTCCCAGGCCAATCTTCATTTGGGTGTCTCATTGACCGGTGAATGACTGTACCAAAAATATGTATGTAACTCCGCATCTGGTGACGATCCCATCGCAAGCTAATTTTTTCTGTGGTTTGCGAGGGCTGTGGATCGACGAGGCTCTCGTGTCCAATCACTTAGATCATTGATGATGGCCGCCAGCCAATTTGGAGTGCGAAAGAAGTACGGTAGGAACTTACATTCCATCTTGGTACTTGTATTGCTTTGCTCTGTGATTCGTAGGGTATATGTATGTTCAGAAGTCCTGAACATATCTCATTTGATTTATCAGGAGGATATTTGGTTTTAAGTACGGGTATTCTGACTTCGGAACGTAAGCTCTTTTACGTGAGTTTCTCTTGACGCGCTGAGATGATGACATTAGCGCTGATACTCTCCGCGTCGTGGCGTGGCCAATCATGTCTGCAGTCCTATACACAGCAGAGAAGACGCGACTTGATCCCCATTATCGCAATCTTCTTCTGAGTGGTACGCCAGGTGCAGTGCGGGCATTCCATCTGTACTGTTCTTTTAGGGTTCGGAACATCACATCCCGGCATGTAGCGACTAATGTCTTCGATCGTTAACATTTTAAATGACATAGTCTTTGTTTACCACTTTCCTCGTTCGGGATCGACTTACTATAAGCCATATCCCCATCCCTCAGGATCTCGTCATCAGTCATCCGTCAAACGCCGACGGAAATGTATTTATGGCCCCAAAGTTCTATACACAATATCCAAAAGAAAAGTCTAGAGATACCCCTGAACGAGAGACGAAACGTCAGAAACAAAATACAAAGTGTTCATAATTATCGTAAAGTCGTTAAAAATGGGAGAAAAGCTATGACGGATAACGTCAATGAATGCTACCCATTCATTGAGTTAAAATCATCGCAATCAGATGTGTTAGACTTCCGTAGGACGCTAGTTCGAGCATCTGAGTTTCGCCTATGTTGGCCTTCCGATTCTGTTTGTCGGCCTTGGTTAAATAGTACACCCTGAGGACTGCGTACGGCCTCTAGGTCCATGAGATCAAGAGCAGTGGCTCTGCTTTTCCCTATTTCGAGGCGTGTGTTTAGACTGTAACGCAATATGATAATTACTGGGTTATGTTGGAGATGGGAATGAATTCATTACGCACGTTGCTAAGACTGAGTTTGCGTAAACTAGTATCGGAATGTTATAGAAGGGTTGGGTTATGAGTTGATAAAACGAACGTACGTTTGCCAATAATAAAATGGATTCCCAAGAATATCAGGTTATTTTCGAGGGTTAACCACTGGCAATATTTGATGTCAATTTGCCGCTCTTCGGGATGTACAAGTTTACATACGCAAACCAGGGAAATAACTGTGGCCGCGCTGTAAGACGCCGAAGGTTGAGCAAGCAAGGACATCTAAAGGGTAAAATGGGTACCTGGTCAATGACCCGATCTCAAACGTGTATACTATTAGTGCATCCAGTATTTCATCCATGCTATTCAAAATCCATGAACGTCATGAAACCAGATAATTACTGGCGCAAGGAATGAGCTCACCTTAGCGATTGCCTCCTACTCCTCCGAAGCAGGAACGACAATGACACTGTAATCATAATATCGACGGCGCACGATAGCCCGAGTCCCACAGAAAATTGCCACTATGAAAGTTCGATAGTCAGAGATCCTATCCTTCAGTAACGCGTGCCTTACCCTAAATCGTTCCCGGAAGATATGATAGCCCTTTAGTTTGAACCTGTGAAAGGATGAGTCAGGCCATTTATTCCTAAAAGGTTTATACTGCAGTATAATTACATTTCTCCTGCCGATGCTATAATTTCCCTTCAATTGGATGAAACGAACCACTGCTTTGAGAATGGAAAGGCGTACCAGATGCAGCACCTAATGAGGTTCTCATTAACAATCTTTCTGGATGTTTACCGGTATACCATTCATATGACTCACCAAGCCTCAACAGAGCCAGGAATAGCTAGATTGGCGTTTAGTATGTTGGCTTTGAACTTATGCCGCATTGTGTGGACGCACTATAGGTATCGTGAGGTAGTAGTTTCTCTTGCTTACTACGAAAGTAGGTATTCAATTCGGAGACCGAGCGTGATCGAACAATCACAAAACTCACGAAGGAATATTCGTCGTGCGAAGTAACTGTAAGTAGGATAGATGAACCGGGAACCGGGTTGAATATGACCATGTCAACAAACCATTGGGCGAGGAACGTAAGTATTGCCTATGAAAGTATATTGATTGTAGCATCGGACATTCTGGAACAATGTGTTACTCACGGTGAATATGACGCTTAACTATACGTGTCGCGAAGCCATGAGTTGAGCCGAGGATATTAGGAAGGACGATGGCCACGCACTGCAATGCTCCTGCGCGGTGTGATATCAATCATGGGCGTAATTTTCATATGAGATGGTGGAGACGTACTTAGGAATGACATCTATCAAGAGGACTTTACCGAAGTTGGTAATGAGGGATTTCCATATTGCGCCACTGATGAAGGCGGTATGGGCAATATCGAGGAACCTATACAGTCTGTTTGATGAGCCAAACGATGTAAAGGATATCTCAGAGATCTTTAGGACGCACCAAACGAGCGCGACGAAGATCTTTTGTTTTCGTTTGTCGTCGGGGTATAGTTTGAAGAATACAATTCCTTGAACGGTGACGATCCCAGATAACCTGTTGTCTGGTTAATGAAATGAAGGCAGTTGATGATAGTGATAGGGATCCGATGAAATACCCAGATGCAAGGATCCCGCCAATTAAAAGTGCGCCATATGTACCGGCGACCGTCTCCATAATGAGTTGGCCTCTGAATGTCCAGCAAAGGTTGGAAAGGGGCTTCGGAACTGTATACCTAGACCATCTTTTATCCTCAACTTACGCGCTTCGCAGTGTGCTAACCATAAAAGGACACTTCGAATTGCGGGGTTAAGAGCCCACTGGACGAGACGTAGTAGCGTGCTGGGAGAAGAGGGCTCATGAGGCCATATTCGGTCACACAGATGTCATACATAGGTAGAGTAAGCGCAGGATTATCAGGAGAGCTTTTTGTATTGATTGAACTTGGATTTTGGGACATCTGGACTCACAAACTGGTCGTTAGGGAGGATTGTCCATTCGCTTCCATTGTGCATGTTCATTTGATTTGAATTCGACCTTGTAAGGAGTCGTATCGATAAACCCTTATTGATGACAGATGGGAACGAGCACAGCTTTTGCACCGAGCAAGTCGTCAAAGCCTCCCGTAGTCGGACAGAAGGCGATATTCGTTAGCTTCGTTAATTTCCGTATGGGAAAGTGCATTCCAACGGAATAAAACCTGTTACGCTAACCAAATGCCGCCTGCTCTCCTGAGAGCCATGATAGAGGAGGACAATAGGATCAGTCACCTTGGGCCGGCTCTACATGTGCAAAATTGGTGAAGTCGGTTGGAATTTTTCATACCTATTCTTAAGCTTTCTGCTGGCCCTTCCCAGGCCTTGATGCCTTACCATCCACTATTGAAGATGTGAACTTGCTCGAGTCGTTAGCAGTGGATCATTGAGGAGGCCTACTAGGAGGTTGAGTTCTCAGTTAAGTCCTTCACCTTAATGCTATTCGTGAATACGAAAAATTCTCGTCAGAGCAGGTATGTGGTGTCAAAACAATTGTAAAGAAAAATAGTCAGGACATGTGCATGAACAATCGCCACCGGAGATTACATAATGAAGCTTAGCTGACATGCAATTTATGTCATCCTTTTCTCACGCATGTCAGTCTCCGGTGCATTGGACCTTGAACATGTTGAACGTGAACTGTCACTCATCTTTCTAAGTGACTGCGTCGACGTCAAAGAATAGAGTCCACATTGTCTCTACACAAGTGCAACATCCATAGGATAAGCCTTAGGCCTTAGGTTCCAGGACTACGGCTACTCTTCCTTGCATCACAGTAGCGTCAACCAAGCTCCGATTCCCTGCGGTCGCTGTAGCAAAATGGAGAGCAGATGACCAGGAATAACCTAATTTGCACACGGATTTCCTTTATACGAGGCCTATTCTTGTAACAGGTCTGACTAAACTCCTATTTCCTATCGTACGCCTTTGATTCTTAAGAACCCCTGGCATTGACAGGCATCGTCATTCTATTCTCATCTCACAGGAGTCGACTATCATGCCTGTAGCAGAGACATTCCCTCCATTCCCAGAAGACGTGCCGATACATCCTCTTCTAGTCCTCGATTATCAATTGCTTAAGGAGAGGAATGCCGACGAGGTCGATAAGCTGTGGGAAGCAGCGACGAAGCTTGGCTTCTGGTAGTAAGTTTTGCTTCATCAGCCTCTCGCAGTATGTCTTGAATTGATTGCGGCTGCATTAGTCTGAAGGGTCATGAAGGGGACGATGTGGTCCCGGAGATGTTTGATCTTGGGAAGGAGACTATGGCTTTGCCGATGGAGGAAAAGCTGAAATTCGAACAAGGGGATTCAGGAATGTCGTTTGGGTGCGTCAGTTCTGCCGTTGAGGAACTGAATGTACTTATCCCGTCGTGTTTGATAGCTATAAAGCAGCAGGTGCCAACGCAGTCGATGCCACAGGAGAACTGGACACCGTCGAGTTTCTGAACGTCGCCAAAGACGATGCTCTTGCATGGCCAAAACAAGCACGACGCTCGTATCCCTCCAGCGTGGAAAGTCGAATGGAATCCACCATCATTCCGTTCGTGAAAAAGTCGTTAGAAGTCAACTATACGATACTGGACATCTTCAACGATAAACTCGGGTTGCAGCCTGGCACACTGCGTAATTTGCACCCTGAGGAGGAGTTTAGTGGGAGCGAGACGCGGCTCATTAAGAACCCTGCAACATTGAATACGACGAAGCAAGCTATTGGGAGTCATACGGATTTTGGATCTCTTGTATGCGCACTTCGTTTTGCGTTCCCTTTGACACGCACTAATTGTCATCAACAGTCTTTCCTTCACAATCGCCTTGGCGGACTACAGGTCCTGGTTCCTGGCTCCGAGTCCTGGCAATATGTCAAGGTAACGTTCCAGTCATCTATTTACTAATTTTTGCTTATTGGCATCAGCCCCTCCCTAACCACGCAATATGTAACATCGGAGATGCCTTATCAATTTTCAGTGGTGGAATCCTTCGCTCCAATCTTCACCGAGTAGTGTATGTCCCTCTCCACCATTAAATTTGTCCCAGCCCAATTGATTGGTTAATTTCTATAGACCCCCACCAGGCCGTCAGGCAGGGTTGGAACGCTGGTCGTTGGTGTTCTTCCTCCGGCCCGGAAACAGCGTCGTTCTTCGACCTTTGGTTGAACAAAGTTCCTTGATTGCGGAAGCTGTGGAGGCCGCTCCTGCGGGAAAGTACGAAACTGGGTCCACTGCGTCTGAATGGTTTTCGAGAAGGATCAGGAACCAGCGGATCAATAATCGCAAGGTGAGAACATGTATCATTTTTGTTGTATGGGAGTCTATCCTAATGGTTCTGATTAAAGGGTCCCGAGACCTGGATGGCCAGTCGTGGGACTGAACACAAAGTCGAGGCCTGATTCAGGACAGTAAGCAAGCTAAACTGAAATAAATGTACGAATATCTGTATTTGTATTGGCGTAATGACTGAGTTTTGTGGCTTTGTGTAAAAACTTACATGTATGGCAAACAGACGTCGAAGTTCAAGCTAAAAAACAATACAAAGTTTCTCGCCTATGTTTTGCGTATGTTCTGAATTTCGAACAGCTCGGATTGTCCAGTTTCTAAAATAGAACTTCACGGAAACCAAACCACCTCTAACACATTACATCATCATCGTTATCGTCACGTTGATCATTGAACGTTTTAACCTCTTATCATCATCGTCGTAGTATCACCATCCTCTGACCATGGCTGCTCTCAGTGTTAGCTCTCACAAACCGCCCCACCTTATTCCGACACTCAAAGTAGCATTAAGAGGTCAAACAATCTTAGGCTCGCCGCGGTTCAACAAAGGAACAGGATTCAGTATCGAAGAGAGGAAATCGTTTGGCTTGGAGGGTCGATTACCATATCGCGTGAACAGTCTCGACGAGCAATGTGCGCGTGCGTATGGCCAGCTCGAGCAGAGGGACACGCCGATGAGGAAGAACACGTTCTTGCAGAGTTTGAAGGACCAGAATTGGACTTTATACTATTCACTGTTGGCAAGGCACTTGAAGGAGCTTACTCCCATTATTTATACGCCCACAGAGGTACGTGATCTATTTTTTCCTTCGCTCCGGTAGCTGATTCGACGATTACTGTGTGCAGGCTGAGGCTATTGCGTCTTATTCACATATCTTTCGGCGTAGCGAAGGCCTCTATCTATCGTACCCGGAGGAAGACCTGATGGAGCAAGCATTTTTGGAGCAAACTCGAGGGCGGGAAATTGACTTGATAGTGGTAACCGACGCAGAGGCTATCTTAGGAATTGGTGATCAGGGTGTCGGGGTGCGTACTTTCAACTTAATCGTCCTCCAACACGCGTTCAAGCGGGAATAAACAGGGAATAGGGGTAAGACGAAACACAAATTGGGTAAAATATGTATTTCTGATGGTATTGTGCTAGATATCGACTGCTAAATCAGTCATTTATACGTATGTTAATTTCCTCGGCACATCCAAAGTCAGTATGATATTGAACTTTGTCGTGCAGGTTAATTGGTGGTTTGGATCCGTCGAAATCTCTTAGCGTTACACTTGACGTTGGAACGAACAACCAGGGACTATTGGATGACCCTCTATATGTCGTGAGTTACAGAAATCGAGAAACATGTTATTCAGTTGATCTGGTTTTTGAACTAATAGGGGTGGCCTGAGAAGCGCGTTCGCGGGGAGGATTATGACCGCTTTGTGGACAAGTTCGTCATATTTTTATGCTCTTTACACATTTTTGGCCGCTGACGACGACTGCTAGGTTTGTTCAACTAGTCAGGAAGTATTACCCGCATAGTCTCCTGCACTTTGAAGACTTTGGGGTGACGAATGCGCATCGACTTTTGGATCGCTATCATGATACACATGCCGTATTTAATGATGATATGTATGTATTACTCTATACCATGTCTATCATCCTATCTATCTGACACGTCTTTAGTCAAGGAACAGGAGCTGTATCGCTAGCATGCGTGATGTCGGCCATCCGTGTTTCGAGCGAGGCACGGGCATCAGCCTCCTCACCTGAGAAGAAGAAACTTTCCGACCAACGATATATCATCTTTGGCGCAGGATCTGCTGGGTTAGGGATCGCTGTCCAGCTACGCGATGCCATTGTATCCGCCGATGGGTTGAGGAAGGAAGACGCGAACAGGAAATTCTGGTTAGTCGATCGAGAGGGACTGTTGCATGATGGACTGGGAAAGGAGTTTGTGGGAGCAATGACGCACCAGAAAAAAGAATTCGTTAGGCCAGGCGAGGAGGAGTGGGGATTGCAGTCCGATGGTCACCATGTTTCACTTCTTGATGTTGTGCGGAAGGCTCGTCCGACCGTGCTCATTGGATGTTCGACTTCAGCCGGCGCATTTACCCAGGAAGTTGTGGAAGCTATGATGGATGGTTTGGACGAGGGCGCTCGGCCGATAATTATGCCGCTTTCGAACCCCAGTCGGCTCGTCGAAGCTACGCCGGAGAATTTGTTGAAGTGGACGAAGGGGAAAGCTTTGATAGCTACTGGCAGTCCATTTGATAATATCAAGATGGATGTCGATGGAAAGGAAAAGGAGTTTGTGTGAGTATTATTTTGCCTTATAACTTCATATACTTACTGAAGTTTCCTGTCGTAATAGCATCGCGGAATGTAACAACGCGCTCATTTATCCAGGACTTGGATTCGGAGCTATCCTAGCCAAATCACGAATTGTCTCCGATACCATGCTAATAGCAGGTGCGAAGCGCCTTGCCCAGCTCTCGCCTGCCATAAACGGCGATGACGATCCAGAGTACAACGGTGCTTCGCTCTTGCCGGACTTTGAAGAGGCCCCGAAGGTTAACTTAGAGGTTGCTATTAGTGTCGCCGAACAAGCTATTAGGGAAGGTAGCAGCTCGGATAAACTCGATACTGACGAAGAGAAGGAGGAAGTTATTCGGAGTATAAGGGAGAAAGCTCTAGAGAGAGTTTGGGTTCCTGTTTATTCGGAATATGTATATGACGAGAACGGCATGCAGGAAACCTAAGATTCTGTGATGTAGCTGGCCAACTTATTTGATTATAGGTTTATGTTCCTTTCCAGCCATAATGACATAATGAAATTTAGTTATTGGATATGTCTTGTGATAGCAAAATCACGCGAACGATAAGGGAAAATGGTCCGAAAGAAGTACGCGTTGCGCATCTTCTTGCAAAGCCCTCACTATCATAGTTTTATTTTGGCCACATCCGGCGTGTAATGAGATGAGCCATGGAAACTTACTCAATTCCTTTCTGCGTCGTTCTGTTGTTCGGTTTGTTCGGTTGCATTGTGGAATTGAACTTTCCTGCTGTAACCTGTAGCCTGTTCCCAGTCCTCCGAGGCCCTGGCTCACCTGAAGTAGGGGTGGAGGAAATCTGTTTCTGGTCTATTTCCCCTGTTAGCCGCCGCATAGTATCAGTCGATATTTTTGAAGAGCTTGGTGGGACTATATCTTTGTTCTTGCCTTTGACGTGTTGCTTTTGTTGCAATTTGAGTGCACTGGGCACTCGCATGAGTGGCTGGCCTTGGTACCGTGGTAACCGAGTTCTTCATGGAAAGAGATGATTATGGCGGTCAAAGTGGGTAAAATTAAAAGCGACCAAAACTTGAACTTTTTAAAATTTGCGACCCAAATTAGGCCCTTGTTCGTATGCTCAGTTCGGATTAAAAAATATGGTCGCTTTTTAAGTTTCTGTCTCAAACTTCAACGAAATGAGCCACATTTTTTTAGGTGTGCCTACAACTTGACTTAGGTTGCGGGGGATCCCGTTTATATGTCAGTACAAAAATATATATGAGCCAAAATATTATATAATGCGACACTAAGTACATGAATAATGTGCGACAGAAACTTGAGGTGCGACACAAATTTTAAATGAGCCAGAAACTTTTTAGCGACACTATTTTCGTGTGTCAGAAAGCGACACAAAAATAGAGACCCCTTGCGCGAGTTATATTTGGATCATTGAACTCCGAGAACTCCGAACGCTGTTGTCCATACACTGTCGCCAAGTGCTACGGTGAGCTTGATGTATTACATAGAGTGCAATGGTCGTATTGTATACTCAGTGTAAAAGCGGGAAAAAACTTATAATGTGTATGTGTATATAAAAGCTGATGTATAATATGTATGTTTGTATGTTGTGTGTGTTTAGTATAATTAGTATTGTAAGGAGAGCCTAGGAACGAGCGAGAGGAAAGAAATCGCCGAAATATGAGCAAAGCTTACTTCGACTTCCATTGAGTGCATACGCCATCGCACTGTAATACTTCGAGTTCACCGTTACACGTCGAGACGGCGTTCGGAGATCTCGGAGTTCAGTGATCCAAATATAACTCACGCAAATGGTAAAATATCCAAGATTTGGTCGCTTTTTATTTTTCTCCACTTTGACCGCCATAATGTATCTTCGACATACAGGTTAATAGATGCACGCGACCTGTATTAACCTGTTTCTCTGAGAAACAGGTATCGGCGCCTGCCGTGTAGCTGTACACGCTTTCCTTCGTGTTAACGAACTGAAAATCTTGTGCCATCGTTCCGCTGAATGCCGGTGCCGCTGTTCCGTAACAACCCGGTGACATTCGGCATATGTCGGCATGTCATTACGTTTGTGGCGAGTACACTGAGCCTCCTATTCTCTCGCCTCATGCCCCGCTCCAAGGAATCGCCTTTGGGTGGACGCCATGGAATAGACTTTGCTATAAGCTCTGCCCTAGCAGGCGGGATCGCAGGTGGTGTTGTGAGCATGCGTTTTTTCTTTTTCACGTCCAAGATAATGCCTGATTCAATGTAGGCGAAAACGGCTGTTGCACCTTTAGAACGCGTTAAGATCCTCTTTCAGACGCAAAACACCGATTTTCAGAGGTTCTCAGGTAGAAAGTTCCTCATTTATACGCTAAATTAGGCGACTGAATTAGAAAATAGGATCATGGCGCGGAATCCCCAATGCTTTAGTATTTATCTGTCAGACGAAAGGCGTTAGAGGTTTGTATCAGGTACTTTTTGTGTTTTGCTTGCAGAACTGAATCTTTAATAATTGGTGAGTAGGGACATACGTTAACACTTGCACGTACTATCCCTCACGCAGCGATATCGTATACTGTTTATGAGAAGGCAAAAAGGGTAATTTTATATTATATGAACCCATGAGGCATCGTTCCTGAGTTTATGTACGCGATTTACCCAAGATGATTATGCCTACACCTGAGGATCAAACATCAGTCAGGCGTTTCTTAGCTGGCTCAGTAACAGGTAAGCTTGAATTTCTATAGATATTTCGCACTACTCAGTGATTGTTCAGGGATTGCGTCGCTTCCAGTGACATACCCATTTGAGCTGATACGCGTTCGTATGGCAATTGACACTAAGAATAATAACCAACCCAATATACGCCACGCAATTCGGACAATATGGTCCGAGGGTCGTGGTTCTACGCTAGCGCCTTCCTCATTGCTACCCGTTCTGCACTTTTATCGTGGGTTTTCACTCACCATGCTCGCGAGTATACCATACCGAGGGGGATTATTTCTCGCATGGGAGACGCTCAATTCGAAGTCAACGGAGTTCTTCAGCCCAGCAATGCTTAGTGCTCATCGGACTGGGATCCATCTTCTGGTTGGGGCGACTGCAGCGAGCGTTAGTGAGGTATTTATATATCCCCTGAGCGTCATCAGACGGATTCAGCAAGCGAGCGGTGTTGCCTCTCCACAGAGAAGAATTGGGTTCATGGAAACGACGCGATATTTATGGTCGAAGGCCGGATGGCGGGGTTTCTATGCGGGTATTGGTATAGGCCTGATCAAGCAAGTTCCTCTGCATAGTATTTCTCTGGCAGTATGGCAAATGGCTAAAGAAGTGTTGGATGTCTAGCATATATTCGAAGTACATTTTACTTTTGTTAGTTTACATACGATTATTTACGATACTGGGATTGCTTTTACAGAACGTGAATGACGGGGACCATTCACGCGTAGTCGCTTGAAGCGTTTTCATCGGGCGTCTTTCTTCTTGAGCCAATTAGAAAATCCATGTCTTGGTTTGGCCTTCAAGACCTCTGGTTCGTCGGCCATGATGACTGTAAGTATTCTCAATTAGCTTTCGCTCTTCAAGTCTCATCTTTATGATATTCAAATTAACCTTCTTCCTCATGCCTGGATGGAGGACCGACACTGTCCGGAGGAGTGGGAATTGAATAAGATGTTCCTGTAGCCGTTTGCGAGCTAGGATCGTTTTGAGGACTGCTGCAAGCATATGGCATCTGTGGTCGACTAGTCGGTGCTTTTTGGTTTTGAGAGTAAGCAGCTGATACGTAGGTTGGCATCTGTGGATTGAACGTCGGTTGCTGTGCTATGTGCCATAATATCTAAGCATGAGAGGCTGCTCATACAAAATGTAAAATGAGACATACGTGGCCCATACGATCCAGAATTGCTATATTGATTGTATCGAGGCTGTGGAGTATATGGTGGGCCTGTACAGCGACGAGCGTCGGAGGTACTTGTAAGTATGCGTGCGCAGCTAACGGAAGAGTGGCATGCCCACCTTCGCCAGGTTGGAATATACCATTTTGAGGGTTGAATCTAGGTGGTGCAGACGCACTGTGTGGGATGTTCTGACTGTACCCATGATGGTACGGAGCTTGAGTCGGAGGAGGAGGGTTCGCTTGGCCCATACCCATACCCGTCCCCATACCCATGTTTCTAGGATCCGCAATTTCTCCAGATATGAAAGTACCAGACATGATGCGGAAATTGGACGCATCTTTGTACATGTAGTGCGTCGCCGGTGCTGTTTGGGATCGACGGGGCTGGGGTGGATGTTGTTGGTTCTGGTATCCGCCAGCTATAAAGGTTCCTCCCTCGATAACGAACCCACTAGCGCCTTCGAACGCAGAGTGTACGTTGCGGCCAACATTGTCGTCATACTCGTACTCCCCATCACTTTCATAGTCGCGTTGAGGACGATGGCTGTAGTACTGTGAGTTAGGGTTGGACATACTCGCAGTGGAATGGGGCGAAGGGTTAAGCTATGTATACGAGCTGGCGCTAGCCTATCTATTTGGTTGCCGCCCAGGACGCTTTTGGGTGGACTTATATTTAAAAAATGATTTTCATGGCAAAAAATTGATTGGGTCTAGCTGGTTATAATATGGGCGCTGGTAGAAGAACCTATTCAATAGAATACTTCTAATACTATTATGTTGTTGTAGCCGTATGTTACATGTACGTGTATATGTGGATTGTGGCGTGATGTTTGGTTTTTCAATCGCAAAGTTGAATGTTCAACGTCCAACGCTCAAATTCGCTCAAAGGTTGTACTAGCGGACATTCCAAGCACCGCTTAGATAACAGAG
This sequence comes from Agrocybe praecox, assembly GCA_964017145.1. NCBI lineage: Eukaryota > Fungi > Basidiomycota > Agaricomycetes > Agaricales > Agrocybaceae > Agrocybe > Agrocybe praecox. The sequence continues at coordinate 4,842,925 of OZ024840.1, forward strand.
TTAAGTTTAAAGGCGGTGCTTATGCATATTTATAGACCCAAATACAATCCAATATCCATACTCTGTAGGGGCCGCAGATAAGATCACGGACCACCCAAGATAGCTTGAAATATCTTTGATGATAATCACACCTGTACATATGGGTGCTGCACCCCGCTGTGTCTACACACCTGCTACTCAATCTTCTTATCCAATCGGACTTGATACTAATTAGATGGGATTTAGTCCGAAGAACGTGGAATATCATGCCTCACTTGTTAGCTGTAGGCTCTCACGCCGTCCAATATTGACTAGAACATACGCCTTGTCGCAGTTCTTCTCCCGGGCATGCTCTGCGCTCCTTTTGAAGGCACTGCCTACTGAAAATTTGGGCAGAACCTGACGCTTGTATTAAAATTTTCGTGTAAACGTACTAGGAATCGATAGTGGAATCCAGAAAATGCAAATCTGTCTAGAACTTTGGTCGATCTATTTCCTGAATATATTTTTAATTCCCGCCCCTGTTAGCTTTCGTAAAAGTACGAGGACAGTTAATGAAAAGCCAACTATCATCGTATTGTGTATACGAACGTTGATCCTGATTATTCTTAGCCCCTCTCGTACCTTTTCAGGCCCAGATGCTGTCAAACACTACATGCTATTTGACGGTGTGAGCCCTCTAATCACCGTTTCCCACACAGTCAACCCGGCCTTGCTGTCAACGACCGGGATTACTTGTGTTCGTATTCGGAATACGGCTTTTGGAACTCGGCATTATCCGGGCGGGATTCGTTCTCGTTTAGGGGCATTGGTCCCTTTATTCTTTTCGCCCAACCACACCACGGCTTTGGATATGTTCTTGTGGGTAACTTGAGTATCAGACGCTATCTGCCTTCTAAGCGGATGATGCTCTCTTCCGAGGAACACATTCGAGATCTCGACCGACACGGACACATTGCTTTCTTCCTTCTTTTCGCAGATCATGGAGCGGCTGCCTACAATAAGTACAACTGACTGTTCATCAAACGGTATGTATTTTCGCTCACATACATCCACGCAAGTATATATGTACTTTACTCCAGGCTGATGAACAATGGTCCCGAACCCATGAGCCGCGTCGCGCACTCGGTTTCTCGTTCCCACGCAATCAACATTTTCCAATCAAAATTGTGTCGAATGAATGTCGAACGATTGATCCGCGATTTGGGACATAAGAGAACCATATGAAAATATGAAAGCTGCTGGCCGGTGATCGACCTATACGGCTCGGACGAGAGGTTTCATTCGGTGTCGTGCGTTCTTTCACATCGGCTTTGTGAGGAGGAATGATGGATCGATGAAGTGTTGTAATTTTCTGGGGATCCCAACTCGGTGTTCAGTGATGAATGAGTGGACGGGCGTTCAGCGTGATAGGACACCTTGTCGTGAGTGAAAGTTTCTCTCAGGATATGCCTTGGTTCTAATTCTATTCAACGGAAGGCCTCGACGCCGCTTTTTTATACATCGCGGCCCGCGCTTTCCAACGAATAAAATGACATTCACTGTAGCTCATCCTGATAGGTGGAAAGTAGGCGAAGCGACGCAGAAGTGGCCCAGAGCCAAGAGTCGCGTCGTTCAAAGTGGTACAGATCCCTCAGGATCAAGTTTGTTCGACGTCGCGTTCGCTCCCCAGTCAAATTCAAACGATTTCATTTTGATATATAACCCATTTTCTTACCCACGTAGGCTTATATTTAATCTGATAATGATCCTTGTCATTTCTCCGTCCATTTGCTGACTCGCTATTTATCACAAACAAGGTGTTCTGCCGAAGCATCAGTGTTCTAATTTCGGCTTATGGAGTGATGTGCCAGCTGTACTGGCGGCTGTTTTCCAGCTCGAGTACCTTTTTCTACACCTATCCGACGTCCAAGAGCTAACTCCATCCATTACAAAAAGAAGAAAAGAACCACGGAACAGAATTTGAAAGGTGAAGGAAGGTTGATCGCGCCCTGACAGGTTTACTTTTTCTCGTGTTCACGTCCCTTTCTTTTCTCATTTACTGATGGTACGATTGAGTAAAGGGACGAGGTGGAGTTCTTTGGGGGCTGGAGCGTGGAGGTATAAAAACCACGGTTTTGAGATGAAATGAAGAATCATCATCCTTCCTTGGGATTTTTCAACTCGCCTCTTCCTTCAGACATCTCCGAATCCACCAGTATCAACCAGAAATGCCTTTCTCTAGCTTTGTTCTCGCTGCTGCGATGATCTCGGGTGTTCTCGCCTCACCATTGGACTTGGCTTCCAGGCAGGCTGCTGCAAACCCCAACGCTGCTCTTCCAGGATGGGCCTTTGTCGGCTGCTTTACGTGCGCCATCTATTTTATTTTATTTCTTGAGAAATTATTCCTTACTTTGAGCAAACCGTCATTCAGCGACAATTTCCCGGGCTCGCGTACTCTCCAAGAGCATACGATCACTAACCCAGGCATGACTCCCGCTGTCTGCACAGAGTTCTGTGGGAACTTCACGACTCCCCTGAACTTTGCCGGTACCGAATTCACAGACGAGTGCTGTAAGTTTACGATTTCGTCCGTCCAGCGTCCTTCATTCATGTCTCTTTTAATTACCTGAGGATGTGCTTATAATAATTAACCCCCTTTAGTCTGTGACTTCGACATTCAAGGAACTGCGACCCAAGTCAACAGCACCCTATGCAACTTCCCATGTGGGGGTGATGGCACTCTGACATGTGGAGGCGCTGGTTTGATCAGCGTCTTCCAGAATAGCAATAAAGGCGTTGGCCCCCTACCAGCAAACAAGGCCAAAGTAGGAAACTGGTCTTTCGATGGATGTTTCACGTATGGTTCTTCTTCGCTTGACTTAAGGGTGATATTGAATATTCTTATTCTCTCAGAGATGCCGTCGGCTCTAACCCACGTTCTCTCCTTGAGCGTTTCGATATCGCTGCTGGAGTGACCATCGAAACTTGCACTGCTCAATGTCAATCTGTCGGATTCAGCATCGCTGGTCTCGAATTCGGTGAAGAGTGCTGTGTGTACCATCTTCTCTATTTGATGAAATGAGCGATGTCTGATTTATTATTCTTTCAGGGTGCGGAAACACTTTCGCCCTCCCAGCCGCCAACATCACTGCTCCTCTCACCGACTGCTCTCTCTCGTGTGCTGCCGACCACACGGAGCTGTGCGGTGCTGCTAGCCGCTTGTCGGTGTACACCCTCGCTGCTCCCGTTGTGACTACCGCTGCTCCTACTACCACCGCCAAGCCCACCACGACTGCGGCTCCTACCACGACCGTTGCACCCACCACTACCGCCAAGCCAACGACCACCGCGCCCACCACTACTGTCGTTCCGACCACTACCGCTGCGCCCACTACTACCGCTGCGCCCACTACTACTGCCAAGCCCACCACTACTGCACCAACCACCGTCGTTCCTACTACGACCACCAAGGCTGCTTAAGGAGAAGTGGGATCCCTGCGCGTGTACAGGCTGATACTATTCTTTTCTCCTATTGGGTTTTATGTAAAAGGGTTATCCATCTTTCCACGTCGAAAAGTTGACCATCCCTAGTTTCGTAAAATTAATCATCAATATAGTGCTAGGTGTTTCTGTAATACCTTGCTATATGAATATATATACCTTTTCAATTTCTATTTTGATTGGGTTGAGGATTTCGGGACGATGTGTATATGTATTGTTTATACGCGTTAATTGGGCGTTGGGAATAGCGTATGTACCGGAATTCGAGAATCGAATCCGAAGAGCTTGGATGGATACATAGACGATCAGAAAACTGTCTAGTATCGAACCATTCCATCTATCGAGCTCTCTACACACCTGTCTAACTTCAAACTGTCGGATCAGGTTATTATCTCTAAAAATGTGATCTCCCACATCGGAATGGCTTGTTGTTAGCTTGTTTTTTTGGTCTCGATAAGCTTCTATTTTATTTTCCATTATATATTCTTCTGCTTTTGTTCTTGCAGGAACGAGGAAACCTTAAATAAAATAATGATCCTTGACAAGAGCAGTGGTATTTTAATTTCTTTTTTGTACCCGACGCACATGTATCGGATCGAGCATCGGAGATTCGGGCGATATCCAGGCACCGCTGATCATAGCTCGGCATATATTTCCGAGCCGGCGGGCAGTAAACATGCCGGACGTGCCGTTGGCAGATGGTTTTTGAGTTTTTGGACAAGTTGTGTGAACGGTCTGACTTGTCAAACGAAAAGATTGCGTTGAGGCTTTTTAGTGGTTGGTATACTTAGATTAGAATATGATGTTTCCTTTATCGCTGGACACTTCAGTACATACGAGGCTTGGAATATTTAGCTATTGATTTTGTGTTATAGGAGTGGGTGGTGGATCGTTCTTTGCTTTCCGTCGTTAAGAGTATAGGGGTTAGTTATAATCGTTGAGCGTATCAGGCTCATTCATTAATTTCGTTTCTCGCTACTATGTAGCTACTAGCGTCGGATATCACACTGGATGATGTAAGATGCGCGTCGTTCAGTCTGAGTGCGTACGAGCGTCATTCCCATCCTTTGAGGGCCACATCCGGTGAGGTGATATGAGATGCTATAGTGGTCAGCCCTACTCATTGTAGCTTTCGAGGCCCAGGACTTTGGAAGAAATCAGGACGACAAATACATAAGCTTTAAACGTCAAATAGGAGGGTCGTACGTATGCATGTGTATCGTGGAATCGGATGTGGATGTATGTATCTAACTTGGGTACAGACTACGAACATTCAACGTGATCGACGGACGAACCCCGTACTATCAAGAACTTTGTTCTTTTCTGAATCTGTTCTATTTTATTCACTCCTGGGATCATCTCCGTGCGCTCGCTGGCAGACGTCGACATACACATATGAAGCATACGTATACTTAGTTCAGTAGGACTCTGTGTCGAGTCGGTGATACGGCTCTGATTGTTCGGCTCGAAGTGGGTTTTCGTTCCTCCGATTCAAATTCTGCGTCTATTTATTGACACCAACGACCGTGGGTAAGCGGACAGTGATCAACGTCCGACGTTGAACGTTGGACAATGAGATTCATAATCTTTTGGGGTTTTCTTAAGATATACGTACGTCTTGGATGTACTATACATTCATTCATCAGGAACCAGGAATCAAGAATCAGACAGCATCAGAATATTCGAGATGGAAAGGTGATAGGAAGTACGACGAGGTGCTTTCGTGGGTTGCTTTTTATATGATGCAGGAAAGCCTGGGGTGCATACGCATGATGCAGCATAGTCCATACGTATAAAAGGACGCGTCAAGAAGGAGGCAAGGATCTATATCCTCAATTCTTTGGGTGATATATTACCGAAGTACCAGATCCTCTAGTACCTCGATTCGTGCAAGTAATAATGGCCCGTGCAACATTCATTCTCCTCGCTTCGATGATTACGGCTGTGGTAGCAATGCCAGCGACGCCTATCGAGTTTGGGATAGAGGCCAGACAGGCAGCTGTAGATCCCAACGCCGCGCTTGCGGGGTGGACGTTCGTCGGTTGCTTCACGTACGTATACGCGTCCTTTGTTGAGATTTTCGCTCTACCCCCCGAGTTGACAAAACTAAACTCTTTTTTATTTATTTTTTTAGTGACAATGTCCCTTCTCAACGAACCTTGCAAGAGGAACATGCGGTGAACGCAGCGATGACGCCTGCATTGTGTACCTCCTTCTGTGCTACCAACTTTACGACACCACTCATTTTTGCTGGGATGGAATTCACCAGTGAATGCTGTAAGTTTTCCTCATACCCTCCCTCCATTCCCTCACCTATACCTTCTTCATACCGCTTCTTACTCACTCCACTCCAATATAGTCTGCGACTTCAACATCCAAGGAACCGCCACCAAAGTGAACGACACGCTCTGTAACTTCCCATGCGGAGGAGACGCGACGCTCACCTGTGGCGGATCGAGCCTGATCAGTGTCTTCCAGAACACGAATAAGGGCGTGGGTCCTATCCCGACGAACAAGGCGAAGGTTGGGAACTGGACTTTTGAGGGATGTTTTGAGTACGTGTTTCTGCAATTTCGTTTTTTTTCCGATGTCAGAAGTTCTTTATTAATACTTTGATATTTATCTTCTTTCTTGTCCAACAGTGATGCGGTAGGAGCAAACCCAAGGACTCTCCTCGAACGATTCAACATCGCAGCAGGCGTGACTATCGAGAGTTGCACCGCGCAGTGCGCTGCAACAGGCTTTGGCATCGCCGGGCTCGAATTCGGAGAAGAGTGCTGTAAGTTTTTAGTTCTAGTTATTTCTATTTCGCCCCATCCCATGCCATCGTTATACATACTTATTACTTCAACGCCCAGGGTGTGGCAACACGTTCGCCCTCCCCTCAGCGAACATCACAGCTCCTCTGACGGACTGCTCGCGCGCATGCGAGGCGGACCATACAGAGCTGTGCGGTGCTTCTAGTCGCCTCTCGGTATACTTAAACGCGGGGGTGAATCCCAACCCGGTACCGGTCCCAACCACTACAGCAGTGCCAACTACGACCGCGAAGCCAACGACCACGGCAGTCCCAACAACTACTGCGGTCCCAACTACGACTGCGAAGCCAACAACTACTGCAGTTCCAACGACCACCGCACCCACCACAACGGCCAAACCCACCACCACAGCACCAACCACGACCGCTAAACCGACGACAACCGCTGCTCCTACCACCACTGCAAAGCCAACCACCACGACCAAAGCAGCGACAACCACAGGAAAGGCAGCGTAAAGCGTTGAATTCGAAACTCCTGAGCGAGTCGGAGACCTTGCTTGATTAGCTTAGATACCCTATATGCGTGTTGTATTTCTTGAAATTTTATTGGGTCAGGGGATTTTTGGTAAATGATGCATATCTTCATGCCAGCCACAAGACAGCGCGACGCGCCAAAAGACGACCATGACACGATGCCTCGAACCAAAACCGCCACTCAACAGAGGAAACTCATGAAAAAAAATATGGCGCAGACTAAAATCATGAATTGCAAATAAATGGATATAAAAGAGAGCATACGACCGCATCAGCTCCCAATCAGTTCCCTCCTCATGGAACTGTTGGTTACAAGCGTGCGGGGCTTCATGTTGTGCAGTACGGCGCAGCTCTTCCTTCCTCCCCTTCATCGTCTTGGCCCATCAATCCCATCAAATGTTCGTCGCCAGCAAAAAAATAATTGTCGTGTCTTCATCAAATCGTCATGCGTGTGTATGTTGCGAATTGTGAAGGTGGGCGAGGAATACGTCTAGTAGAGACGGACGGGCTTGCCCATGGTGCTCTTGATGTGGAGCGACTTGACGTTTTGCCAATTCTTCTTGAGGAGGGAGACGAGGAAGTTGATGCCTGCGGGGAGAAGGGTGATCGATATAGAAGGACAGAAGACACAAAGAAAGGCGGTACGCACTCAACATGACGTTACCGAGGACCTGGTCATCGGTCATCTGAACGTGGCCAACAGCAACACCCAAGCAGAGAACCTTCTTGAGCTGGAACTTGATGGTGGAGCGCACTTCGGTGATCTTGTTGGTAAGATCCTCGTTGATGGAGACGGGGGTAGGGAACTTTCCAGCTATACACGATACATGAGTAAATGAACAAGAGATAATACAAAGTAGGACGTACCCTTGGAGAGACCGGGACCAAGGAGACGGGGGATCTGCTTGATGAGAGTCTCAGAGGACAAGAAAGCATCGTACTTCTTGGCGAGCTTCTTGACGAGCTTCTTGTTCTTGTTGAGCCTGGAATAAAAGTTAGAAAAGGAACTCGAAACAAATCCAAAGAATTTACGCACTTCTTCAAGTCATCAACGGACATGTACTCGAGCTCGATTTGCTTAGCACGATCGATGTCAGCGGCATCGGCGAGAATGCAGATAGACATGCGAGGGCGGGGGACATTGGGAAGCCTGTTAAACAGAAAACATAGGTTTTTTTTTTTTTTTTTTTGCTGATTAACAAAAAAAACCTACTTAACGGTTCCCGAGAAACGCTTATCTCTCTGGGGGTCGTAGTTCTTGAGACCAATCTGGAGCTCAATAGTCTCGACGAAGTTGCGCTTCTTCTCGCCGTTGGCTTCGACGAGGAGGTCCTTGATGGAGCCCCGCACGCTTGACACTGAAAGTTTGCTGGCCATTGCTGGTCTTTTGGTTTTTGGAGGAGGAGGAGAACGGGGTTAGTAACGAGCACACCCTTTCGATTAATTCCTTTGACGACGCTAGCGTGACAGGACAGAGTGTGACTGGTGGCTGATATTCTGTATAGGCGTGACAAGACTTGTTTGAGACTTTATCTAATCTAATCTTGACGCGCGTTGGCAGCAGCATTTGCCGCTGGCACTTTATCCCATCATTGGTCTTATCCTATCTGTGGAATTTCCACTGACTTTGTAGCTTTCCGGATTATCACATTTGGCTTACTTGCTCATAATTACGGTCCATATCAACTGCTCTTATCTTATTCCTTTCATCTATCCGGCAATGTGTCCGTTCTTTGTCTCAAACATCGATCAATTCGGGTATGAAAGGTTTATCATTTCTCTTGCTCACAAAGGTCAATTGAGATTTTGGAATGACTCGAATTGACCTGCTTCTGAAAGGACCAGTGGCCACTCGGAGCCACATGGCTTAATTACTTGGGCCGTACTAAGCATACACAATCGACGATGACCATGTAATGCTCACAAAGCCATAGGAATGTGGCACACAATGCGTCTGAAAGCTATAAAAGCTAAAGGGCATTGACATTCAATGCCTGCCACAGACTTGTTCTCACCCTGTTCAACTCTCCTCTGTCTAAGAGGATCTTATTAGCCAAATGAACGACCGTATCCTATATATTGACGAATGCCTCTACGGCTGCGAGGAACACGATACATACGAGGATGCATCTATTTCTACCTACTTGGACGCTGAGAGCGAAAGGATCCCATACCTCATAGAAATTCAACCTCCGTCTCCTCTCACCGCCAACCAACCACTTTCAAAACCTACACCAACATTTGCATTCTCAAACAGCCTATCCAACGAAATATACAACCTAAACACCCTCCCACAATTCATCGTTCCAGCTTTATACCCCCCACCACCGCGCACGGTCTTCCTCCATCCCCAGATCGACATTTTCACTGGTGTGAAATCTCACTTTCACGTACACCGCGACTTCTCAATGGAAAACAAGAAGACGAAAGAAAACTATGTCGGAGAATTTGCCTACGTCATCTCTGAAATCACCTCTCATCCATCTCGATTCCCCATCGGGAAGCTATTAGGCGATTCAGGTCCGCTCGTGTTTGTTGTTGATGCACGCTTTGACGTTGACGAAGCGACGGGAAGGACGACGTACGCTGTTAGGTTGTTCGAGCAATTCTGTCGTTTGAGAGATGTCGCTGTCCGTGATGTGGGAGACTCAGAGTTTGCTACCGTTATGTGGGATGTTGAACCCAGGGAGTGGACGTTTTGGTTTTTGAATGGAAGGATACGGCTTGGCCATAAGAAAACTTTTGGATCGGATGGCGATGCTAAATTTTGGCCACTCAGCGAGTTTTTGAAGCCTACAGCATTGGTCGTAGATTCTTCTCTGGGAAAATATCCAAACGAGGAATTATATTCAGTCAACATCACCGTAAGTCCACCTACAATCTCCTGTTTCCCCTACACCTCAAATAACGCCGTGCCTCCCCACTCTTCTTCGTAATATATCAATCAGGCCCCATTACACGCCTTCAAAAACCACTACACTACCTCAATCACAATCCCCAATCCAACCCGCTACTCTCTCTCCCAGTACGACCCTTCCCTCCCGTGGTTCGTCCGCGACGCCCAACACGACGGCGAGATCGAATTTAACCTCTCCGATGACGACGTTCTCATGTCCCGGAACAGCCCGTATCTCCGTGCATTGCTTGTGGCTCATGTATTGGGGAGTACGGATAGGTATAGGGAGAATTTCTTGATGAAGATTTATAGGACGCCGGTGGAAAGGTCGCTGTGGGCGTATGAGATGTGGAGGATGTCGATGAGGCGGAAGGATAACGGGAAGTATGAGGGACGATATTACTATTGAAATTCACCCTCTGAAGCGTCTGTGTGCATTAGTATGTAATCGATCGTTGTACCAGGAGCATACTCGAATTAGGCCTGCGGGTGTATGGTGTATCATGTATTGGTATTGGTTATTTGTATTTATCCATTGAGTAGAGGCCAGCTGAATTTATTTCATGACGTGTCAATGACCATTTATTAGAGTACATTTTTGACCCATTCAAATAAATTTGCAAGGAGGTCAACGAAGGTCAACGCGCTATCGTTTGCGTCTAAATGATCAAGGTCATACGAGAGCTTCTTATTCCCACGAACATGGGTTGGGCGCTTATGCCCTGCCGACCCATAAGATGCGCGTCAGGCGCAGCCTTATTTGAATAACAGATGGTCAAAACACGTCGGAATGCATACCACGCGTTGGAAAAATACGATCGCGGAGTACCAAATTCGATGATCTAAGAGTCATATTGAGCCAAGGCCCACTCATTTGAATTCAAATGCGCAGTAGTCTGTACCTACGACGTTGAAGTACGATTGACCGTTGTAATGGTATATAACGTCGTACATTTCGCCCCTAATTACACCAATACCCCTAGCTACCATCGCACAATCACGACAATGGAGCAAGGATTCTACCTCGTCAACGGTTTGGAAGACATGCTCATGAAAGTCGAAGCCGAATCAAGAATCAACATCACGGGAAACGACCCACCGTGCCCCTTCCCCAGCATAGCCGAATTCACGAGCACAACGACGTCAACCGGGAAATCAACCTCATACTTTCAGAAGTCCAACCGACGAGTGAAGACGCTTCGCAATCCGTTCAGAAATTTCCAGCACTCTCCTTTCAGGTTGACGGAAATTTTGTGACGGATTGCGGAGCCGAATCCTACATCATAACATTTACTGAAGTCGCTAATTTTTCGTTCAACATATTTTCTACCGTGATTTGGGACGTAACGCGTACCGAATCACAAATAACCTTCTCGAACGGAAGGATTATGTTTCCCAAACTGTCTATGGGAGCATCGTCAAAGACCTTCAGTCGCCTTTCCAGCTTCGTGAGGCCTATTGAGGGAGTAGGGGCGATATGGATAATTGGATACCTGTAATGTGAAATTACCCCTTTTGGGGATGCAAAGCTGACAAACAGTCATCTTATACAGAGCAGAGCTTTCTGATGCCAGGAGCTATCTGCACAGGAAGGTTATAAAGATCACGAAGGCTCCATACATTGTCGTGGGTGTTCCGTACGTCATTGGAAACATGATACTTATCATTCAAAATAATCGTTTTAGGAAAGTACGAGCAAGAGTACTGTCCGCTACTGTGGCTTTATTGAGAAACCCGACTCCTTCACCTATGCTAGGACTGGCTCGCCGTCGGGAAGACTCATTGCTGACCTCTCGCGAAATAGGTCCCAGAAATCTAGGTATAACGGGAAGTTGAAACATATTTTGGTTTTGCTGGTACTTTCATCGATGAATTTCTTCCAAGAAAGCTTTCAACGTAGGGAATAATCATCAACGCGGAAGGATACGGGGTTCCATGAAAAGAACCATTAACTTGATAATATTTACGGTTTCGACTGTCCTTGCATTGATTGCAATATAACGACCAAATATTTGTGGGATAGTAAAAGTACATCGTATGGTATAAAAGAGAATTATGTACATCACGTTACGAATTAGTTCGTTAAGGTGTAATAATTAGTTCGACAGATATAGGGACATTATGACGATGCGACCCGAGTCCGCGCCGCCGAAAAACATTGTCATAAGTGGATTCACGAGCAGGAGCACCGCACCGCACCGTCCCATCCAGTCATATCGAGTGCAGCCTTGTCGCTTAGTAAATGTTCGAGAGATTCATTCGTACACGCCTTGAAAGGTCCCTGTGTCCAATACTCCCGCCCGATGCCAGGCCCACCAAGGGCCTGAATCCAATATTCGGATTGGGCGACGTTGGCGCTCTGGACAGGGAAAGAGGTCAGTTCAGCGATCAAGTTCAACAGACAACGTATGAAAACTCACGATACATCGTCCGGGTAGCCATATTTTCTTGCCTGAGGCATTGGAGCGAGTGAAAGTTTGAAAGAAAACGTAAGTCTGGGAGGTGCACGCAATGAGATCGACGCAGTTGAGATTCAAAGCCGAAATTATCACATACTCCACGTTGGACATCCAGCCGCTTTCCTTCAAGCTCTAAGCATTTGGATTTCCACGAGTGGCAACAACGGCGCGACGAACAAGGAACAACCTTGATTCTTGGTTGTCTTCGAGTGATGTTCCTGATATGGGCGCGGATTTGGTCATAGCTGGGGTAGAATAGTGACGTTTGAAATTTCCGTTGTTTAAAGAGATAGTATTTGACTTGATACGCGTATTCTTCGGCGAGCTGGATGTCATTTATATCGTAATAGACATGAAAAGAGGAATTTCGAGACGTACGTCAAAATTAGGGTATTCGTCCGCTTCCGTCACAATCCCATTTACCCATTCCTCGTACATCTTTTCCTTCGGATGACTCCCAAACACCATATTACGAACTTGGACAACATCGCCAACCTGTAATGAGGTCTCAGCGCTCGGTAGCTATGAGAAGGTTGGACATCCTGACCTCAAATTTTGGAGCATCTCCCGAGATGTCACCAGCTGGACTGCCGAAGAGGGTAATGGATGAACTTCTGATTGAGTCTTGCGGTGTGGGGTGATCAGAAAATAAACAATGGGTTGATGACTCTGGAGAGGGTGTTAGGCGAATGCTTTTTGAACCATGGGCTGAAGCGACAGTGGGTGATCTTAGTGTAGGCTGAGACTGAGGGGTTGTCTTTACAATAGTAGGATCGACATATCCAGGAAGGATCCAATGGCAGCGTATGGTTCCTTCAAGCCGTATTCGTCGTCGAAGTTGAAGGAGACTTGCCACTCGACGCTCAACGTCGGCAGGTCTTTGGAATTCGCTAACTGAGAGCAGTGCCAGTCTGTTTCCTTGGTCCGTACGTCAGGATAGCTTGAATAAGCCCCGATCTTAATTCCTGTGAAAATAGACATTATAGGGTATATTAGACGCGTTGGTAATGGAATAGCAGGAGACGTGAAGAAGGCAGTCAATGTGAAAGAAAAAGTCGTTAACGTAAGGATGTGGTAAGGAGGAAGTAATGAAAGGTGATTGTATGTTTGCTATCGGGAACATACGCACCGTTTCCAAGGTCTTGGACCTTTATTGTCCCAAAAACGCCAGCACAGCATAAGCGAAGCAAAAGGCAGTCTTGTATGGTATGGAATGTTCCTGATATCAAGGAGAAATAAAGAACTCCACTCTCTATGGTAGTCGAGCACAATGAGGTTTGAGAGGCAGAGTGGCTATCGATGATGGCGGTAACATGGATCGTTGTAAAGAACAGAAGACAAGAACCCGAACAAGGAACGTACCAACTGCCATTTAGGGAAGGAGCCCGTAACTCACCGCCTCTAGATGCCGGACGGCCCGTACTTACCCCCGTTATACCATTTACGGCAAGCCTGACAGTTTATTGTGTCGTTGCCATTTCAACATTGTGTCGAAGAGTCGGAATTTCAGAAAAGGTACCACGACATGCGGTGGCTTCGCATAGGAGTGCTAGAAGGACGTCTGGAATATCCTTATCAAAAATTATTTTTTATTCATGCTGATCTTCGGTTTTAAAGTCACCCAATCGGCAGATCTTTAAAATATTCCACGGGTTTACACCAGGCATGAAAATCTTGAAAAATCGTGGGTTACTAGTCCCGCAACACGTCAAAATACAGAATACGCTGATTCTCAAATGACATAGGACTTTTTGGCTTCTTTTTTAACATCGATGACCGAGATTATGCCTTGAAGCACAGACGGAGCACGGTGGTGTTAGCAATAATATCCTGTGAGCTAAATACTAACTTGAGAGGCATCGAAAACACGCTGATATGTTTAATAGAACTAAGATAGGAACCACACCTGGTTGCAATTTTCTGACAAAATCGAAGACTTGTATATTGCTCCTTCGTTGTGAATGGTCGCTTGAATGTTTAAATGTGGCCTGCGTACTGAGCGACGGCCCTCGACACGGCCCCATTGGAATCAGGAGTCGCAAGTAAAAGCTAGGATAAATTGCATGTCTAAATAGTTATCAACTGACTGGGTTCCGCACTGATACAACGTTTTTCGAGCGGTGATGGCGAGCGATGGTACAACCCATCTGGGTAGAAGCTAACCCATTCATCGATTGAAGGAACGCGGGAGGCCCACGGCTGCACTTCTTCAAAAAAAAAAAAGATCGACGGTTTCCAAACAGGTGCGTAGTCAAAACATTATCTCAAGGGTAGGGAAAAAAAGAACCAGTCCATCGTCATCGAACAGCTTATATCGCAAGCCTGTAGTTATCTTCCACATAATATCCTCGATGGACGATAGTTCAGTTTTTCTTAATATCCATAGGCCCATAGGGTCGAGTAGTTTTGGAATGCGATAGGTCCACGGAATGGGCCAGGAGAGGAACCACAACGTGTAATACGGCCGGGGCAGGGAGATCTTTATGGCAGTATTCAGTACCTCTGGTCCACCATATGTATGGTTGGGACATGCTTTTTCAAGCTTTAGAAGAGACGAATTACTTCATTGTCCTCAAACAATCTGTATCGCGTTCGGCGGAGCCACCCGTAGAAAACCGAATCAATTCCTGCGGTTAGTAGCTTGATGTACGTGGTGGTTATGAACAGAAGAGAGCGTCGAGACCTTTCTCACCACTTAACATCATTCAGCGAACCCCGGGGCCAGCCGTTATAAGCCCCGTAAAACACCGCGTAACGGCAGCTCTCCGAGTCGGCCGCCACAGTACTAGCGCATCCAGGATCTTGACGCCCTGCGCAACACAACCCAAAATACATGGGTGCCTGTGCGCCAGTGCTCACGTTGGAACTACCGGCCTTCGATTTCAAAGCGTTAAATATAGAGAAAATGATACAGTTGAAATGTCATAAAATATTTTAGCGATCAATGAACGACGAAATGTATCTTCTAAAATGACATGTTTTACATCTCCCTCCTCTCACCCAAAAATAAAATCTCCCGAATCAGAGACTGTTGACTTCTGCACGGTAACCGTAATTCGGGCTTCGGCATCATTTTTGCACTGAGGGGATGAAGGCTCTATCGGCTACGGGACAGGATTCGTTAGATGCATCATGCGCCTTTTGTAGTGAGTAATATAATCCCAATTACTTACAAAGAATTGTACGCCTTGAGGACTACGTGCTACATCAAGCCCCATCAGACTATGGGCATTTGTCCTATTCTTTCCAATTTCCCGACGTGCATTGAGCCTGAAGACATTGGTCTGTCAGTGCGGATGCATAGAAGCAATAATTAAGCACGAACATTGCGAGTAATGAATTTGCGTAAACTATAGAGATGTCATCGTTAACACCCTGAGTCCTCCGGTGATATAAGAATTGTGTAGGTACGTACGTTTTCCAATGAGGAAATGGATCCCAAGAAATATGAGATTGTCGTCAAACGTTAACCACTGAATAATACACCTCAGCACCGGAGCCGTTGCTTAGAACGACTCGCGTCTACTCACACAGATCAATGTGATAACCGCCGTTATGCTGTACACAAAGGTTGTTAGAGGATGCGATTGTGTATGAAGCGACGTCGTGAAACACCTGGTCAGGGAGCCAGTTTCGAGCGTATACAAGATAAGGACATCCAGGATCTCCTTCATACTATTTACAGTATATGTAGTGAGAACGCGACCTTTATCGGAAATTATAACGCTCAGACATACCTTGCGGACTTCCGCCGACTTGCCTGAAGCAAAACAAACAACGAAAATGTCACGATTATATCCACCGCTGCGGAGAGTCCCAGAACCACCGAGAATAACCACTGAAATTGATATATTCGATTAAGGATAGGATAAATAGGTAAATTATAAGCAGGACATACACGGAACTGGGCACGAAAGAGTGTATAGGTGTTCAGCTTGAACCTGAGTGAGCATTGAGTACTTGAGTCCTGTGTTTTAAATGGTGGACCAGCCGAAACAAACATACATCTCACTTCCCGAGGCTAAAATTGCGCGCCGCTCTTCAGTAATGTGATTTCAAAAAGAAACGGGGTGCTTATACCAAACGAAGCAGCTGTCAGAGGACAGTCAGGGCTACTCTGGTAGCGAATAATGGTGATTTTACGTACCAAGCCTACTAATGGCAAGAACCAGCTATAAGTTAATGAAGTGAGATGACCATTTTTTATCAGGAAGATATGGTACTTACGATTGGAGTAGTGAGAAAATAATTCCGCTTGCTAACTACCAAATTACATTAGTAACCTGATGCAATCCGTCCATCAAGCTAAACTGACTTACGCAGAAAGATTCGATGTGCGAAGAAACTTCAGACAAGCGAAAAAGTCATCAAATATCCAAATAATTTTTTTTTCTCAGGTAATTCCCGGGTGTGGATTCTTACCATTGAGCGAGCAAGATGAGGATAGCCTGCAGAGTAACACTTTGTGATTATGGAAGTCAGATTGACGAACTTAACTAACCGTAAATATTACAGTCAGCTGCAGAGAAATGTCCGTGCCACTCAATCATTGCGAGACATATACTGGTTCAGTGATAAAACGCACCGATATGCTCCTGTGAGTGGAGTCAGTAATGTAGCAAGCCCCAGGGCAACTTGGATAATAGAATTGCTCACTGGGGAATGATGTCGGCCATATCAGGTCTTCCGAAGTCCTTAATGAAGCATTTCCATAGGGCCGCACCAATCAGACTTGTGTGTAAGATGTCGAGAACCCTAGGCGCACAAGGATAGCGCAAGATATTTGGCGCAGTTTAGACCAGATAAAGATAGCAGGGGCCGTTTACGTACCATACAACACTCACAAGTGTTTTGATCCTGTTGCTTTCGTCCGGGTATAACTTGAAAAAGATGATGGTCTGGACCGTCACGATACCGGTTAAACTGGGGAACGAAGTTAGTCCACGAGAGAGAATATCGGTGAATCATGGAATCGTACACAGAAGCAACGATCCCTCCAACTAAAAGTGCGCCATAGGTCGTTGGAGATACCTCCATAGTTGACGAACTTTCAGGAGCTGAGCGAGCAGTGGAATGGAAATTTCTCCTACCCATTTCATAAGTGTTTTTATATGGGCACGCTACACCTCCTTCAAGAGTCTTCAAAGAGGAGCATTGGATACTTTATATTTACACCATATCACAGAATACTTTCAAGGCAGTGATTTGACAAGATGATTGGCCTGGATATTGTTAAAAATCCCAGGGGCGTGAGATGTACATATCAATGGATTTTGGATCCCGTCCTGCATCTATTTATGGTATATTTGACATCATATATGAGTCTTAGTATCGACTGGTTCGTCGACAATCTGTCCATCGAAGGTCTATCAGAGCAAATTATGTGATTTGAAGTCCATGTATTGAAGTAGCTGCCCATTGGCCAGGGCCTCCACAGAGTAGAATACGGCGACAACAGTACAAATATGATATTCTGATATCGCTCATGTATATTTTTCGTATGTGAGAGAACCCTTGACATGCACCACTTTGGTCCCGGCCCCTTGATGAAACGCATAGCCAATGCAGACACATATAGAGTGACACGTCTAGATATGTTTAGCCCTGTACCCTCCCAAGCCGACCCAAGACGATGTGCGATCTTCAACGATCTATCCAATCTAGCAGAGGTATGTGATCACGAAGGGCTCAATATACCTCTATCTCATTGCCGAATGTGCTGTGCCATTAATGAACACCGCCAAAGGCATAAACATGAAAGGTATCTGGATATGACTCCCAAGTACGAGGAACTTTGGATCAAATTAACGCGCCACAATTAATCAAGTAACTTCTTCGCAATCAACGAGGACTCCACGCATGGCTAATTATATATTTCTGGCAGGAGGATTTTCACACCGGAAATCAGCGCCCATGGACAGAATGTGCATCCGACCACGTCAAGTGGCCAATCGACCACTCAAGTAAATAAGCTCTATCTCCAGTAAGAGTGTTATGTGCGAAGATGAACCAATCATTTTCAAGTCGACTGTGTATCTGTATATTGAGCATGAGTGCTATGTGCAACCATGAAATAAGAATAAGAATTTTGCTCGCGTGTCTATCAGCAATTTACGAGAATATATTATTAGTGAATGCCAAGTTCTGAGAAAAATTATCCACGAATTATGATTCGGGGAGGCTTTGAGTTGACTTTGAGGCGTCTGTTGAAATTAATTCTAAAATTAGAACCACACATTGCGAAAGAACAAGAAAATTAGTCCAATGATATCCATAAAACGATTCGGGTATCAAGCCTTAAGCTTGAGGACTACATAGTCAGTGTGATTACGTAGCTTCACTTGATTCTCGTAGCCTAACATCATCGAAGAGTATTGAAAACCTTGGATCATTTCAACTTGACTGCACCTAAGTACGACCACCTTTTTTGAATTCACGTTATTCTTAATTTGGCACACTAACGATAACGATAAACAAGCAGACTAGTACTGGATTCTGAAATATGCTACAAGGTATTCAGGCTATCGATGATATGTAATTACAACCAAAACCATAAGGTAAGGTAAGGGTAAGGCAAGGGGGTAGGGCTTTCTAGACGTAGTGGGGTAGGATAGAATGAGATGAGATGAGATGGGAGTGGGAAAGCGTGCAGTGGAATGCGAGGTAGAACAAGAATAACTTCAAGACGAAACGAGGACAAAATAAGGCTACAGGGTTTGGAGAGAGGATATACGAGACAAGACAAACTACGAGCAGGAAGGGAGGAAGACAGAAATAATAAGGCTACAGTTGTATTATGACAGTCAAGAAATAAATCGTGGGTCGTTAAGGAATTAGGGAGGCTCGGCCTGGAGAGAGAAAAAGGAGAGGAAATGAGCAGGATATGTAAAAGACACAGCGGGGTCATGAAAATTAGTGTTCGATAGAGAGGTAGGTGCGGAAAGAAGCAGAACTGAAGTGAAGAACACAGCGAGGAAGGCAGAGGAGAACAATGAAGAAAGGTCTATGCCACCGTACCGTGTTGATGTCCATCAAAAGACACCCGGGAATGTTGCTTTTGGTTCGACTCGACCGGGTCCATTCCATCTTCGAACATGTCCATAGGGATTTCCATCCCAGTACCATGCATCCCCAGAACGTACGATAGGCGCATGGTCATTTCCATTCCTTGTTCTGAATGAGACGTGAACATCGCGTTGGCGGCGTACAGTCCATCGAGGGTCATGCCCATGTACGAGGGGTCGGTCATCCCCATGGCCACAGCCATATCGTTTATCTCGGGAAGGACATCCGACATCGAAGGAGCGGGAGAGCCGGATGTAGAGGACGATGCGGCTGTGGATGCGGCGCTGCTCGATGGGGACGACGCCGATAGGGAAGAAGCGAAGCTCGTTTGGATCCTGGAGAGCTCTTCGTACGCTGGGGATAGGTCGAGAAGGGTGGCTGGGTCGACTTCCGTGGACGGGACTGACGTGTTGCTCGTCGACGCAGTGGAGTCGAACGAGAAGTTGGAGAAGAGTCCCTCCTCCACTTCAGGAAGAGGGCTCGGGTCTCGCTCCATCATCATACCGCTTCCGCCTTGAATCGCCGCAAAGTCGAACGTCGAGAAATCAGGCAGGGCATGGGCATTAAAGGACCACGACGACGGACGTCTCATCGTCCCCATAGGCTGAGCTGACGATGCGCGTCTCTGACCAAGTCCCAACGAGGAGCGGAGCGTTGTCTGCGTGTGGGTTTGCAAGGACGAGAACTGGAATTGGGATGCCTGTGGGGTTGGGGCAAAAAGTGGGAACTCGGCGTTGGTGGGCGTATATTGAGGATAGAATGGGTTCGTTAGGTTATCGAAAGTTTGGTTGGCTTGCGTGTATCGTGAAATGGAATGAACAGGGCTTGCAGCACGAGACATGAAGTTAGAGATTGAGGGAAGTGCAATAGCGGTGTTGGAGTTGGGGTATGAAGCGAACCACTCGTTGGGCAGAGGTACAGACGATGCGCGACGTTGATAGGCTCCGTAGTACGCATTTGTGTTTTGATTCGTGATGGGGAAGGGAAGCTGGAATTGAGAAGCTGGGATGGGCATGGGCATGGCAAAGCTCTCGAGACCGAAACTGTCCTCCGGCTGTTCCCTCTCCATGCTCCTAGCGCGGTCAAGAATCCTCACGGCGCGAGCCAAATCTTCTCCCTTCTTGCCGGTAAGCAATAAGTGCGCGACGTCCTCGCACCTTTGCTCGTCCTCCGGATTAATAAGTGTCTTCCCCTTCTTCTCCTGGTCTTTGTTCTTGTTCTTATTGTGCACGGGGCGGAAACGATAGTCGGGGTACTTGGCTTTATGGGCGACTTTCTCTTGCTTTGCTTTGATTTCCCATACACGCTTCTCCTCAAGAGGTAGCTGTTTCCAGCAAGCACCTAATAGTTGAATAAAACCGTAAATCGATGAGGAATAAAAGAAAAAATTAAATTAAATTCACCAATGATCTTTGACAAGCTTCCATGCGTTGTTTCGATACTACCAGGGACATGTTTTTGTCTGACGAAATCAGCACGGAACAACATGAACGCGTTCGGTGGGCGAGGGATGTATCCTTGGGACAATCGCTTTCCAGGTGGGCATCGTTTCCGCGAAGGAGGATGTATCGGTTCGGTCGAAGGTGGGAATAATCGAGAAGCTAGAGCTTGAACGTCAGGATTCGAGGATGATGCAAGGATTAATGCATCATCCTCTGAGTCCGAGTCGTTATACGAAATGGGTGTTACGTTGGGAGCAAAGGTGACCGAGCGAGGAGAGGGTGCAACTCCGTAAGTACCAGCCTTCGCAGGCATAACTAAAGTCAAAGCATATTATGTGTAAGAATCTTGCACGTATTCACGAAGCGAGTACATACAAGGACCATAACTCGACTTTCGACGACGGTTAGCTAGGCGTGTTGCGGGCATGATTATACTTGTTGGATGATTTCCGTAGAGAGCCTTGTTCGTCTTTGCCGGCCAGGAGTCGTTGTACTTGAACAAAGGGAAAAAGAAAAGGAAAAAGGGAGGGGAATGAAGAAAAAACACACCGCCCGTTCCAGTGCGCTGTTTATATTCGTCATTTCTCCGGCACTAGAGCCATCAAAGGACCCCAAGTCTTCCATCAATCTTATCTGATCTTTACTTTTCATATGTTTTTCTGTTATATGTCGTCCCTTACTGGAATGGTTGTTAGATATAACTTCATGGTATATTGACAACACACATAAACTGTAGAAATTTGTCATATAATACACCGAAACGTAGATTTCTGCCTTTACTGATAGACGGACACCCTGGGGTCCTACCATTCTAACCATCAAAACCAAGTGCAACGTGACTCAGAATTACGCTACGCGACTCTTCTTTCGCTCCCACACTGCCATCTGGCCATCCCAAATCAAGCTGCCCCCTTGTCCTGTCCCGCCTACTCGATTTGGACGTTTCTTTATCCCTTTATTCTACTGACGCGTTCCCGAAATCGCGGTTATAGGTTGACTTGTTCTCTTTTTGGACCCATTACGAGGTGTGGTGGGAGTGGAATTTCTTACCTAGCTCATGGACCAGACCACGATGAAGAACCGCGAGTGAAATGAGGGCGTCGTGATCAGCTGGGGTGTCGGAACGGAAATGGTATGTGTCAATAAAAGAAACATACCACTGACTTGTTCTGCCAGACTATTCTGTGCACATCAAAAGCAGCATTTCTAGTCGGTCCGTGCGCAGATGGCTCATCTGACGGTCCTTTTCTCCGTGTTTATGATTTGGCCCAAGTACCGCCGGTACTCCTTGTCTATGTACCACAGATACTAAGGCCATCTTTTTTCCCTCGTATCTCCAGCATCTCTAAAGAAAAATAAGCAAACCCGCTTACACGTCGGTATATACGCGGTTCTTTGTCCGTCGATTCCTATGTTTCACAAATATCTCGTCTTTCAGTTAACGATTATGAAGACTTGGTGCCGACGAGGCTTGCTGTCCCGAAGCGGTGTGCCTTAAATCAATACCTCAGTAATCGCCTTATGTACTCAATGGGCGAGCGAAAACGGATCGACGAACGTGCGCCGACTGAGTGCGCCGTATTGAGCGACCGCGCCGATGTGGATTGACCATCTCAATCGTTAGTTAATAATGAAAGACTAGATTTTAACACCCATGATATTGTCTTATTTCTCCTTTAAATGTTGACTTGAATGTTCTCGCTAAGGACTCCCGTGGTACGCAGCTTCTCAACTACTGTTCAAAATTAGTAGAACGATGTACATGGAGGTATTGTCCTCACTGCCATGATAAGTTTGTTGACTTTATTTGATATACAATGCAGCGGCGATCACGCACTTTTCCCTCTGGCATTACCACACTGTTTACAAAATTATCTGGGACTACCGGGTACGTACATACTGCCACATTCAGCTCGCAAAGCAATTTCGGACTCACGATTAAATTCGAAGACAAAAACATGCGATGATCCTCATTATCGTCGAATGAAGGTATATATTAACGAAAACTCTTATATGGTATGTTAATACTGACACGTCATGGCAAGATTTATAAGGAAATGTCCAACTGGTGGTACCTCATCATATTAGCAATTACCACTGCGGTAGCGTTGGGAACAACTTACGCCGCTACGTCAAGACTTCCTTGGTGGGTTTTCTTTGTAGCATTTCTATTTGCCCGGATGTTCGTCCCTATCATTGGAACAGTGAGCCATCCGTTTTCACGAAGTTCCAGCTTCTAATATAATCTAGCTCAATGCAACCGTTGGATATGCGCCTAGTATCGAGAACATGGTCCATGCTCGTACTTTTTTTATCTCAAATTTAATCCTTCGGTTCTTATCCTGATGTATTAGATGCTCGGAGGTGCACTCGTCCCCGGAAAACCGGTGGCGAATATGTATTTCACAATGTACGGATTCAACCCGGTCACCCAAGCATTGAACCTACTCCGTGACCTTAAGCTGGTGAGAGGGTTTACACGCTCGGGCACAAAAACTAATTTTGGTTAAAAATCAAGGGCCAGTATACGAAACTTCCTCGCAGGGTAACATTTACAGTTCAGACTATCGGCACCATAGTGGTATGTTCTATGTGCATTCAATTCCCTCCCTTGTATGCCAACACTTTTCTTCTCTTTCTCCTAAAAAGGACGGATTGTTGAACTTCGTAATTGCTAAATTCGTTTTCACTTCTCAAAGGGAGGTTCGCATGCAGTGCAAGGAACTAACGTATGGTCTGGCCAGCAGGTGCGCTTGATTATACTATATCATATTCAGAACATGATAGAAACGGACTTTCGCCGTCAAAATTTATAGGTGCAATCTTATAATAGTGACGCAATTTCATGGGGCGCGCTCGGTAAACCACTGTATGCTCCTGGAACACGATATCGTGTACGCTCAAACACAATTCCCTTGATACTAACAACTGACCGACTGAGTCGCTTAGTTCGTCCCATATATGCTGCTCGTCGGTCTCGGTTGCCCCATCCCTTTCTGGCTCCTACACCGTAGATTCCCCAAGTTCGGATTCAATTTTGTCTTCACCCCGATCCTCGTTGGTGAGTTGTCTTACCTTGTTTTGCACTTCTCTCTATATAACACGTCGATACGACTTCACAGCTGAACTTGGATTCCTGAGCGTCGGAATCAATTCTGCCGTCTTCACTCGATTCTGTCTGACTGTATTCTCTCAATATTATCTCCGAAAGTTAGTACGATTTTATTATGCTACGTTCGATACGTTATAATTTTCATTGAATACGTATCGCGCGCCTGGGTTCCGCAAATATAAGTGAGTTTTCTTTAATTTCCTCCCCCTAATCTTACTCTGACTCGCTTATGATGTCTTCTCGCGAAGTTTCTTGTTAAGTGCAGCACTCGACGGAGGAACTTCTGTAAGCATAATTATCCCGACACCAACCTTTTCTCCTCGTGTACGAGCCACATTTAACAGGTTATGATATTTGTCTACACTTTCGCTGTTGGCGGTGGGAGTGGGAGAGTTGTTCCGTTCCCGAATTGGGCACTTGTGAGTACTTAGGGTTAGGGGGTTAGGGGGTTAGGGTTGTTCGAACGAAGGTGCTGAGTGAGAAAGGACAAAGGTGTAGTAGGGAATTCTACTGCACGACCTTTTCGCTTTTATAGCTCTTCAGGTCCTATATTTCTCGATAGCTAGATCGGTTAGATCTGTTAACCATCGCGCTTACCGATCTCATTGGTAAGTCTGATTACGATGTTCTATAACAATTAGTAGCTGTGAAGTCTTACATCCCGCGGGATCGCTGACAAATAACGGCCAGAAGCACGAAATCAATCAGCGATACGCCGCAGTATCAGTAAGCTGTCACTTCCAGCGACAACGACCAAAGTAGATCGATGGATATAAATACTTAGCGTAGTGGCCCAATGCGGAAGGTAAGGGATCACGTGATGATGGGCGCTTGTTACGCGCTTATGTAATCCGCAGTATATCGCAACTCAGCGATATTTTTATACCTACGCTTAGGTTAGGTTCGGGTTAGAGGTTAGGCTACCGAACCGTTCGATAAGTAGTTAGCTACTGTATTTCCGATTAAGGAATCGACTTACGTTAGAGTTAGAGTTAGGAAAGCGTTTTTCCAATAGATTAGATTTCTCTAGAGCGAACTTGTTATGTTCAGACTGGGTTTGCTAAGGCTGTAATCAATAAAGATAACCAGTCAATTACGAAAGTCCTTTTGTTATATAATTAAATAACTTAGGGTTTTATTTGTTAAACGCAAAAGGCGTTACTAGGATATGTTAGACTCGACGACGAGATGCGTGCATCAATCAAGTGTTTGTTGCGGCTAAAAGCAACTAACTACCCGAACCGAAGTAAGGGCTAACGTTCGAACGAGGCTGTGGGCAAAGGGACCACCGAGGCCGGTCAATAACCAGCCAAGCTTATACCTGCTATCTGTCGCGGGTTCTGCACAGGTCAGGTAACGTCTCGCATTATCTCGCGATTAACCGTAATCCTTCCCCGACGAGGCATGGCCTTTGAGTGGTTTGCTTTGGCACGGGCGCTACTAGTCTATGCTATTGGTTGTCTTTGGCCAATTAAATCGGCTACCAAGCAGCTAAATAGTCTATGCAATGGGTGAATATCGCAAGGGTTTTAATGCCGAGCAATTTAGACACGTCGCGCGTACTCGAGATCGATCCGAATCAATCTGAAGTCGTTCTACAGTTTTTATTATACCACACATTCGACCACCGCCGACGCCTTCTGAGATCTTACGGGATCAGGGAATCAGTCGTATCTAGTAGCACAGTTTTTTATTATCTGCCATATCCGCCACCTAGGTTGGCGAAGAGGGTATCTTCCAGTCTTGGGCGCCATTCCAGATCGCCAGCTTCAGCAGGTTCTTCGCGAACCCGGCCGGGTTCGTTTGGGGCTTCTGCAAAGCCGAACGGAAGGACGGCAATTGGTGGATGATCCGCCAATTCCCTCTCGTAAACATTCAATACTTCTTGTTTCCAAGAACTTGTTAAGTCGAACAGGTTTCGTGTACGCTTTCGCGATACGATCAGTCGACGGTTGAGAATATCAGTTTTAGTGACATCCGGAACACGGGTCTGCCAGCCTGGCCGCACATATAGGGGCGTGTTAACGTCCGAATACATGTCAGTGTACTGTTTAGGCCAATGATCAGTATGATTCTCGTAGCGAAAGAGTCCTGTTTCCAGGGTCAAAGCGCCATCACGCTGACCTCTATTGAGGTATTCGCGCCAATATTCATAGATAGTATTGATATATCCTTTTGCGTTGAAATAGTTCCATGCTGTATTAAAGCTGCCTTTAAGTACCAAAACGCCCGCGTCGTTATCGCGATGTTGAGAGTTAACGCTTAAGCGATTATCCCATCGTTTTGAAATGTCAGACTTAAGCCAGCCATATATCATATCCTGCGGGTAACCGCGTGCGATGTACAGTCCTGCTAAGGAGTGTAGAGCATCTCGGTAGTCGCTAAATTTACTACTTAGCACGGCTAAACGAGCCATCTCACCCCAGAACGTACCACGTTTAACGTCGTAAGGGTGATGGCTAGCGAAAGGAACTCTTTCTTGATGGTTGCGAAGCTTGCGGTATGGTTTATGTTCTAATTTTTTATTATCATCAACATAGAGGAACATGTCCAGAAACGGAGCATGTGTGGGCGACGCATCCCATTCTATTACACAGGTGTGTATCTGGACGCATGAAACGATTTGAACGGCGTGTTCAATCGTGTCAGCGTATACAATTGCCAGACAGTCATCAATATAGCGCCCGTAGAACGGGACGTCTTTATTATTCATTATTTTACTTTCTACTTCATATGCATAGCCATATACCATCTCCCACCTCAGGCATCCCACCCAGCCCCATACCATTTTTTTTTTTTTTTTTTTTTTTTTTTTTCCAGGGTCACTGGCACCAGGTTAGGGCCTGTCTGGATCTCAGCTCCAACAAAGCATGTCAGCCAAAATTGAAGCTGACAAGTCCTCGCAACCGATCTTCAGGCTCTGAGACTGAAGCAGAGCTTGAAAGGTGTTTGGTTGACACCTGGCTTCAGCCTAATGGTGACAAAAAAGTGACATGGCTGCTATTCCATTTCCCTCAACATTGTGTACAGCCATTGTGATGTTTGTGGCATTTTGAATTCTCAACTGGAGGTACACCAAAAAAGCCACCAAATGTGCTGATCACTGGTCAAATGTAAATCAATTTCTTTGTTATTTCAGTTTTTGGATCCCCACTGATTGATATCCAGCTGAAAAACAGTTTCTTGAGGTCAATGCACATCAGAGTGCCTCTGGATTTGGGTGGGATGATGAGTTGAAGATGGCTATGGCAACTGAAAGGGTATGGCAACCCTGCATAAAGGTATGTCCTCAGTTCTTTATTTTTGAGAGCTCCACCTGCTAACTATCCTCGTCAAAGGCACATCCTGGGGCCAAGAAGTGAAGAAATACTCCCTCCCTCCCCCTTTGCAATGACATGCTTTTCTTGGTCAATGGCATAGCAGGGAATCTGCCTTCTACGCCGGATGGTCTCCAGCGCAAACGGCTGACCATGATGACCGGGCATCCAGTGATAGTGGAATTGATCCATTGGATGACCCTCATGATGGCACAATGGGATCTTGACTGACTCGAACATCCTTGGGAATCTCTGGATCATTGAAAACCATGATGGATGATGATACAGCTATACCAGTGAGTCATTCTCAATTCACTTTGAAACAATGTGCTAAATAATCATGTAATCAGGCTACTCCTGCCCTCCTAGCAAACATGTGCATGCACCTACAGAGTCACCTGTGGTGTCTACAAAACAGCACCAAAACGGACGACGACACACAACTCAAGCAGATTCCATCACCAACGTAGGTCAGACCATGAGTGCAGTTGCATCTGCACTTACGGCTGTGACTGCTCTTTCAACTCCTATTTGTAGACAAAAAGCATTCGGGGTTTTGGTTGAAGATGATGCTTATTCGTCAAATAAGGAGACTGCAATTATGGACCTTTTTACTGACCATATTAATATTGCTGACATATATACTGACATTAGAGAAAAGGAAAAGCATGTCAATAGTAAAATCTATGCCTTCCTCAAGAAGGTTTCTTTGTGAGTTGGGATCATGGACACCAATGAAGTTATGAATTGCACATAAGATATTCAGGCACTGTTTTGAACACTCCAAACTCTCTCTTGTATACACCAAAGATTCGCTGGACCACTGATGTGCGAACGATGAACTGAGTGCAGAAATAAGAGAGGGGTTCGAAGCGTGAGCTAAACAAAAACAAAACAAAAGAGACACTCAGTAATCGTTGTGAGGTGCTCTGAGGTTGCGAGACAAGGTTCGGGCTGCGTCCCAGCAGAGGTGAATACGTTTCCGAAGCGGTTGAGATGTTACAAAGCGAATATAAGTAGTGCTGTACAGGCTCGGCTCGGCCTGAAAGCCCCGGCTTAAGCTCGGCTTTGAGCGGCTCAGGCTTGTGAATATCTATACCCGGGCTCTGAGCTTTTTGTAGGGCCAGCTCAGGCTCGGCTTTGGCCTGGGCCGTGGCTTCTTACCATAAACAGAATTTTAACTGTGTAGTCTTTTTTTTGTGACTTCATGCCTGTAAACTGTTAATAAATAATACATTGTATACATAAAAGTGATCCCCAAAGGTTTACACAAGCCTTAGCACATAAAAAAGCAAAAGCAGAGCGCGGCGAAGCTTATGTAATCTGTCCATCATGATAGACAACCCAGAATGGATTGCTTATGTCATATATTTCCGGCAGTATACAATCAAAATCACGAAGAAATAATAAAACAACATAATTCTGTATGCAAAACACAAATCATTGTTGCCAGATATGGATGTAAATTATATATACTGAGGCCACGGCCTGGGGCTTGGCTCAGGGCTTACAAAATCCAAGCCAAGGCTGTGAGCTTTATTGAGCTCATCATAAAAGCTCGGCTTGGCTTGGCTTCTGAGGGCCGGCTTGGGCCGGCTTGGGAGCTTGAGGCCGAGCCTGTACAGCACTAAATATAAGTGAGCAAGAGTCAAAATAAACGAGATTGAGGGCAAGCGAGACGTTACACGGAACGTCGAGGGCGAAATACAAGTGTGTAGACGATATACACAACTATATGAGGCGCAGTGACGAAGATACGAGCCGAGAGACAAAGATACGAGCCGAGATTCGAGGTATGAAGCGAGGTATGAGATCAAGACGAGATATGAGGTTTGAGGACGTTCACTGTAGGTTCGGGAACGTTCGAGAAGTGTTCGGAAACGTTCAGGATGTATCTGAGAACGTTCGGGAGGTGTTCGAGGATGTCCGAGAGCAGTACTGAAGCTGAACTGAGCTGAAGAGAGTGGGGAAGATAACTTTCTTGTATTTTGAGTAGGCAGCTACAATGGTTTTTATACTAGTAAGGTCAAAAAAAGAAGTAAAATCGAACCATATGAAAGGTAGAGATAAGAGCTCACAAAATAAATGACAAGTCCAAAGAAGTATCGTAAAATGTCGAGAAAAAGGGTCCAAAATGTATAAAACAATGAAATAGAGACATACGAGCACATGTAATTCGTTCGTTGACGTTCGTAACCCTGAACTAAAGTGTCCCGAACGAAATGGCAAGGTATACGAACTCCCATAAAGAGTTTGGAATCAAATAAGCGATGTTCGAGCGACCGGTGAACGTGAGAGGTCAGGTGGCGCTTTCCAAGCTCGAAGATCGACATTATGGTGACTTGGGATGGTTCATTACTATCCGGGAAGGGTCGTCGAATGATATTATCAATATGCCAAACCCAGTGGATCACTACCGAATGAACGAGAGACATTCAAAGTTGACACAAGCCCGGTGATGACGTCATTTGAGGCTTCGAGACGTCGAGAGTAGTTTGTGGTACCACTACTCGTTCAGTGCATGTTGAATACATTTGTTAGTGTTCGTAGAGTGTCTCCGAACGTTCTCGAGCCTTCCCGAACCTTTGCAAAGTCATCCGAATGGTACTGAACTCATTCCGAGCCTGAGGGGTTGTCTGGAGCCTCGAGTGTCGTTCGCTGGCTTCAATACTCGTTCAGTGAACATGAAATACGTTCGTTGTGGTTCGTTGAAGGCCCTAAAGTGTTTGGTAAGACTGTCGAACGTAGGGGAGCACACTGTGGATAGATGCGAGACACTCAAAGTCATGTAGCTTAAGAAATGACGTCATTTGGGACCTTGGAGCCTTGAGAGTCGTTCCGGGACATCAGTATTCGTTCGGTGTGCATGGAATACATTTGTTGAGGTTTGTTGAGTGTTTCTGAATGTTTCTTGCTATTTTGCAAGCCTTCCTGAAGTCATCCGAACGATGCTGCACCTGGGGAATGTGTCTGAGTGCTCGGAATGGGCTCAAATTCTCACGGACTCAGCCCGGACGCTAATAATAGCCTGAAATCGAATTTTCAGAGCTTAAAAAAACTCTAGGCGCATCACCACATTCTGTGCAGAAGCATGACGGAGATTGAACAATTCTTGCTGATTCTGAGGTCTGAATATTTATATGAGCATATTAAGATTCGCCGGTATCGTGTATTCCGGTATCCCTACTCCTTCTGTTCAAAAACTCAGCCGCTGCTTCTTGAGGATGTTGGAATCGGGGGTGCAAGACTGCAGGGTTTCCTATCATCTGCTCATTTGCACCAGCAGAGCAGTTGTCTTGGTCTATCCTGATGTCTGATTTGATATCCTCTGGAATGTGAGTGGCTGAATCAACACCAGTCATGTCACTGACTGAGTGATCTGTATGATAGCCCATCTTCTCCAGCTGGCACTTCTTGTGTTGCATCTTGAGAACATTGTCCGTTGTAAGCACAACACCAGACGACCATTTGACATTGGTATGTGGTTGCACCTTCGAAGCTTCAAGTTCTAACCTTGCCATGTTCAAGACATACCCCTGGAATTTTTCCTTCTCCTGTTTTGTAGAAAGCAGTGGTGCTGACCCTGTGTTGGCTGTTGTCTTCAATAAAACCTCCTTGTGTAACGCATAAAACCCAACTGTCCATCGTAAGCTACGCCTTGTTTTCCCCTCCATCCATTGTTTATATCCATTGACCTGGTTCCAAAGCTGCATAAGTCCGTCGATTGAATGGCTAGCTATTAATTTAGACACCCTTCATCAGAAAAACCTATTTTTGTCTGGGGGCGCTTTAGGTAATTAATGGACTGACCTAATCTTTCTGAGTCTTTTTGTATCTTTCTGACTCTTTGGGCATCTTTGAGACTAAGTTCATCTCTCTGATTACCAAACTGTCCTTTAAGCTCTTTCCAAGATGCCAAAAACTATTTCTGGATTAAAACAAACAAATAAGCAAGATGATTTTGGACTTTGAGATTTTGAAATAAACACCATTGACGCATGATAGACAATCATAGTCTATGTTAGATCTATTTATATTTATGCAAAATCTATTTTTAGAACAATTTGCAGTTTACAAATATTTGGTCACAAATAAGCGCCAAACACATTTTTCATATTTTTAGCATAAATATTTGGCTCTGTACAAATATTTACATTATTTATTTTGATTTTAACTGCCACTTCAAAAATCTTTTTGCATTTTGCGCCTGAAAAAACAAAGCTTATGTCATAATAAATATTTGCAAACATGCCCCGATTTTTCTCTACACAACCATATAAAAATATTTGATGTGGCTGTGCAAAAAGAGCATGTACCTACAAGCCAACCAGCAATGCAAGCGTCCAGCGTGGGAAATCACAGTTATGCACAATGGTGTTTTTCTACGATCATGTGACATTTCCACAGCCACACTATAGATAAGATAAGATAACTTGACTTAGGACTTGCACGATTTTACATAGCTATGCAGGTGACGTCACACTCACCATGTACAACAGTGACAGACAGTGTGATGTTGACATATCATACTGCTTGTTGCACAACCACCACCATCCACCACTGCCGTTTGCCATCACCACCGTCCACCACTACCATTCCCCATTGCCACCACACCTCAACAACAATGCAAATAACAACAACAAGCACAACACAACCTAAATGCCGAATGCTGCTAGCCAGTGCAGCTACAATTCTATATCAAATATAGGCAGTTTCCTACCCTACGTGATACATCCAGGTAGGCAGTTTGCAACCTTCCTAATTTGGACATCCTGGGCTCTGAGAGGAAGCACTGCCGCACTGCTGGGGCTGTTCATAGAGGGCAGGCACTGGTAAACATGCATAAACAATGCAGGAAAAAGTGTTCCCAAAGTGCCCGCCGCTGTAATTGGGCTTCTGCGCTGCGTTGGGCATCATTCGGGGTGCGGAAAAAGCGCAAACATGTTTTATGAATATATTTACATCCATTTCCGGCGAGAGCGCCATCATTTATGGCAGGGGCGGGATGGATTGGACAGAATGTTTTTGGATGATGTTCAAAAATAGAACACTGCTGCGTTATTAATAGTTACTCAAAATTACATTGTTCGGCCGTGTCAGAAAATCTCAGCAGGTCTCTTTCAGGTGCCTTGGTACTATTGATTGGATAAAAAGATTAGATATTCATATGTAAATCTAGATTTACATATGTTGTTCCAAATATGGGAACTAATGCCATATAAGGATGATAACTAACAAAAAAACAAAAACAAAAACGGAAAAATAACATCGACGCAGAGGGCCATGTTCATCGTTAATATTCGTCATCCAAGTCCAATTCTATATTGCCTCCTTCTAGCAGGCTTCTGTCGTCGTCGTCGTTATCGTCATCTTCATCATCATTGTCGTCATCGTGAACGCCTCCATTTTCTTTGGCATCTATGCTATTTCTGAAGGGTTCATTCTCTTCTTGGTCAGAATTCAGGTCAAGGGGGGGAATTTTTTTCACAATATGGTTCAATGGCGATGCCCAAAGCTTTCTGAAATGAGCTGCAAGACTTGTTTGAATTTTAGCCTGGGAGAGAGCCACATATAAGAGCTACACTGTACCGTAACATACGATACAGTGTGCATGCCCAGTGTACCGTATGATATGATATCAAAGTGTTCACTGAACCGGTGAATATAGGGTTACCAATATAGAAATGGATTCTTGCCCTCTGATTGGCTGTTGTCAGGGTTTCTCCTATTTTCCTTTATTTTTCTATATTTATTTCGCATTTTTCCCTTTCTTAGTTATGTAGATATCTTATCTCTTTTATATCTTTGATTATCTCTTTGATTATCTTCTTGATTATCACTCAGATCTTTGATTAGATACTTATCATCTTTATTTTCCATGAGCACTGCCTCAATTGCTCCACATCATTCTTCTCCTTGTTTCATGATGTCATTGTCTTACTCATCCTTCTGTTTTATGATGTAATGTAGGAATATTCTAGAATAGCTGTAGGGTATATATACTGGACATGTAGGGATCTGTAGCCCCAGCTTCAATCTCTTAGGATATCCACTATCATTGGTGTGATCTTTTAGAACCATTGAGTGTCTCTCTCTCTCTTCATCTCTCTCTCTCTCTCTCTCTCTCTCTTTCTCTCTCTCTTGCTTTGTCTTTGTTGGTGGCCTTGTCACACTGATTTTAGTGTTGCCCTGACAGCTGTATAACCTGGAGACTTGTATATTCCACCACCTTTGTCAGCTCACATGGTTAGGGTTGCAAGCGTTCAGCGCCGTCCTTGGTGGCGCACACCACAGTTCACTGCCAGCAGAACCAGCTTGATAAAAATTAGTCATTGAATTGGAGTGCCCAAAGTATAGGTTTGAATATACGTGATCTGTTCTAAGTGAATATTTAGTAGATCAGACTAAATATGTAATAAAATATGCATATAAGCTCAGCTGGGTGTGCTCCTTTGAGCACTGTGTATTCTGCAAATTATACTAAGTATACAATTTTTTCCAAATAGTGCCACATTACACGCCGTTGAATATGAGAAATAGACCCACAAACAGCCGGAAAGCACTGCTCGAGATGCCTCTTGTGCAATTGCATAGATACATTATTTTGAACATTACAAATTGCCGCATTGAGCGCCGTTATAAACAAAGAATTATGGTACATTTACAAGCTCACTCTCCATTGTGTATCTCAGAAAGTAAGTAAGATAAAAAATGTTTTTCAATACAGTCAAGTATCTAATCTTGGCTGTACTATCTACTGAATACATCAGGTGCTAACGATCTGCCCCAATCTGTGATAAATGATTGCCCGTGCGCTGCATTTGGCGCCGCAATGTAAATATGCAATGACCAAATATTATGTGGGTTTTTTCTTCTTTGATATGTGCTGTTTGGTGCGGTAGTTACAATTTCAATGCTATCATGTGGTGATAGTAGACATACCAATTTCTCAAAGGTGTACTAGAGTCAATAAGCAGTAATATATTTCCTGGTTTTTGATACAGTCAAAAATGAAATATATTCTACATATTACACACCACACTATGCAGCATGCAACAGTTAGAGCTTATTTATTGGCATCTGTACGGCAGCAGCAGCGCCGCACCCTCAGTTAGTTGAAAGTCATACACACATGATATCTATTAAATATTTTTATCTGGAAATAATCGTAGGAATGCATTCTCTGCTTATAAATTTGGGAAATAATGACCACCATTGTGCATCATCTGTGGAGTTCTATATTCTAAAATTAGAAGATAAGATGCTCGGCACTTGTTTGTTTTGTTGTGTTTATATATCTATATACCAATTGAAAAGTGTTTTTACCCTATGGGTACAATGATTTCTAGTTACTAAACAAGCTAGAATGGGTGAGAAACACTCCTTTAAATTTTACTAGTATACATTGAGCGCTAAATCAAAAGGTAACATACTTGGCACTTGTTTGTTTCATTGCAATTATATGTATCAATTGAACGATGTTGTTACCCTATGGGTACAATTACGTCTAGCTACTAAACAAGTTAGAATGGGTGAGAAAGACTCTTTTAAATTTTACTACCAGATGATATATGTGTGTTTTTGCAATGCAGAAATGTGGATGTGATACCTATATGTAAGTTAATCATGAAGATACAAATGGGAAGTGCATAAAGTTTCAGTAAGCATTAAGAATAACATGTTTGGATCAATATCATCCTTTTATCTTACATTGATATGTGGAATGCAGGTACCGTGAGCACTAGCAGTAGCGCCCATTTATTTTCTGCACATCTATTTCAGCTCATAACTTATACATATGGTAGAGCAAATATTATACAATACATAGTCATCTCCTCAAAACATCTATGTGCAATTGACAACTGGCAGCATCCTGTCTGGATCTCTGTACTATCCAATAACAATATTAACATGGCATACATTCAAATAGGGAAAACAGGAGACTAGAGAGGTGCAAAGTTCAATAAGCACCAGGATAATTAATCTACAATCATTCATACTCTTATAATATGGTATGTAGATATATAATCATGTGCTTGGAATCAATTTCATTGGCGCTTATAATTGTTACAGCTGGAAGCTCCTACATATGTGCTGTCTACATGAAGTAGATGTGGACAATTAGTGCCCAGTATTGTGTCTTATCAATGCATCATGTTGTAAAGTATATAGTACGTGGTTTTAAGGAGTGGTAAACACATTGACATTCAATGTAGATGCATTGTGAAATTACACATTTTATGATGCTTGAGGCGGCACATTCTTTGCTGCAATGTGAGCTATTTATTTTATGTACAGTTGATAAATTTACTGCTTCCCTGCAGCCAATGTACCACTGATATTGTATACCATACAGTACCTGATTAAATATATAACACCAGTCGACAAAGATTGACCGGCGCAAATTGCAACGCATTTAACAGCTCTAACATGTGTTTACCATTTTATTCCTTATGCAGTGAAATAAGTGGTGGAGTATTAAGGAAAACTTATTTATATTATGCTTGACAATGGACATCTGTGTCAGGGTTTCCCCTATTTTTCCTTATTTTTCTATATTTATTTCGCATTTTTCCTTTTGTAGATATGTAGATATCTTATCTGTTTCATATCTTTGATTATCTCTTGATTATCTCTTGATTACCATTTGATTAGATAATTATCACTTTAATTTCCCATGAGCATAGCCTCATCCATTCTACATCATTCCACATCATTCTTTTACTTTCTTTATGATGTCATTGCTTTACTCATCATTCTTTTCTATGATGTCATGTAGGAATATTCTAGAATAGCTGTAGGGTATATATACTGGACATGTATGTAGCTGTAGCCCCAGCTTCAATCTCTTAGGATATCCACTATCATTGGTGTGATCTCTTAGAACCATCGAGTTTCTCTCTCTCTCTTCATCTCTCTCTCTCTCTCTCTCTTGCTTTGTCTTTGTTGGTGGCCTTGTTACACTGATCTTAGTGTTGCCCTGACAGAAGATTGAAGCTATCTCAGACAACCCTACCACTCAGTATCCATCATCTCACATTTATCTACACCAATCTATTCATCTCTTGTCTCTACTTTATCTGCACCAAGATGGACACTACCACTACCTCTACCACTACTCTTCCCTCTGTGGAGGAGCTCCTTCAACAAATATCTCTCCTTACCCAGGAGGTGGCTCTCTTAAGGCAGCAGCAGCAACAGTCAGTCACACCTCCAACTACTCAATCACCATTCTCCTCTGCTGCTAGAGAAGTCCATCCTCCCCTTGCCAGTCATGGTCCCTTTACCTTTGGTTCACAGTCTGGAATCAAAGTTTCCCCTCCTGAACCATTTGATGGTTCAATGCAGAAAGCAGAAACCTTTCTCAGCCAACTAAAGTTATATTTCTATGGAAAGGGCATCACAGATGACCTTCAAAAGGTTGTTTGTGCTCTTTCCTATATGAAAGAAGGTACTGCTGGGAAATGGGCACTTGACAAGACTAAAATTCTGGATGGAGATTATTCCAAAGAGGGCCTTTGGGATGATTTTGTCTATGAATTTAGGGAAGTCTTTGGAGATCCAGACCCTGCAAGCACAGCCAGGCATAAAATGAATCTTCTGAAGCAGGGGAGTCAAACTGCTGATGAATATGTGGCTAGCTTTAGGGAATTGGTCTCTGATACTGGGTACAATGATGCTGCTTTGGTTGAGAAGTTTCATACTGGGTTAAACAGATCACTCAGGGAAAAAGTTTACAATGTCCCTGATATGCCTAAGACTCTGAATGGCTGGATCTCATGGGCTACCAAGCTGGACAGGCAGTGGAGACAGATGGAAGCCTTTAACAAGTCTACCTCTACTACCTCTTCTCCCTTCTCAGAGGCTCCTAAGTCTCAGCCTAAGCCAGCAGCCCCCAGTCCTTCTCCCTTTTCAAGCAGTCAGAGAGGTTTTGTTGCTCAGGCAAAGCAACCAGATGTTATTCCCATGGAAGTTGACTCTGGATGGAGGTCAGTCAGGTCTCTTATCTGCTTCAAATGCAGAAAACAAGGACATAAGGCTGCTGACTGTAGATCCTCAGTTAACATTAATGCCATGAACCATGAGGAGTTGAAAGACTTCTATGGGAAACTCATCAAGGAAGAAGAAGGACAATCACAAGAACAGAAGAAGAATTTTTAGAGGCACCATTGATGAAGGACATGTCCCAATGGAATAGATTTAATATATTAGAAGATGAAAATGATAAAGTCAATCCCACCTCTTCTGAATCTGATACAGAAATCATGTCCTCAAATTCTGATTCTTCCCTTTCTTCTACTCCTGAGAGGATATACATCTTAGGACATAAGCCAAAAGCCTCCACCCATCTGTCAGTCATTCTCAAGACAATGGACACAGGAAAAAGGCTGTCTGTAGATGCTTTGCTTGACTCTGGAGCTACTGGTCTTTTTCTGGACACTGGGTTTGTAAAATACCATAATCTCAACACAAGGAAACTTCCTAGAGCCATTCCAGTCTACAATGTTGATGGTACTCTCAACAAAAGTGGCTCTATTCATGAAGAAGTAGACTTGATTATGGTGTATAAGAACCATACAGAAAAGGCTACCTTTGCTGTTTGTGACTTGGGAGACAAGACTGCTATTATTGGACATACCTGGCTCTATCTACACAATCCTGATGTCAACTGGAAATCAGGTGATGTTCAGTTTACTAGATGTCCATCTGACTGCCACATGGAAGTGATTAGAGCCAGGGGAAAGAAACAGAGGATAGCTGCAGTACAGAGAAGACAGCTCCCTCAGTTTGATGATGAAGGTGTAGATCTTGTAGATCAGTCACCTGATTATGACTCTGAGATTGAGCCTGAAGATAGAATTTTTATTTCTTATCTCCATCCTCAGAAGCAGTCTATCAATGCTACCTCAACTGTGTCTCAGAAAT
Organism: Agrocybe praecox; assembly: GCA_964017145.1. Classification (NCBI taxonomy): domain Eukaryota; kingdom Fungi; phylum Basidiomycota; class Agaricomycetes; order Agaricales; family Agrocybaceae; genus Agrocybe; species Agrocybe praecox. The sequence continues at coordinate 4,880,896 of OZ024840.1, forward strand.
TGGCAGAAGAGTCTCACCAACAGGCTGAATCCCCAAAGAAGACCTTTGAAGAAGCTGTTCCAAAACACTATCATCAATTTAAAGGAGTTTTTTCAAAAGAATCCTTTGATAGGCTACCTGACAGAAAGCCTTGTGATCATGCTATTGAGCTAAAGCCTGGGTCTGAGCCTTACACATCAAAGATTTATCCTTTTTCCCCCAATGAGCAAAAGGAGCTTGATGCTTTTTTAGAGGAGAATCTGAAGTCTGGTAGGGTTAGACCATCCAAGTCACCTATGGCATCCCCTGTGTTCTTTGTTAAGAAGAAGGATGGCTCTCTTAGACTGGTCCAGGACTACAGGAAGCTAAATGAAATGACCATTAAGAACTCTTACCCTTTACCTCTCATTTCTGACATCATTACCAAACTCAGCAAAGCCAAGTATTTCACCAAGCTGGATGTCAGGTGGGGCTTTAACAATGTTAGAGTTAAGGAAGGGGATGAGTGGAAGGCAGCTTTCAGAACCAATAGAGGGCTGTTTGAATCACTGGTCATGTTCTTTGGCTTAACCAATAGTCCTGCAACTTTCCAAACTATGATGAATGACATCTTTATAGAGCTTATTGATGGCAATGTGGTCATTGTCTACATGGATGACATATTGGTCTTCACTGAGACTCTGGATCATCATAGGGAGGTGGTCAAGAAGGTCTTGCAAATCCTGGAAGACAACAAACTCTACCTTAAAGCAGAAAAATGTGAATTTGAAAAAGAAAAGATTGAATATCTTGGACTTATCATTTCACAGGGCAAGATTGAAATGGACCCTGTCAAGGTAGAGGGAGTTTCCAAATGGCCTGAACCTGAAAATGTCAAGGATGTTTAATCATTCTTGGGATTTGTCAACTTCTACAGAAGGTTCATAGAGGATTTTGCAGACATTGCCAAGCCACTTTATGAATTGACAAAGAAAGAAACAGTCTGGAGATGGGGACTTAGACATCAGGAAGCATTTGACCAGCTAAAGCTTAAGGTCACATCCTCCCCTGTTTTAATCTTCCCAAATGACAACAAACCTTATAAAGTTGAAGCAGATAGCTCTGATTATGCTACTGGAGCTGTGTTGTCTCAGGAAGGTTTGGATGGAAAATGGCATCCTGTAGCCTTTATGTCTAAGTCTCTCTCTGAAGTAGAAAGGAATTATGAGATCCATGACAAGGAAATGCTGGCTATTATTAGAGCACTAGATGAATGGAGACATTATCTTGAAGGGACTCAACATACCTTTGAGATTTGGACAGATCACAAGAATCTAGAGTACTTTATGACTGCCCAGAAGTTAACCAGAAGGCAGGCCAGATGGTCACTCTTTTTGTCCAGATTTGATTTTTCTCTTCATCATAGGCCTGGTAAGAAGTCTTTAAAGCCAGATGCATTGTCTAGGAGATCAGACCATAACAAGGGGGAGAATGATAATGAAAATGTAGTTCTCCTCAAACCTTCCTACTTCAAGATCCAGGCTTTCAAACAGGGTCATACCACATTGGCTGGTCCAGAGACTGATCTTCTCAAGAAGATTAGAGAAGCAAAGGACTTTGATGAGAAAGTGGTCAAGGCAGTACAAGAGATGAAGAAGTCTTCAACCAAGAAGATAGATGGACAGGAATGGTCAGAGGAGCAAGGGCTTGTTCTCTACAGAGGAAAGGTGTATGTTCCAAAAGACAAAGACCTCAGAAGGAAAATTGTGGAACTGCATCATGATGCCTACATTGCTGGACATCCAGGAAAATGGAAGACAATAGAGTTAGTCTCTAGAAATTATTGGTGGCCAGGGATGTCCCATTATATTGCAGCCTACACCAGAGGATGTGATAGATGTAATAGGACTAAGACATTCCCTGCTAAACCTGTTGGCTTCCTGACTCCAACTGAGATTCCCTCTGATGTTTGGCAGACTATTTCTGTGGATTTTATCACTGGCTTACCTGAATGTCAAGGGTATAATGCCATTATGATAGTTGTAGACAGGCTTAGCAAGATGATTCACATCATACCTACCACAGATGAGGTCACATCTGAAGGTACTGCTAAGCTCTACAGGGACTATGTCTGGAAATTGCATGGTCTACCTATCAAAATCATCTGTGATAGAGGTCCTCAGTTTGTCTCCAAGTTTATAAAAGAGCTCAACTCTATACTGGGTATTCAGACTGCTTCATCTACAGCCTACCATCCTCAAACTGATGGTCAGACTGAGAGAGTCAACCAAGAAGTAGAAAAATATCACAGGCTTTTCATAAATCATAGACAGGATGACCAGGTAGAATGGTTGGCCTTGGCTGAATTTTTCTACCACAACAGAGTTCAGGCCTCTACCAGACAGACACCATTCATGCTCAACAATGGTAGACATCCAAGAATGGGCACAGAACCTCTCAGAGACAGCAAGATGGACACTGTAGATATCTTTGTGAAAAGCATGGAAGAGGCCAGGAAAGAAGCAGAGTCTGCACTCAAAAAGGCTGCTGATGACATGGCTAGATTCTATGATAGAAACAGAGGTGCTCATACTGAGTACAAGGTTGGAGACATGGTTTGGCTAGATGGCAAGGATCTAAAGACTGATAGGCTTTCCAAGAAATTGGATGACAAGAGATATGGACCATACAAAATCACCAAAGTTATTGGTTCAAATGCCTATGAGCTCCAACTGCCTAAAACCATGAAAATCCATCCAGTGTTCAATGTAGTTAAGCTCATGCCCTACCATCCTAATACTGTTGGAAGAAAGCCTCCCTCCAGACCTCCACCTGTTATTAAAGGAGAAAATCCTGAATGGGAAGTTGAATACATCAAGGACAGCAGATTATTCAGAAATAAGCTGCAGTACTTGGTTAAATGGAAAAACTATCCAAATGAAGAAAGCAGTTGGGAACCTGCTGAACATTTGAAGAAGGCAGCTAAATCAATCAAGAAATTTTATGCAAAACACCCTGCTGCTCCCAGGAAAATTTCTGCTTTCACTTTTGATAGACTTTCATTTTCTCCTTTAATTAATTTTACTGAACCTCCACCTCCTCTGAAACCCTCCAAACTCAGTCATATATGTGCACATTGTGGGAAATGTGCCTTAGAGAGGGGGTGATGTCAGGGTTTCCCCTATTTTTCCTTATTTTTCTATATTTATTTCGCATTTTTCCCTTTTGTAGATATGTAGATATCTTATCTGTTTCATATCTTTGATTATCTCTTGATTATCTCTTGATTATCATTTGATTAGATACTTATCACTTTAATTTCCCATGAGCATAGCCTCATCCATTCTACATCATTCCACATCATTCTTTTACTTTCTTTATGATGTCATTCCCTTATTCATCATTCCTTTCTATGATGTCGTGGAGGAATCTTCTAGAATAGCTGTAGGGTATATATACTGGACATGTATGTAGCTGTAGCCCCAGCTTCAATCTCTTAGGATATCCACTATCATTGGTGTGATCTCTTAGAACCATCGAGTTTCTCTCTCTCTCTTCATCTCTCTCTCTCTCTCTCTCTTGCTTTGTCTTTGTTGGTGGCCTTGTCACACTGATCTTAGTGTTGCCCTGACAATCTGTGAAGTACCTTTTGCCTTGTACTTTCCAAATAACTACTGTGCTGTCCTTGCCAGCAGGCCATTTCCATAATACTATAAGATTAAATATAGAAATACAGATTCACTGTTCAATACATATTCAGGTGCACCGCACTATGCGCCAATTTTAATATATATACAGCCTTGTATTATTACAGCTTCCATGTGGCGCCTTGCACACCGCGCAAGGGGATAAAAGAGCAGAACAACTGCATATAAATTGAATATGAATGGAAAGAAGAAGATAAGAAGCTACACATACAGCACAATAATTCCTGGTATCTGTATTTCAGGAGCCCAAGGCAGCACTGCATAAACCACATTGAGAAAGTGACATCATTATCTAAAGTTTTCAATTTTCAAGGAGGCAAAGAGGCGCCCATTGCGGCGTGCTGTATTTTTAATTTTAAAGAAAATTGTTGCTCATGTCTCATTCTTGGGCGGCGTGCATGGCGACAGAATATACAGTGTACTAATGATTGTTTAATTGTCTAATGAAGGATTCTGTGCCATTTATGGAAGTTAAATCAATTTTATCTACATTATATACTGTCAGATGCAGCATGTCATCTGGGTACATATTGTGTGCATCATCATCAGGGAAACCTATTTTGGTCTGAGGGCACGTGAAGAAATTGATGGACTGATCCAATCTTGGTGACTCCCTTTGCATCTTTCTGAGACTTTGGGAATATTTGGGAAATTTTTTCATATCTTTGATTACCAAACTGTCTTTTAGGCTCTTTCTAAGATTCCAGGAGCTATCTTTGGATTTTTGTTCTAAGTGCTGTACTAGACGGTATTTACTAGTATATAGTTTGGTAGCTATATTTACTGAGCCAATTACTAATAAAAAAAGTATCACACAGATCAAGTACAGTAGTCAATGTCCATGACAAAGGAACTGATGCTTCATTGCCAAATTTTGGAAATAACATGCAGCTTTGATGTATATTTTCCAATGGAATAATTCCCCCTTGAATGTGGTTTGACTTAGTTTGAGGACACTTTTTGACACGGTACATCATTCCATGTCTTGGTTCAGCGGCAGAAGTAAAAGCAGTATACCATTCCACAAATGCAAGTGGTCCTTTTGGCCAATCTTTTGGTGCAGGTTGTGGACCAATAAAAGTTGACAGAATTTGCAGTAGAGTGAAAATTACTCGCACACGCCCTGTCCTTGTGCCAATAAGGCTCGTTGTCTCAGCGGTGTCTTTTGTAACAACAACGACGGAATCAAAGCATCCATTGGGCATTGACCTTGAGGAAGGAATAGCCTTAACTATATCTTTCTCCACAGTGCTGTCCTTGTCTTCAACATCAATTGGGTGAAAGCGAAACATGTTATATGTGTTTATAGTGGTGAAGGGAAGTTGATAATTTTCTAAATTTGGTATTGTCGTCCTTTCCGAAGTAAGGTTATTGAGAAAGACTTTCAGGAGCCATATACTTGGCGCTCGCCACCATACATTCTTCATGGTCAATTGAACAGCACAACGAGGAAACTTGCACCTGAATGACCCGCAACTACGATTTCCACAAGCAGTACACTCGGTCTCATACGTACCTCTTTCAAGGTTACGGCGCGGAAGAAGATTCTCTTATTTCCTCTCAATCCTGCGGCTGTAACGACTGGTTTCGAGCAGTGCGAGTGCGATATACGTGCCCGACGCGAGCGACTGTGTGGCCTGCAAGTACCTAGTAAAGGCTTCGAAAACAACACAAGATATAAAGCTCGGTTACATACCCACAATATCTAACCGAAGCTCTCCTATTGCACCGGCATCGCTCGGTAAGGAGATCATCCCCAAGAGTATGTTCGTCCAACTTCGTTTCTTCTTCCCGAGGCTTATTACTAAGGCTTTTTATATTTTACAGGTTTGATGACATTCTCGTCTCGTGGTGGTGGTGGAATTCGTATAAAATGAGGAAGGAACTACGAGAGTTGGGTTGATTTAAGTGGCTCGTAACTTTCTTGATTCAACTCTTCGACGTATGTGCTAGTTACAAGCCTATCTATCTAGAGTATGTCTGCACCTTCCAGGAACCCAGATGGCTCGTTCAAGCCCGTCCCTTCGTCATTCCGGAATTTCATAAAGAAGGGGGGTAAACACGAGCCTGAGAGAGGTGTGTGGTGTTGTGTATGTTCATCAGAGATGATTCTTTGGACTGATAGAACGTTCTTTTCAGATCGATATCATCTCTACGTCGCGAAGATCTGTCGTACGTTTGTTTGATGTGATATGTAAATGAGATGCTGACGATACGACGGTGTTCATTCTAGCTTGGGCGACGCGAGCTTTGATATTGAGGCAGCTCAAGGGACTGGAAGATATTATTTGTGAGTGATAGCATACAGAGCTTGATGCATAGACCGAAGGCTAACCAAAAAATTCTTCTATTGCGCACACGCAGCTCTAACCGTGCTCTCCCCACATCAGGAAAATGTCCGGTTCTTCTTTTGAATCTTTCTGGTCTTTGTAGAGCTGCGAGAGACATGAAAGACGTAAAGACGTAAGGTCTTTTCAAAGTGAGGTACATGTCTTTGAAAGAATTGTAGCGTCTTTCAAAGAGGGTCACATATTTACTAAGACTAACAGTGTCTTTACAGAGACTATCTTTATACTTACAGTAGAGCTTTTCGAAGGCCTTTGCATAAGGATGTAGGAATGTATTTTCATAAATTTTGATTCATATTTGCAACGCAATGAAACAAACAATGATTATTGATAAGAAAAGTATACTAAGTGATTAATCGATTACAGTTCATCGAAACTCTCGTCATCCGAGCACAAAACATGTACGGGAGATGTATCTAACGGCTCTGAGCTGGCACGACTGGACATTGATATACTACGCTTGCTCCTCTTCTTCCTTTTACTCACCTCCAGTATCTGCTCTGCCTCTGAGAAGATTTCCTCCCACTTCGATGGTTTCAACTCCTCCGCCGAGGGCATGTACAGTCCTGAAACCTTTACAACGACGTTGGCGAGCCTTCCTTTTGGGCTGTTTGGTTTTCTTTGAATGTTATCACCGTATACGTCACCAGAAAACTTGCAAGCAGCATTCGAAATGAGAGTTCCAGTTGTCCAGAACTTAAGCGCATGTTCGACCTGAAATTAACACTGTAAATGTAATACAATAAGGTGCCCTGAAAGGAAGATCTTACTGCCTGTAATGCTAAAACAAGAGCGCCGGTGGGTAATTCGTCCGCAGAAAGCATTTCTAGGCTTGGAAATTTATCGTACTTGACAAAATGGGCGTGCACAAGGGTGTAAATGATGAGTTCATTTTGAAAAAGACCCTTATCATGAATCAGATCGCACGTAAATGATAGAAAGAAGGAATGAAACATACACTATGTCGGATTCGTTTGGTGTCCTCATCCTGTTCCCACGTTTTCCAGCAAAAAGGTGCATGTGGTGGGCTGCCATGTTTCTTCGAAAAGGTCTTGATGAAGTCGGCTATATCAGTCGCATCGTTGGGAAACATCTCGTTGTTGGCATCGATGAAATGTCTGACAGCATCAGCTGCGTGGGTTGCAAAACTGTTTCGCCAGTTCGAAAGCCGATATGCAGTCTAAATATGTGCGTGAGCTGCGCTGAAAATTTGAAAGATCAAGTAAAAGTGAAAGATACTACGCACCAAATCGCACCACACGTCACCATCTTCGATATGGTACATATTTCCTGGAAAAACAAAATCTACGAGCTCTTTAACATGATTGGTGGTCAGCCCCACCCAAGGATCAAGGGTACCCGCCTTGATCTTTGCCAGAGGAGTCAGCTCGTCCACAAAGCCTTGTCGTGTCCCATCGGGAAGGTGGTCAAGTGTCCATTTATTGCGTCCACCATGTTGGGCCTTCTTCGAGACATGGACAGCTGGCTTGACGTCGGATATGCGGATAGGATTTGCCTGTCAACGTTGTTGTAGTTATAAGGAAGGTTAATGAAACATAGATAATGAGGTATTGACGATGACGCACCATAAGTTTTTTCTTGCTTTGTTTATTTGGCCCCTGCGGCAACGCCTGCTCTTCAACCCTGTCCGTTTCGCCATCCACTGTAAATCCACCATGACGGACCATCGAGTCATCCGTGTCATCCTCTGTGCGGTTCGGCAGTTTCTTGATAAAAGCCCCATTCGCTGACGGTGTCTTACCGTCCCAGCCGTTGATAAAAGCTGAACGGGTGGCCTCTTTTGCGTTGTGCATGATTCTCCCTCGTTTTGACTTACTCGAAGGATTCTGAAGATCGCTAAGTCGAAAATTAGCGAATTTTATCTGTAGCACAACTTAGAGCGTACAAAATCATACCTAAGTTCCGCTGCGCTGCGCTTTATGGTCATTGGAACTTGATGATTGGGGGTTTGACGCAGAATAGCGATATCGTATCGCTTTGGTTGGGGCTTCCATCCTCGGGACAACGACTTTGGGCCTGCCCTGTCTGAGCCGTGCGTGTCATCTTCCATGAACTCCTCGTCATCGACCTCGCTTTCACCGTCATCTTGGGGTTGGAAGTCATCGGATGATCCGCTTGAAACTGGATCAACCAAGTCATCTAGAAAAATCCTGAGTTAATATTAACACGAATTGATATTGATGATGCACAGTACTGACCATTCTCTGCAGCGCCGTCTTTACTGGAATCCTGGGGTCCAATTCCGGAGTCAACGTCAATGGGAACGATGCCTGACAAGTGAATAATCATTGACGTCAGGCCACACAAAGACAGTCAGGTGAACCAACTTACCTTTTGTGGCTTCAGTGGACTCGAGTGGCCGAAACAGCGTGGCCATGTTTTCCCTCCGACGAATGGGCCACCGGCGCTCTATATCTTCTTCTCGGAGTTGGTCTTCGATCCGAGCTGCAGATTGGATTGCTTGCTTTTCCGAGTTTTCTTCAGCCTGGCGTTGTTTTGCTGCTTCCTCCTTTTCTTTTCGGATGTCTTCAGGTTTCCTTCACTTTTGCTGGCTATCCTGAACGATTTTCCCTGGGTGAGCGTGTTTATTTGATGCTCGAGTCGCAATTATTGACTTGAAGCCAGTTAGCGAAGCAGGAGGAGGCATTACTGGCAAGGATGGATGTGGTAAGATGAAGAAAAAAAGCCTTATCGATGATTTGATAAGATCGGATATGGATGGAATAGGAAGGTGAGCTGTCACATGTGACGTCAGACTTTAGAGTGACAGAACTGACGTCTTGTACAGAAACCATGCCTCGAACATTTAAACCACGCAACATACCCTGCCCTTCCTGTGATGCCGTCTTCACAAATCGTGGTGGGCTCAATAACCATCTACAACTTCATCGTCGCCCAGCACGAAACATGCTGCCATCACCACAATCGCCACCGCCAACTCCTGGCACTTTCTCACAACCTACGTCGCCAACGCTCCCGCTCGAACACAATTCAACGCTCGAGGATCGTACGGGAAGCGACGAAAGTGGCGAGTTCGAAAACCCTTTGAAAAAGAAGGAAAATATCGTCCTACATCCGTTATTAAATGGTGAGTGTTAAATAACCCAAATTCTTTTTTTTTCAATTGATTACTCACAATTCGATAGGTCTTCCCTGTGATGCACAAGGCAGTTTTCTTCAGCAAGGTGCTCCTCCACCTCCTTGGGATCACCCTTCACCCGACGATTTCTATCCATTTCGAGATAAAGCATCATTCGAATTGGCCGATTTACTCTATCGAAAGGATCAAATGGCTGGCTCTAACATTGACGACCTATTAAACATATGGGCCAGTACACTACCTTCAAACCAAGACCCTCCGTTTATCAGCAAGCAAGATCTTTACAATACCATCGATGAAATCAAACTTGGCGACGCTCCGTGGCAATCATTTTCAATATCCTTCAATGGCGACATCCCTGAGGGAGACAGAACTCCCTGGAAGCGTAAGCAATACGACGTTTGGTTTCGGGATCCACGAGCGGTACTCGAGAACCAGTTGAAGAACCCCGATTTTGCGAAGGAGATGGATTTTTCACCCAAGGAAGTTCGCGATGAGATGGGGACAAGACGGTACACCGATTTCATGTCGGGTGACTGGGCCTGGTGCCATGCAGTACATTTATCCATTTTATTTTGACCACCATCAAATACTTACCATACCATGCGTGCTTCATAGGACAAAATTGCAGAAGACGAGCGTACCCATGGATCTACATTCTGCCCCGTCATCTTAGGGAGCGACAAGACAACAGTCTCGGTCGCAACGGGCCAGAACGATTATTACCCCCTCTATATGTCTAATGGTCTTGTTCACAACAATGTACGTCGAGCACATCGTAATGCAGTTACACTTATCGCATTCCTTGCTATTCCTAAGAGTACGCAAATACTATATTATTTGTGTTTGTATTTTTGTTGAAAGTGCTAATAAATGATTAGCTGATAAGCAACACGAAGACTCGGATGAGTTTCGCACATTTCGGAGGCATCTTTTTCATGGGTCGCTTCACCGAATTCTCGAAAGTCTGAAACCCGGTATGGAAGTACCGCAACTACTTCGGTACAGAGATAGTTATTATCGCTGGACTGTCTTTGATCTTGGTCCATATATTGCGGATTATCCAGAACAAGTTCTCCTTGCGTGCATCGTTCAAAATTGGTGTCCACGGTGAGTTTTATTATCAAAATTTACTTTCAACCCTGAACTTTGATGATAGATGTGATGCACATTGGGATAGACTGGATGAAGGAGGTGGGCGACGATGCCATGAACTTACTGAGGCATTATTCAACGCGCTGGGAACAAAAGTGCTGTGGGATGATTATGGAATTATTGATGGAATTATGGTACGTTCTCCAATTCTTATTGACCGTAAGTTAACTGACCTCTATTGTATTCAATATCCAGCCTTTTACTCACGATTTTCCGCGTGCCGATATTCATGAACTGCTATCACCCGACCTTTTACATCAGATTATCAAGCGCACGTTCAAAGACCATCTCGTGACATGGGTAACTGGGTACATCGAAGCTACAAACACCGCAGCGCAGGCAAAAAAAATCCTCGCTGACATTGATCGTCGGTATGCAGGCTTGAGTACATGCTACGTGACTACTCGTGATTCAATACATTATTAGAATTTCTGCGGCTCCGCCGTTTCCAGGATTGCGGCACTTTTATGAAGGTCGTGGATTTAAACAATGGACTGGAGATGACTCCAAAGCGCTTATGAAGGTAATACCTATTTACGACTTGTATATTAAACATACTAATTTTGACTCCTTTTGAGGTTTATTTACCAGCCATTTCTGGGCACGTACCTCCTCAAATGGTTCAAGCTCTATCGTCATTCATGGAGTTCTGTTACCTTGTTCGAAAATCAGTAATTGACGAAGATGACATGGTCAAAATTCGTGAAGCTCTGTCTGATTTCCATCGACACCGAGTCGTGTTTGATCTTGTTCGTCCAGACGGGTATTCTCTCCCACAGCAACATTCGATGACACACTATGTTGATCTGATTCGAGAATTTGGAGCGCCTAATGGACTCTGCTCGTCTATCACTGAATCCAAACATATAAAGGCTGTCAAAGAACCTTGGCGCCGCTCAAATCATTACGAAGCACTTGGGAAAATGTTGGTTATCAATCAACGGTTGGATAAGCTGGCTGCTGCTCGGGTTGATTTTTATGCCCGAGGCATGTTGGCACACTTGCCCACCAACTGTCAGGGCAACACTATAATCAGTGTGACAAGGCCACCAACAAAGACAAAGCAAGAGAAGAGAGGAAGTGAGAGAGTGAGAGAGAGATAGAGAGATAGAGAGACACTCAATGATTCTAAGAGATCACACCAATGATAGTGGATATCCTAAGAGATTGAAGCTGGGGCTACAGCTACATACATGTCTAGTATATATACCCTACAGCTATTCTAGAATATTCCTCCATGACATCATAGAAAGGAATGATGAGTAAGGCAATGACATCATAAAGAAAGTAAAAGAATGATGTGGAATGATATAGAATGGATGAGGCTATGCTCATGGGAAATTAAAGTGATAAGCATCTAATCAAATGATAATCAAGAGATAATCAAAGATATGAAGCAGATAAGATATCTACACATCTACAAAAGGGAAAAATGCGAAATAAATATAGAAAAATAAGAGAAAATAGGGGAAACCCTGACATCACCCCCTCTCTAAGGCACATTTCCCACAATGTGCACATGTATGACTGAGTTTGGAGGGTTTCAGAGGAGGTGGAGGTTCAGTAAAATTAATTAAAGGAGAAAATGAGAGTCTATCAAAAGTTAAGGCAGAAATTTTTCTGGGAGCAGCTGGGTGTTGTGCATGGAATTCCTTGATTGATTTAGCTGCCTTCTTCATATTTTCTGCAGGTTCCCAAGTACTTTCTTCATTTGGGTAGTTTTTCCATTTCACCAAGTACTGCAGCTTATTTCTGAATAATCTGCTGTCCTTGATGTATTCAACTTCCCATTCAGGGTTTTCTCCTTTGATAACTGGTGGAGGTCTGGAAGGGGGCTTTCTACCAACTGGATCAGGATGATGGGGCATGAGCTTGACCACATTGAATACAGGATGGATCTTCATAGTAGAAGGCAATTTCAATTCATAGGCATTTGGACCAACAACTTTGGTGATTTTGTATGGTCCATATCTTTTGTCATCCAATTTCTTGGAAGGCCTATCAGTCTTCAAGTCCTTGCCATCTAGCCAAACCATGTCTCCAACCTTATACTCAGTAGGTGCACCTCTGTGTCTATCATAGAATTTGGCCATGTCATCAGCAGCCTTTTTGAAGGCAGACTCTGCTTCTTTTCTGGCCTCTTCCATGTTTTTCACAAAGGTATCTACAGTGTCCATCTTGCTGTCTCTAAGAGGTTCTGTGCCCATCCTGGGATGTCTACCATTATTGAGCATGAAAGGTGTTTGCCTAGTAGATGCTTGAACTCTGTTGTTGTAGGAGAATTCAGCTAAGGACAACCATTCTACCCAGTCATCTTGTCTATGGTTTATGAAGAGCCTGAGGTATTGTTCTACTTCTTGATTTACCCCCTCAGTTTGACCATCTGTCTGAGGGTGATAGGCTGTAGATGAAGCAGTCTGAATACCTAATAAGGAGTTGAGCTCTTTCATAAACTTGGAGACAAACTGGGGACCTCTATCACAGATTATTTTGATAGGTAGACTATGCAATTTCCAGACATAGTGCCTGTAAAGCTTAGCAGTACCTTCAGATGTGACTTCATCTGTGGTAGGTATGATGTGGATCATCTTGCTAAGCCTATCTACAACTATCATAATGGCATTGTACCCTTGACACTCAGGTAATCCAGTGATAAAGTCCACAGTAATGGTTTGCCAGACATCAGAAGGAATTTCAGTAGGAGTCAGAAAGCCAACAGGCTTAGCTGGAAATGTCTTTGTCCTGTTACATCTATCACAGCTTCTAGTGTAGGCTACAATGTAGTGAGACATTCCTGGCCACCAATAATTTCTAGAGACTAGCTCTATTGTCTTCCATTTTCCTGGATGTCCAGAAATATAGGCATCATGATGTAGTTCCACAATTTTCCTTCTCAGATCTTTGTCCTTAGGAACATACACCTTCTCTCTGTAGAGAATAAGTCCTTGCTCTTCTGCCCATTCCTGTTCTTCTATCTTCTTGGTTGAGGATCCCTTCAATTCCTGTACTGCCTTCACAACCTTTTCATCCATGTCCTTTGCTTCTCTGATTTTCTTCAGAAGATCTGGCTCAGGACCAGACAAAATGGTATGCCCCTGTTTGAGAGCTTGGATTTTGAAGTAGGAAGGTTTGAGGAGAACTACATTTTCATTATCATTTTCCCCCTTCTTATGATCTGATCTCCTTGACAGAGCATCTGGCTTTAAGGATTTTTTA